>OX442351.1:15430957-15855957 GCA_949357725.1 Hyperoplus immaculatus
AGCTGAGACACACCAATGGTAAACAGTCTGCGTATTCCTGCTTGTCTGCAAACTATACTCTGTATGTACATGTCCATGCTCTGTCTGAAGTCATTGGGCCTATTGGCTCTTCATAGTAGTACGACTGCATTACTGCAGGTTGTCTGTTTGCAAAGGTTGTTGTATTAGATCTATTTCTGTGGAGTTCCTGGTGATAATTATCCAGCAATACAGCATTGTAGAGTGATGTCAGACTTTGGTGTTTGAGTGTTGTTCATAACTGTGAATAATAGAAGTGTTGTGGCAGAGGCTATAATCTTAAACCTATAATGTAAGCATTCCCAAATAACAGTACAGAGCAGGGCTTTTTTCAGGCTGCTTGAGGCTATTTATTACTATGCACTATTTAGCAGCAGTACAGACAGTAATGCAGTGTTCTCAGGACTAGGCTTTAGGTTGTCAGCTGACTGATTGCTGGCTAGACTGGGTCACGTTTTCCATAATCAGCTGTGGAATTTCTTCTTTTCCGTTTCTTTTTCTGCTCCCTCTCCTGGTTTCTCCGTCACCCTCAATCCAGTGGAAGTGTCTCTTTTGCTCTAGTTCTGCTTGTTTTGCTATTCTTGCCCCTCCTCCCCTCTGTATCACAAGGCTACAGTGGTGGCCCTCTCTGTTCAGCTGCCTTGAAAGCTGCTGAAAACCACTGAAAACCACTAAACCCTTGCTGTTTTCAATCTTTGCGTGCTTGCTTTAGGAGGCCACATTATCACTGAGTAACTGTGGCATGACGTTTCAGCCTATAATAGCGTATGAGTAAATCTCAGTCAGCACACAGGTGTGAGTGTTTGTGTGCATTTGGTTATGAAAGAGCATGTGGGGGAAATGGAAGAATGATGGGAAACCAAATGGCTTTGTGAGTGTATTTACTTAGTGATGGGTAAAAAGAGGCCTAATGTAGGGGAGAGTGGCCTAAGTTGTGTGGTTTGGGAAGTGTGCCATCCCTTGTTTCTAGAAAACCATAGAAGAAATTGGAAATGTGACCACATATTTAAGAAGAGCCATCCATTTGACTCATTCTGTAAAGAAGGGAGAAACATGGAATAAGATATAAGCACATTTAAGCTCAAAAAACTGTTTTTTGCCTTTCAAAGTAAAATTTCCATGATCATGGTTTATTGATTATTGTCTGAACAATTATAAACACATTTGAAAACATTTGAGACATGTTTTAGTGCTTTGGTATGCTACACTTTGTGTCTATATAGTTAGCACAATGTCAGCCCTAAACTGCTGCATCATGCCTATTATCCAAAATTCTGGGATTGGGGTGATTTGTGCCAAAGGACCTATGTGAGTTATAAGTAAGTAAGTAAAATATATTTATAACAGCACATTTATGACAGTTTGCACTGTCCAAAGTGCTGTACATAGTGCATTCAGTAGATAAACAATGAAGGTAAAATAACAATAACAAAAATTAAAGACATAAAGCCCATACATCCACAAATATAAACAAATATAGTAGTGCAGAGGTAAGATAGTTAATGGGGAGGAAAAACCAGGGTGTAAAGATGGGTTTTGAGCCTTGATTTAAAGCAGAAATGGAGGGGGAATCACATTTGTCAGGTGGCAGTCACAAGCACGGAGCAACTAGTGCGAAGTACATTTCTGAGAGTTGTGCCAGTGGCATGGCTGTATACGCTGGTCTCCAAAAACAAAGTGATTGTCTACAGTAGCTCAGAAGAGACTGACATCTCCATTCCACTTAACGACACCACTGATGAGAGTTCAGATGGCCAGAAAGATGATAATGGTGACTTTGTCATTGTGAGCTTTGCAGACAAAACCACCTAGATCTGTTTAAGAAAATTGACCTTCAATCTTTGTAAAATATTTACTTTAATAAACCTTAAATAAGTAATTGTTTTTCTCTCTCTCTCTCTCTCTCTCTCTCTCTCTCTCTCTCTCTCTCTCTCTCTCTCTCTCTCTCTCTCTCTCTCTCTCTCTCTCTCTCTCTCTCTCTCTCTCTCTCTCTCTCTCTCTCTCTCTCTCTCTCTCTCTCTCTCATAAAAATAATGGTAACACTTTATAATAACTATCCGTTGTAACTCGTTTATAGATCATTAGTAAACTCTTAATTAATGATTTGTTAAGGATTTATAACAATGGTAGATAGTTAATAGCTTAATAATTGAATCAGTTCATCTGGGAGGTAATCCGAGATTAACTGGTCACGTTCAAGTCCATGGCATGCACAGTGTGTATTGAGTTTATTTAAAAATATTTGAAAATGGGGCTGCCCTCAGTTGCCCATGCACTGTGTATAGTCTATAGCCTATTTCAGCCTCGTCGGTATCTCTGATTACCTCCCAGATGAACAGATTCAATTATTAAGCTATTAACTATCTACCATTGTTATAAATCCTTAACAAACACTTAACAAATCATTAATAATCATTAATTAAGAGTTTACTAATGATCTATTAACGAGTTACAACGGATAGTTATTATAAAGTGTTACCAAAATAATATGGCACAATTTACCCCATGGTATTCTCTCTTGTGGCACAACTTACACCACACCGGGGGCAAGTTGTGCCACAAGACAACTTTTTTTACAAAAGCTATATTTCTTAAACAGTTTATTCCAGATCCAAAGTTTTTATTGCCAGGGATGCACAACATCCTGAAATATATGCATATATTTGAGTTGGAGACATAACTGTCAAGGCCTCACTTTAAAATCACTTTGAGTAAAAAGTTGCACAACTTAGGCCACTCTCCCCTACTATTTTACTATGAAAATCCCCTATTTTTAAGAAAATCGAATTTCAAACAAACAAGTGAATCTAAAATACATTTGCTTTTTCTATTTTGCTATTCATGCTACTTTTTATAATTGCCAAAAGCCCAACTGGGTGCCTGCCAGGGTCTGGTATACAGTAATTACTCATGTCTGGCTACTAGTATCGTAAGTATATTTTTTTTCAGCTAAACAGTGATATTGAGACATTCTGTGTCTTTCTGATGCAGGTATGGCATCCGGCCAGAGAGCGTGATCGTGTACGGCCAGAGCATTGGCACCGTGCCCTCTGTGGACCTGGCTTCTCGCTACGAGAGCGCTGCAGTCGTCCTCCACTCCCCGCTCACCTCTGGCATGAGAGTGGCCTTCCCCGACACCAAGAAGACCTACTGCTTTGACGCCTTCCCAAAGTGAGTGTGCTGCAGAAACAAGATGGCATGTGTGAAAGCCAGGCTAAATGTATCACACAAACATGCACAGACAGGCACACAGCCTCACTGTAGCCTATAGTACATGTTCATGTACAAACACCGCATTGTATGAATGAATCTCTATCAGGAAAATGCACACAAAAGCTTGCTAACATGAACTTATACATTTAGATATGTCAAATCAACTCGAGAATTTTTTTTCTTAATGAGAAGGACTATTTTAAAATATTTTCACTAGTCCGTTTTACACAGCCAGTGAAAGCTGGGAAAATGCCGGAATTTCGCCCCTCCGCCCTGCTGTATAAATGCGACCGTTGCGGAACGAGGGAAGAAAGGTGCGAGAGATTGTTCCGGGAATTTACTACCTCGGGGGGGGGGGTAGTAAGATTCCCGACACAATCAGTTCCGCCTCTCTGTTTAAATGCTCCAGCTTGTTGTTGCGGAACAGGGGGGTGTTTGACGTTCCATAGCCTACGTTCTAAACATGCGACCATGTTAGCAGTTGAAGGACCTGTGTTTAACATTAATCACGGCGGCCTGATGTCCCGTAAAAGTCACCAAATATAAGGAATGGCGTATAATCTAGCTGATCATAAGGTCTGTTGCTCAATCCAAACCCCCGCGCTTCATTTTGCAGAGTGTATGAGTCTATTTCTGCCCAGGAGAAGTTGTACAATGGGAAAGCTAGGCTAGGCTAAGCCAGGCTGCGACCGGATTGCCGCCGCTATTATTATCCTAAGTCTGAGTGTATATCCACACTTTATTTCTGCCTACAGTAACGTGACTTCACACACTGTGTGTATGTTTATGTCTGTTTGGCAGATCTCTGCCCTCACAAAGAGACTCGCTCACAGCCAACCTGTCACACAAACACACACACACAGAGGTGAAGCGGATTGATTTTGTCAGTTTGGTTAACAGTCCCAGTGATGTTGGACTCAGCGCGTAGCGAGATCAACTGGCACATCGTGGGGACAGTAAAATCCGGCCCTCTTACTGCAAGCTCCAGCACTTCTGCTCTCAATTCACCGGACAGTGTTGTTGTTGTAAAGCAGCTGACCGGCGCGGCGCTAAATGTTTATGTCACACCTGACACTGTTTACAAGCACCTCTTTCATTCCGGAACGCTGTGTAAAAGGAGCTACTGATGCGCCAGCAGGCCGGCCTTGCTTGGTTCTGTGTAAATAACACAGAAGCAAGCAAAGCCGGCATTTTGGAGTGATATTGTTCCGTCAATATGCCGCAATCTCTGTGTAAATGGGGCTAATAGCTCTCTCTGGTGGTCAGTTTGGAAAGTAGCTCCGAATGTATTGTGAATTTTTGTGACTTTCACTTTTTCTTCATTGTACATCCCTCCCTAACTGACTGGGTTTTTCTATTTTCTCTCCAAAGCATCGACAAGATTTCGAAAGTCACATCACCAGTACTGGTGATCCACGGTACGGAGGACGAGGTCATTGACTTCTCCCATGGCCTGGCGCTGTATGAACGTTGTCAGCGCCCAGTGGAGCCGCTCTGGGTGGAGGGGGCAGGACACAACGATGTGGAGCTCTACGGACAATACCTGGAGAGACTCAAACAGTTTGTTGCACATGAGCTGGTCAACTTGTAGAGGAGCTGGAAATGAGGTTGGACAGAAGAGAAGAAAAGCAGTGGTTAAAAGCAGAGGGTGTATGATGGAGAAGGGGTACATATTTTTCTTTGTTTTGTGTGTGAAGTGAAGCAGGTAGAATTGGTGTAATTTGTGTATTACTGAAAGTTTGGTGGAAGTCTTCTCGCATAATCGAGAACGTCTCTCCCTTTGGAGCTACAGTTTGCCAGAGCCTGTCGGTACCCTCCACTACATGCTGCAGCTGTGAACTTATAGATACCCATCACTTTGTTTTGCTTTTATATTTTCTTCTCATCATGTTGAAAATTGCACATTGAGAAAGTGCGTGAATGAGTGTGTGCAGGCAGTACTTGAGAGAGCGTGTGAGTGTGCGAGTGTCACATTTTTGCTGCCTTTTGAGAAGGACCTGGTCCACAGTTGTCAATGGGGACCTCTGGTCAGGTTTTTAGCTTCTGAGAAAAAGCCATGTTACAAACTGGACTGGACACAAAGTCGACCTTGGTCCTACAAACTGCAGTCACCATGATTTGTTTTAATTTTATTACTGTTTATTCTTTTTTTGTTAATATTATACATGATATTTGCACATATCAGTTCAGTTGTCACTGAAGAACTGTATAAGACAAACTGACGTTATCTAGCTGTGTCAGTGTTGCCAAATGTTTAGTATAATACATTGCAGAGACTTGGAAACAAGAAACTTTGTACAAATAACATGTAGAAACCACTGCAGAGCTCTCTTTGCTGTATCTACGTCTCTGCTTAGTCTTAAAATAGTGCAATTTGATTCTGCAAGCAACGACAATATGATGCAAGATGGGGCTCAGTCAGCTGCTCATGTAGCCAGTTAAAAGGCTGGGGATGTAAACCTTTGACTAATAGAGTGTGAGTTGTTTCCTCCCAACGTTTCCACATCTCTTACTTCGGAGTTCACCTCCAAGTATTATTGCTCTAAGATCAGTATCACTACGCTGTAGTTGATGAACCTGATGTTTTCAGAAAAGTGACATGCTGGATACTTGTGGACAAGATATCTGACCCCTTCTTTTGAAATGACAAGTATTCACTTTGGTATAGTTACTAGTATCAGCCCTGTGTTGACAGTGTTTTTTCCGTCTTTGGGTTAATAAAATGTATGTAGTTATTGTTAAGAATGTCACTCATGCACCTGTATCAGATCTTTCTAGATGTATCTTTTTATATGATACAAATTTAACTACTGTGACAGCAGCTAACTCTGTGCTCTGATCAAGACTCATACCACTAATGCCAACCTGAACTGAACGGTTATCAACCTAGCAGATGTCAACTCATTTGCAGTTCAGGAAGTTGTTAAAAAATGTAATTATGTGACTGTTCAATGGTTTATGTCGGCGTGAGTGGCTCCGCATTAATGGCCTCCATCATAGATCGATTTTTATTTTTTTTTATTTATTTATTTTTTTTTTACTTTATCCTTTTTGTCTGCATGGTATTTTTTGATCAATTGTAGTCTGTTGATTTGCCCTTTTTTTAAACTCTGAACAAGTCATCAAAGCTTTAGCTATCTAATGACTCCATTAAGGAACTGTCGGAGCCCTGAAAAGCATGTCAAAGTGCTACTGCATGCCACTAGTGGCTAGCTTTTTTTCCTTTTTTTCCCGCTTGTATAAAGAAATACATACAAGAAATCTCAATTTAATAATTTTCTTATGGCTGTTTTTAATACCTGTATAACACTTGAGCCTGTGTTCACAGAAAGGGTCAAATACTGTTGGTAAGTGACAATTAACCAATAAGCCAATGGGTGCTACTGTAAACCTTCGGGTCTGATTACTTACAAGTTCAGAGGAAGCAAAGCTAGCTTAATATTTGTCAGATTGACCAAGATCCAGATCAGAATTGGTAACTGTTGTTTGTCAAGTGATGGTCTCATTTATCTTACAAGCAAGGTTATGCATTCTTTTATTTTCACTTGTGTAAATAATATTTGTACTGAACATGTCAATTTTTTTCTTTTTCACAAGCTGTCATCTATGATAGGCTATCATTTTGGCTTTTCAGATGACCTTTGTACTGGTCAGTTTGACTAATGTCATCTCTGATTTATTTATCTTAATTTTGTATTGCAAATTTCAATACAAACAGAACTTGTATGTTATAACAATATAGTAATTCTAACATGGATTAAGAAAATAAAATTGTATTTGAGAAGCAAACTCAATTTGTGGCTGAACTGTTAATTTTTTTTGTTGGGGGGGGGGGGGGGGGTTGATGCTATCAATGCCATTGTAATTAAATCCAGCACTAAATAAACAAATGAAATGTGTATAACCTTTGTAGGTCAGAGCCAGGTCATATTTAACTGTGTACATTGTGATATTTTATCTCTGTGTAGATACTGTGGTAGATAACATGTTCTGTACAGTGAATGGTAAGTCTTTGGTCCTGAGGCACACAGGTTGGTACTTTTCCCAAGTCGATTGACGAGATGATGTTTCAAAGCAGCCTCCTTTGAAGGGAAAAAAATTGCAGCTGTCAAGAGGTCAGGTCTGCTGCTTGGGCTCGGGACAGTAATAGAATATCGATGAGACAACTGGAAGATTGCTGAGGTTGCGGGAAAGGATGCAGGGAAATCCTTCCATGTGACAATGCAAAGAGGTACTAATTGTGGGTGCTCTATTTCTCTTACACAGCAAACTCTTACTGTTTTTGATAAATGATCAGTGTTGAATACATTTTTAATTCATATTTTGTAACCTCATGACTAAAATGTATATTATTCTTTCTCATACCGGCAGCAGGGGGCACTGTGGCCCAGGTTTAAGCCCCTCCTAGTTCATGCTGCTGGTGGTGACCCATTCAACGACTCCTAGGAAACCCCAAATTTCCATCAATAGGTCTTCAGATGTGGTCCTGTCCCACTTTCAGATACATTAGGTTTGGAAAAGAAACGCCCAGGATACGTTATATAAAGGCAAGATTTGCGTATTATGAGTATACCAAAAAATTAAATGTGTCAGGAATATTTCTATCGAGTTATTTCCTACTTCACTGTCAATTTCACAGATTTTCCAAGGGATCATGTAAACAGGGTTTCAATATCTCACTGCAGCAGATATAAATCATCATAAAATGTTGCACCATGCAACTGCATCATGTTATGTTCTACTCAATTTGCCACTATGGACTAACTCTTTCATAGGCTATATTAACTTCAAAATGTATAACAATAAGATATACTAACCTCAAACACCTACTAATACAAATGTTAATATGACAAAATAACTACCAGCAATAACAAAACAGCATTTTAAAGTGATTCAGTTTTATTGTCAACCCAAATAACGTAATAAATAAATAAATAGTTATCCTTTATCTTTTGTGATAACATTTCCTTAAGGGAAACAAATGCATTTTTAGGATTTATTTACACAGTCTTAACCCCGTTTACGGCCCTGATATCGTTTTATTTATTTATTGACCAGGTTCTCCAAAAGGACACATTTGACGCTAATTTAATTTGTTTTCTGGATTCCCATCAATTTCAGTCAAACTTTTTCGACAGCATTTGAACGCATCGCCACTTCCTCTGTCTTCCAAGCCGCGCCTGCTTACCTCTCGGTGGGGACAGGGGCAGGGGCGGGGGCCGACCACGGACGGACGACAGCCCATCAGCAGAAGCAAAAAAAAACACCATGTGAAGAAAAAGTTTATAAAAGGGGACACGGAAAGCAAACTCACAAGGGTGACAACTTATTCACTCGTCTCAGCACCACCGGGGTCAACGTTTTTCACGGCTCGGCAGAGAGCGAATGGACAGAGCGGGAGAGAAGCAGGACAGTCTCACCCACGGTAGCACCTCTTAATGGGTCCTTGGGTAGCACGAGCTCACTGTACCGCGGCGCCCGACCGTTTATCTTGTGTCCGTGTGTGTCTGTGAACCTTTGGAAGTGATAGAGAGGACTCACCGGCTAATACTTTGTGTATTGGGGTTCGTTTTCTTGTGAATGAGAGGCTTCTTGTTAGTCTTCTTCTTAGGCGAGTAGAAGTTGACAGCTTCACAAAGGTGCTTTTGGTGTGTCCAAGCTAGTGTTTAAATGTTTCCCACCATGTGTTACTACGTGTCTCAGTCGTACCTTTAACTGTCAAAGGTTAATAATATTAACCCAACACAAAAGCCACATATGCTAGCTTTATGTTACTTTAGGTTTTTCTTTGGGGTGATATATCGGTCACAGGTCTACCCTTTTGAAATTTGAAATTATTACTCGACTAGCTAGTGTTTTCTGATGTTGCCGAAGGAAAACATTCTGATAAATAACCATTTATTTTACTACTAATTAGTGTGACAGAACTGTTTCGGTACAAGGAACACGTGGCTTACTGCTTGCTACACTGCCACTGTCCATCTTCAAAGCAAATTATGATTTACAGCTGAGGAATGTGTGATGATCTGTCCCGCTTTGACTCCAGTATTTCCCCCACCACGCATCTGTTTGATATCCAGTAGCTCAGAAATCAGGAAAATCTGAGAGTTTGGAGGGGGAAAGAGTGAGTTCTCTATGGTCATTAGGGAATTCTGCATGAGGTCCATTATGGAGTAGTGCAGCCTTTGATGAGTGTGTTTAACACAAGTTGAATAGCCCTAAGGTGTGTAAGTCCACAACTCGTTATACTCTGACAGGTCAGTTAAAAGCAGGAATCGCTTGGAACCTTTTTTTATGGGAACAATGTGAATAAAAACACAGCCTATAGAGATATAGGCCAAGACTGTAAAGACTGACACTGGGGGCGTCATCCCTTCTAGGGACTGGTGTAGTGACAATGCAATGGCATAATACTAAATCGGGTAGAAGTGGGTGTAACAGCTGCTGCTGAGCCTACAGAGCTGACTGAGCTCTTGTCCAGTGCTCCTTTATTGTGTATTGCATTGTCTATGAGTTAAAGAGGTTTGTTGCGCTCTGGGCTATATTGATGACTAATTGACATTGCAAGACAATGGTCAGTTGTGTGTATGTTTGCAGGATGGCATTGGAGTGTGTGTGAAGCACTGATACACACTTGGAAAGATGATCATTGTTTTCTGGCTGTCTTTGGTACCAAAGAACCTGTGCTTGGAGCAGATGTTGCAGTTTTGCTGCAACCTCTTAAAAAAGACTGGCTCATTCGTCAAGTCATGGGGCCAGAATCTGATGTGAGAGCTTGACCTCGCTGACGTTTTATTTATGAAGACCTATAGTAGCAAGCTGAGGTGTCGTTACTGTGGTATAGTGTGTTTGTGTTATAGAAAAGTGCCATTGAAGCCTTTTTTCTGCAGTGTCATTTCCTTTACCCTCTTTGGGTTTGTGTGTGAGACCATATGACCTTTCTGTGTGTGTGTATGGCTTCAGTCCGCTTCAGTTCTTGCTACCTTCTCCAATTTTTTGTGAAATAAAGTGAGCTCACAGCCTCAAGCGGAGGCACTCTCGTCCTCCTTCACTACTGTAATTGGTGCCATCTGTTTTGGCTGTGTTAACATAGTCTCAGGAATGTTGCAATCCATTATTCACGACCTCCTTTGTTACTGTGGACAAGAGCGGTCAATGTCACTCTGTCCGAGACAAATTGCCAGGGGTTAAGCTGTCTGCTTTTGAATAGTAGATTAATAGCCTTCTTTTTTAGGGCATACTCCCATGATCTTTACCTGGAGGTCCACAAGTGGGATGCTCTAAGGGTTATTGCCCATTTCCCGAGAATCAGCCCTTTCTCTTCCGTCCCCCTGTTCTCCTTTGACTCTCATTTTATGTGCCCTTTTAGTGTCTTCTTCCCCCCTCTTGACCTCTTCGGTCTGACCTCTTTGTCACTACTTTATGTCTTAACCCATAACACTTCATTTTACAATGACACTTTTACTACTAATAACTCTGCCTTTTAGTTTAGTTGAGTTATTATTTCACATACTAACAATATAAAAACGCATAATTACATGTGAGGGTACGGCAGAAACCTGTATAGGCATGAATAAAAAATCACACCCAAAAAACATTTGAATATTAGAACACAATAAAAAAATTACTCCTTACTACAGTATTTAGCGGTAAAGAAAATAACGTAGTCAAATCAACTCTGAAGACAAACCTAGTCCAACAATTTTGGTTAGGAATGAATCTGTTTCACATACCGACAGGCTCATATCGAAGTACATTTTGTTTTATTTTTGTTTAACGTTTAAAGCGTGACAGTGGTTCCTAACGTTTTTCCAATTGCCCATACAAACATACATCCTCAGTAGGACCCAACCGATTTATCGGCCGGCCGATTATACTGGCCGATTTTCGGAATTATCGGCATCGGCCATTGTAATACATTGGATTAATTTACACTTGACAGTTCCCCCTGCAACCAATAGCATTGGTCATCGCTTGACAGTTAATAATAATAATAGTAATTGATAGAATTTATATGGTGCTTTTTGGAAGTCATTCAAAGACACTTTACATCATAGAGAATCATACATGTAGAAAAAGAAAACAAAATACAGAAAAAATTAAAATAAGGTTTGAAGTGGAGTCAGGTGTCATTATGCTTCCTTAAAGAGGTGACTTTTGAGTTGACTTTTGAATGAGTTTATTGAGTCTGAGATGCTCATGTTTGGGGGGAGGGAGTTCCAGAAGGTTGGGTGCAGTAAGATAAAATGCATGTCTGAATTTAGACATATTTGTTACACTTTATTTTTTTTAGACAATGCGTATTGCAATAAAGAAAAAGTTCCTGTACATATTTTCAACTGTAAAAGGTGTATATATATATATTTAAGGGTTAAAAAAAAAAATTTTTTCAATATATATTTTGGGGATTTATTTTTTTTTTTTAATCGGCCGATTTAATCGTAATCGTAATTTTTCTCTGAAAATAATCGGCATCGGCACTCCAAAATCAATATCGGACGGGCCCTAATCCTCAGTGAATCTTCATTGTTAATGTTTGTTTTTGTTGTGACTCTTTTCCCTCTTCTTGTCTCATTTTTCTCCTCTCAGGTAGCAAACACGTGTACCATGCCGACCAATGATGGCCCCAGCCGCTTCCCGGTCTTTGTGGCTCCGCCCCATGCCAACCACCAGCGGCCGCCTGGTTATGTCCCCGGGCGTGTGGCTCCAGTCCGCTCGCCGCCACCTGCCAAAGCCCCACCGCCCCCACCGTTAAAACCTCACGGCCCCCCGCCGGAGCGCAGGGCCACTTTCAGCCTGTCTGAAGAGAGCCAGCGCAGAGAGTGTGCACAGACACAGCAGAGGAAGAACACATTCATCTGTGTTGGAGTGTCCATCGGAGCTTTCTTCCTCTCACTCATCCTCATCCTTAGTCTCACAAGTGGAGATGTTTTAGACGGTCAGTATAACAAAGTACTTGTTCAAATGATTTCACTTTATGTAACCTATAGCTTCTCAACTTGTTGCCCATGTTCCCTGATGTGTATATACCATCTGTGTATATTTTAATTATGAAGTTCTCTGAATTGTTTCTGATTGCTCATGTTCGCAGAGAATTGTCCAGACCACAACCCGTCCCTTAGCATCTGGAACCCGGGCCACAAACCAGAAAAGGCCGTTATTGTCAAGAGGGGACATTTGTTTAGATTGGATTCTTCTGCAACTTTCCTTTCTCTAACCATCCAGTCAGGAGGTAAGAACATCAAGGTGCATGATTTGTGAAGAAGCATTTTGAGGAGGATGCATTCATGTTTATAAAGGTGGAGTCAGCGATTCTGGGGAAAATAATTTTTTTGTCAAAAACAATAAATATCTCCTCAGAACCTGTCCGTACTGTGTGAGCAGAAAGAAAAATCCAGCGTTAATACACTGCCTCGGCTCTGTAAACAGGAATAATGCTAGCTATGGTTGGCCGGTCCCAGTTACTTTGTTTACATACCCTTTGTTCACATACCCGTTTATTGGGCACACACAGCACTCCGGATCGTGAGGAGATATTCACTTTGATTTTGACAGAAAATATTTTCCCAACAAGTGTTCTCCAGAATTGCCGACTGCACCTTTTATAATATAAAAAGTGACATTGAAAAGCAGATCAAGTTCAGTTTAGATTAAGTTAATTTAACACACAGCAGCACATTACAATTCGGGTTTGTCTCTTCCTTCTCACAGGTCGAGTGGTTTTTGCAGACAATGCCGACGGCTCCAAAAACATAACCCTGAGGACACGTTACATCCTTGTGGAGGAGGGGGGCGCCCTTCACATCGGTGCTCCCAAATGTCGCTACCGTTCTCGTGCCACCATCGCCCTCGTGGGCCTCTCTGACGACAAGGCCGTCCCTGAAGTGCCTGGCCTGGGCCGCAAGTTCATAGGTGTCATGGCCGGTGGGACTCTGGAGCTGCACGGTACTGAGAGAGTTTCCTGGTCTCTGCTCACCCGTAGTGTTCCGGCCTCCGGTCTGGCCACGGGAGGTTATGCCTTCCAGCGCAACTTCAGCCGAGGCATCAACCTGCGCGTGGTGGACCAGGACACCGCTGCTGTGCTGCTGTCTGAACGTTTCGACACGCACGAGTCTCGTAACGACAGCCGACGGCTCAGCCAGCTGCTGCGGACCCTGCCGGCAGGCCGCATCGTCACGCTGGCCGTCGGAGATTCGGCTGTCAAAAGTCTCCTGGATGAAACCAAGAAGGCCATTGAAGAGAAGCTCAGCAGCAGCTTTGTCTACGATCTCAAATACAGGTAAATACAGTGTCAAATTAGGAATGTGAGACACAGACTTGTAAATTATGTGTTTTTCTAATCAAATACAAACACACGGATTGTTTGTTGATGTTTCCCGGGCGAGTGTGTCTTTTGTCAAACTATAAAATGATGCGTGAGTGGATTTGTGGTGGAGAATCTGCCAGCTCTTGGAGAGTTTGTATTGGTTCTCCGTGGAGTGTTGTCCTTGGAAGTCTAGAAGTGTTTTGTTTATTCATGGTCTCCTGGGGCTGATCGAGAAGGTAAATGTGTTTGTTTTTAACCACTGAAGTAAGACCGCTCGCCTTTTGAAGCCTTGTATTTGGACTGACAATATCAGCATTTTGTTTTGCTCATCCTGCCTGGAAAAATTTGCTCTTTCATGTGTCTTTCTTTTCAATTGGGATGTTCCCTTGATGTGTTCCTAGTTATTCCTCTTCCTGTGTTTCCGCTATATCTTGCTTTTCCAGAAAAGGAAGCACGTACCGGATAATGGGGTTACGGGTGTTTCCAGGATTTGTGCAAAATGGTGGTGATTCAGCAGATTTAATGTCTATGATTATGCCCTACAAAGGACAGATACTGGAAGTCTGATCAAGACTGAAGTCATGTCCATGTTGGCTACTGCCTTTTTGAGCTCCTCAAGTGAAAGAGTCATCTTTATGTGACAGTAGATCTTTTGTAACTGTCACTCAAACACATGTATGCACACATGTGTTTCTTTCAATGGAAAGTCTCTGTGCAGCATTTCACTGAGTTTTTTGTAGTTCGGCCTGGTTCCGTCCCCGGTTGGCTAAAAAGCCAAGTGCTACGTAACGCCAGATTCTCCAGTGTCATATTTCGCTTCTGGGGTTGGGTGCCAAGGCAAAACAGAGTTTTCAAACAAATCCCATGCACAGTGGTTCAAATGGATCAAACGGTAGAGTCCTGTGTATTTTCAGAGGTGTTTGTGTGTGGATAGTATACCAATAGGTTAACAATGTGCACTCTCTTCTAAAAAGCTTTCGCCGTTTATTGGAGTGGTGATTTTTATCTTGGCTTTCTGTGGATTTGCTCATGGCAGGAGGAAACACATAGCACACATTTATGAGAGAGCATGCAGTTTAATGTGTCATTAAAGTCACACAATGTTAGGCTGAGTGATTTTATGTTGAAAGAGTTTGGGATTGGGGGTAGGGGGGGTATGACGTATAGAATTGAGCATAAAGATGCAGTGTAGATCCGTTAATGACATGTCGACCGCGTTGCAGGGGAAAAACATGGGAAATTGGTGGAACATATTCTGAAAGCTATTGTGCCTGTTCTTTCAACATGTTTTGTTATTTTTTTGTCAAGGCTGTAACACTTCACATGCATGTGTACCCTAGGGCATGCTTCACGAACCTCTTTAACCCAGGAACCTCTTTAACCCAGTGTGACCTTCAACGTATGCTTGGTTTAATGTAAACAATAACAAACTAGGGCATTAAACCCAAATACCCTTGAATTCGTGTTGGCGGTGGCGTTAACCATCCTTCCTGGCACATATAAATGAATGTGTTGGCTCCAGCCTCGTGCCTGTTGACCCCTCAGTCTTTAATCTTTGTCTCTCAGGAGAGCACTCACTCACACACATAAACAAATAACACCTATGCATGTCTCTGGTGAATTCACCGTGGGCCTCAATTTCCGGTCAAACAATGAGGTTGTTAAAATGCCGATGGACATCAAATAAAGGATGTTGCAAAAGGAAACAGTGAAACACCCACTCCTTTTCATTCTCTCATATATGTTTGATGTATTTCTTTTTCATCTACGCGTTTACGTTGTGATTATGCCAGTGGGAGCAATTATTACGATGATAGAATGGCAAACAGCTGCCAATAATGAGGGAAACTGGGAAGATAGTTCTCCAAGAAGCAGATCGTCATTTGTATAGCGTTTGTAATGTGCCGTGAATTGCAGGCTTTACTGCAGATCCATCATAGTACCCAGTGAAATTGAGCTTTAGAGATAAGTGTAAAGAATTGTTTCCTGTTTGTGTGGAAACACAAGACTTCTACTGAGATAACTTTCCTCTAGTCAATGAGAATGTACAACTGCCTGACCCAGATGATTCAAGTTGTTTCAAAATAGGCCTCTGAAGGGTCGGACCTGATAACGTGTTTGACGGTCATAGCATAGTTTTTGAACAATGGTTCTTAAAATAATTTACATGGATAGCAAAAAGGTGCAGTGTGTTACTACAGAATCAAGTAGTGAAACGATAGTTACGTATGTAACTACGGTACTATGAGTTCCGGATGACCGCCAGAGGCGGTGCTTTCAGCACTGGATGTTCCATCGCGCGCATGCGCAGGTCAAGATCTTATACCAAAAAAGTCACCTGTGACCTTGGGTGACCCGAGAATATGTATATATTCCGGAAGTCACTCTAGGATCTGTTCCAACTGGATCTTCTCGCGGTATCTGAGAAGTCTGAGTGACAGAGAACTCTGGCGGTCATCCGGAACTCATAGAACCGTAGTTACATACGTAACTATCGTTCTATTTCGTTCCTACTGACCGCCAGAGACGGTGCTTTCAGCACTGGATGACTTATACCAGAAAGGTCACAAAGAGTACTCATCAATTAAGGGCTTACAGCCATCAACAAGACAGCCGCCATCCCACAGGATGAGGAGAAGAAACATTTACTCTGTAGAGCCGCGCAAACGTACATGATGAAGACCATGTAGCCGAGGCGCAAATGTCCTGACGTGGAACCCGCTTCAAGGCAGCCCAAGATGTAGCCATACTCCTGGTAGAGTGGCACTCAACGGCCAAGGCCTGAGTCGAGCACCAGCCCCAAATAAATCACAACCCAACACATGGTGTAAGGTTGCCCTTTGTAAGATTGATCGTAAGGCCAAGCATGTTCCCGGCTGGCTAAGGAGCGTGGCTGTGTCCCTGACCGCCTGCTCCTGAGTTGGGCGAAATTATCAACCAGTAGTCTAGGTATGGCAGTACACCATACCGCTGAGCTGTAATGGCGACAGTAATATACGCAGAGCCAGGGACGGCCCAACGGAAGAACCCTGAAATGCACCTTGCCCAGAAATGCAAAGGGGAGGACCACCGGTGGCATTGGGCAGTAGGGACCTGAAAGTAGCGTCCTTCAGGGCTATTGACACAACCCAGTCCGCCTGAGCGATAGACTGGAGGCCACCTGCAACACGCAGCATGTGGAAAGGAAGAACCGTGAGGCACCGATTCCGCCCTCTTAGTCCAGAATGGGACAAACCCGCCCCACTTCCTTGGTACCTGAAATTAGGTTGAGTAGAACCTACCGAGCATCGAGTAGCACCCCCAGGGACTCTGGGGGAGGGCGGAGGCTGGACGCCGACTTCCTGGCGCCTGAAATGCCGACCGTAGTGCGGTGTTACGGCGCTGTTCAGAATGTGCTGAGAAGCACTGGCCCCTTGATTGCCCACCTGGACGTGGTTGAAGATATTGGCACGGGGTACCACAGAGGTTCCCGGCCTGGAATCAGGCAGAGGCGCACGTCGCAGCGTGCAACTACTGTCTAGCCTGGTCAACCTGAACACTTCGCACCGGGGCCTGAAGCGTGCGGCCTGGGATCACTGGAAGAGAACGGAGGGTCTGTCGACACACCTCCGACTGGGACACACAGTTGGCATCAACCTGCCTAGCTCCCTAAGTCATAATGCAAAGTCCGCAGTGAAGCATCACTGAGGGTCCCTGCTGAGTGACCAGCACCTGACCCCTGTATGGTTTGCAACCAAGCCAGGCCTATGTGAGAAAGCAAATTCCCAAGACGTCCCACACGGGCAGCAATGTCGTAACTCCTAGTAAGGAGGTCGTATGTAATCTGGCACTGGGGCCGAGGGCAGCGCACATCAGTTCTCAGAGCCTCGTCTGGGGAGACAACCAGGGATGCTATAGCAGGCTCAATCGGAGCTAACCAGTCCAAGCCCTAACTATCAGCATTGTGCATGGCTGCCAGAGCTCTGCTGTCACTAGTGTGATGGGAGAGCCCCTAAATCTGGCTAGCATTAGGGATGCACCGATCCACTATTTTTAGTTCCGATCCGATTCCGATATCTGGGTTTTGGATATCGGCCGATACCGATACTGTCCGATACAATATCATAATTATTATACAATTCTTTGTTTGTGGTGACTTTATGTGTAAGGCTAGGAAGGCTTAAGCAATTCTTATTTAAAAGAGCAAGAAATACACGAATGCATTAGGGCCGGGCCGAATAATTAGAATATCCAAAAACTTGTTTAAGTTTGTATTCAAAGCTCAATTCAGTATTCCAAATATATATATTTTATATATATATTTTATGTTGTTTTTTTTGCACAGGTAGCTTAAACTGCAATATATGTTGTCAGCAAATATTACTACTCAGATATACACGTTATACAACAATTGTTAAAATATAAATGTAATGCTCATTTAAAATAAATTTTCAAATTATTTGAACTTTGACCTAGTTGGCCACCGTCCTTTCAAAGAGCAATCGGTGATACACCAGCTGTTGGCTACATGACATTGTCAGAGCGAGGCAAACTAAAAGCGGCACCAAGCGCAGTAGGAATACAGAGAGGGAGGAAGAATATCAGCATATGTGTTTCCCTTAACTTTATAGTACAACATTAGCGTGATCTCGGAAGGGAAAGCAGTGCTCGGCAAAATGCTAACGTTAGCTTAGCTTAGCTGTTTGTTTTCATTCCCTATGCAGCACTGCTATTGCCAATCGACAGTGACTGCCTTGCATCATAGGAATACGCGGTCAATAATGGACATAATATGGACACAAAAGACTATCAATATTGGATCTTTTGTATGGATTTATAAATCCCCGAAAATGCATAAATGCATGTTCCAGGATGGATTAATAAACTACGATGGCACAGCTGATTTGGAACGGAACAACAGCTCTGTTCGCTTCCACGGGGAAAAAGTAAGAAACTCAGACTTTGGTGTTTTTTTAGAACGAGTATTCAAATCCTATCTCCCTCCACCGAACGTCGGCATCTGCTCGCGCGGGGCTTTCGCTCTTTCATAATTTATAAAAAAAAAAAATTAAAAAATTAAATTTATTTTTTTTTATTTTTTTTTTATCGGATTTTATATCGGAGCTGTCAGTCCGATATCCGATCCGTAGATGTCGCCCATATCGGAGCCGATACCGATACTGGATCGGATCGGCCCCATCCCTAGCCAGCATCTACGGAGCTCTGCGAAGTAAGGCTCAGAGGGAGGCCCAGAGAAAACGGAGTATTGAGGGCCCGCCGAAAAAAGGCATTCACAGGTGCAGATGAAACCCGAGCTTCATCTATCCCAGCGGTTCCCAAACTTTTTTAGCCGTGCACCCCCTTCTATGTCCCAACCAGGTTGACGCACCCCCACACATAAAAAAAAGAATGCAACAAGCTTTTTTATAGCCATATTAAAGGTGGCATGTTCAATCATGCTCTAATGACCAGAACACACATAATAAAATATTCACGATCACAACAAGGGGCAGAAAGCAGATAAAATGGGGAAAATATTATAGCCTAATATTTTGAGTCACGTTGAGCAACAATTGCAGCAAGTTTAAAGGGGACATATTATGCAAAATCTCGGTTTTAAAGGTGTATTTCCAAGGTCTACTAGAAAAGGTTTTCATGGTTTATTGTTCAAAAAACCCAATAGTTTTCTACCATTTCCCATTTCTTCATCACCTTTTCCAGCCTTCTCTGCCCTCTATCTCAAAAGGTAGGTTTTGACAGCTTACCCCCCTTCGCAAGAATACTAGTCTGCTCTGACTGGTCAGATCTACATGGACGTGCATGCACCGCCCTGCTCATTTACTCTATACCTACCTACATGGGCATGGCACACGCCCAGCTGTCAGTTTTGTTTACTTTTGGCCAATGCAGCATGGAGACCAATGTAAACATGTTTAGCTTCATTTCTACCACAAATATTGGCACACTAACCAGTTCTAAACTAAAAGATGTACAGCTGAATCTGTTCAGACAGGAGTCTGAGCTGAAAACTGTGAAAATAGCATCAAGATTTCTGATTTCCCTGACATTATCCTCAGGTAAATACTGTTTAATTATGTCACAGTCAATAACATAATTTGAGCTAAGTATTTATGCATAAACTCTCTAAACTGGTAACATACACCCTGTTTTACGTTTGTCTTTACAGGTCTGTGGAATGATCTACAGCCCAGTGGAGTGAAAAAGCTTTGGTTGTGAACCGATACTGAGTTGACATGTAAAAATGTACAGTAACCATAATGGAAAAGAATGTATCCTGAATAGGGCTGCAACTAACGATTATTCTGATAATCGATTAATCTGTCGATTATTTTCTCGATTAATCGATTATTAATCGATTAGTGTTTTGGTCCGTAAAATGTCAAAAAATGGTGAAAAATGTTGATACATTTTCCAAAGCCCATGTTGACGTCCTCAAATGTATTGTAATGTCCAACACACACGGATATTTCAGTTTACTGTCATAATGGGATTAAAGAAACCAGAAAAAATACACATTTGAGAAGCTGAAATCAGAGAATTTGGACATTTTTTATTAAAAAATTACTCAAGACGATTAATCGATTATCAAAATAGTTGGCGATTATTTTAATAATCGATTAATAATCGATTCATCGATTAATCGTTGCAGCTCTAATCCTGAATCATGTCAAGATTCACAGGAAAGGCATTATCTTTTGTAAAATGTATGGTTGAAATAATTATGCTTTAGTCAGAGCTGCAAATTATCTGACAACATTTCAATATCTAGTAGATAATGTATCATTTGTATTGTGATCACTCATTCATAATAAAGTTACCGTTAAAAAATGTATTGTGATGCTTACTGTCACTGTTTGCTACCTGTAGTAAAGGATTACTTGAAACTCATATTTTCATCTCGCTGAAGATTTTCTCTGATAAAACAGTATCATTACGTTTTAAAAAGACCAAAAACATCCTTAAAAATCCGCAGACTTATTGCGGTGTGTACTTGAGCTATACAATCAGACAGCTAGCAGGTAACAGGATGAAGCTATTAAAAAAATACTCTTCAGTTTCCAACACACCCTACAGTTTCACCGTCTGTTTTTCACTCAGGTGCTGTCACGGCAGGACTAACGTGAGCTCACAAAAGAGCCAAATAACAGTCACTGCAAAAGACTCACAGCTCTAACCGTTAGCATAAAGCTAACGGTAAAGCTAGCGGGCGCTAATGCTAACGACGCAGTGTGTAATATGACATCATCAAGTAAGTTCTAGAAAGTTCTAGAATGCAACACTCCCTGGGTAACCCCACCCCTTTCGAATAATAACAGAAGCTACAGTGGCCTTCAAGGACAAGAACAATTCTAAATTTCAAACAATGCGCCTGATGACATTCCAACTATGACACTTTCAAGATGGCGGCACTAGGCCTTGGTCCAAAATATGCAGAAATATGGACATATGAGACCCTTTCTAAGGAAAAAAATAATAAAAAAAAAAATCAGCTATTATGCACTAAATTAAACGTACTTATGGATATTATAATTACTTTCTACAAAATCTGCTAGGAATTAAAACCCAACATTCTACACACTGCACCCTTCAGTCGTTGTTGGTTATTATAGGAGGGATAAAATAAAGCACATTACAGACATTGAACTAACAAACGGACAGAATTATTTTTAAAATAGGACTACTTACATT
Organism: Hyperoplus immaculatus; assembly: GCA_949357725.1. Taxonomy (NCBI): domain Eukaryota; kingdom Metazoa; phylum Chordata; class Actinopteri; order Uranoscopiformes; family Ammodytidae; genus Hyperoplus; species Hyperoplus immaculatus. The sequence continues at coordinate 15,452,184 of OX442351.1, forward strand.
TCGGACGGATGGTGTCTCTCAGTCTTCCTGGCACAGTCTCCTCCACACTCCAGTAAAAAGGCTTTGATCACACTAACAGATTGCAAACCTTTGCTGGAGATAGCCTAACAAAAAATGAAGTAAATCCATTCAGCCCTAGTGTGCTTCGAGGCTGGGGTGTGATGGTAGCTTGAGGTTGAGCTCACACTGCAGCTTCTCTGTTGTTGCATGAGCGAGTGGAGGCTCAGCCAGGTGTGTGTGGTTACCAACGGGGCGTCTTGATTTGCCAATCAACTGCCGAGTTTCTGGTGAGCTTTCCCGTGGGAGTATTTATGATAATGAAAACCGACCGATTTCGTCATCAGTCGGTGTTTTTTGGAAGAAACCTTCAAATCCCCCCTTTTTCGAAATAAGTGTCCCAGAAGAAACTGACATATTTGTCTTTTTGAAGCTTGTGTGTGCTGGTAGGGACGCCAATAACCTAAACAGTGTGCCCAAACACCGGCAATGTTTGGTTTTTCATAATATGTCCCCTTTAAATGACCGTGGAGTAAACAACCCTGTCATCATAACACAGGTTATGGAAATAAAATTAGAACGCCAGTCATTTTAAATAAATTGCGTAGAGGCAATGTAGAGGCGCATATGCGTAGAAGAAGATAACTTCGCTTCATTTTGAATAGCCTCCATTTATTTATTAATTAAAATTCAAGTTTTTGATTCTAAATTTTACAAAGGAAATGTTTATTTACACGTCTTTATTGGTCCGAGTATAAGACAACCCCGATTATAAGACGAACCCCCCATTTTTCAAAACTCAACTCAATACATTTTATTTATTTAAATAATGTACGAAAATAAAAACGCATTGAAAAAAACACTTTTCTTCATTGCAAATAAACAGTAGGATAGTGCAAATAGACCGAACTCTGATGTGTTCACTACAGACTATTCTTCACACGCAAATTCCTCTGCCCCGCTGTGATCCCTCTCGCTGCCATCTCTCCTATACTCTGGTTCGGTGCATAGCGGGTCATCCTCGCTGCTGTCCTCGGCATCTGAGACGCAGCATTTATTTAATGCTCATAGTTAATCACATAGCCTAGTGCTGAAACGAAAGCTATCAACGCCGTGGTTTAAGGCTGAAATGATAACCGGGGCACGTTAACGTTGTCGAGGGGAAGCCCTCCGAGATCTCCGTTGGTTTCAGTTTACAGCTCACAAAGTGACAATCACTACCATCACATGGACAGCGTTTAAATAAAGCGTCTCATTCTTAAAATCATTAGGGCTTTGATGCAAATGAGGAAATCTGAACATTACAGCAGCAGTGCTGGTGCGTAAAAGGACAGCGCAGTTGGCAATCTCTCCTCAGCACAACTGCAGCAGCTAAAAAGCCACAGTCGATCGCTCTGCCGATTCCTGCCTCGGACACGTTGACTGGCAACATAATGATTTGAGGCTTAGAATAGGCTTCGTTGATGTCCCGTGCCTCTTTTTTCTCTCCAAGCGCACAAACGCCCTGGCCGCTTACCGAGAGCACAGCCAGTGTTCCACCCGATTAAAAAAAGAAAATAAACACAACTTGGAAAACACGACCCGACTTTTTACGACCTATTTCCGCGAAAATAAAACCCTCTTATACTCGGACCAATATGGATTGTGTAATGATCAGACCGCCGTTACATTTTTCATCTCGCGCACCCCCTAGCAGCAGCTCACGCACCCCCAGGTGTCCACCTGTATAACATTACAGGACGCAGCTGTGGACAGCATGTCATCCCCTGAGTAGGAAGGATGCACAGCTGCAAGGCTACTCACTGCCGCTGGTACCCTGAGCTGGTTGGAGGCTAGCAGGAGAGCTTCTACCTAGCAAGCCTCAGTGCCTGAGGCATGAAAGTACGGTTCATGCATGGGTTATCTGACAGTGCTTCCCTCAGGTGCTCACGCCGAGACCTGCAGGGCACTTGTCATGGCCATTCTCCACTGTAGGGAGGCCATGAAGGTGTCACAACTATGGTTGTTTAGAGCTTCAGATGCAAGCAACAGAGCAACGGAGCGACACCCCTAAAAGTAACAGTGACGGCGACCCTAGGAGGCCTAAGCTGCCCATTGTCGAGCCAATTAAAATATGCATCTGTTAAAGGTATGCAACCGGGCTTCAGGCGAGAGCAACCGAGCCACGGTGCGACACCGCTAGAATAATACAGTGGCGGTGTAAAACTATGCCGCCCGCTTGCGAGCAAATACAGTAGCCTGCGCAGACACGACAACTGTGTGACAGCTACAATAACACAGTGAAGGCGACCTTTGGAAACCTAAGACGCTCACTGGCTAGCAACTAATGTATGCAACCGGGCTTTAGGCGAGAGCAACCGAGCCTCGGTGCGACACCGCTAGAATAATACAGTGGCGGTGTAAAACTATGCTGCCCACTGGCGAGCATAATTACAGCAGGCTTCGCACACAAGCGCAACGGTGTAACGTGGCGCAAATAAGCCGCTTACTGGCAAGTAAATAATGCCTGCAACCGGGCTTCAGGCAAGAGCAACCGAGCCACGGTGCGACACCACTAGAATAATACAGTGGCGGTGTAAAACTATGCCGCCCACTGGCGGGCAAATACAGTAGCCTGTGCTGACACGACAACGGTGTGACAGCCAAAATAACACAGTGAAGGTGACCTCTGGAAACCCAAGACGCTCACTGGCTAGTAGCAACTAACGTATGCAACCGGGCTTCAGACGAGAGCAACCGAGCCACGGTGCGACACCGCTAGAATAATACAGTGGCGGTGTAAAACTATGCCGCCCACTGGCAAGCAAGTTACAGTAGGCTAGGCAATCGAGCTTTAGACAAGATCGCACCCAAGCAACAATGCAACCCCCAAAATAACACAGTTCAATTGAATTCAGTTTATTTAAGAAGGGGACTGTGCAAATTAATAAAACACATGATCATACATGAGTTAAAAAGATAGAATTAGCCAAAATGCTATTCTCTATCTGTAGTAGTCCCCTGGCAGTGTCAGCGGCTCTAGGTAACCCCAGCCGCCCACTGGGGAGCAAATCAACGAAGGCTAGGCAATCGAGCCTCAGGCGAGAGCACACCCGAGCAACAATGTGCCTTAAATAACACAGTGACAGCAACACTTGGATCCCAAGACGTTCACTGGGGAGCAAATAAAGTAGCCTATGCAACCAGGCTAAAGGCTTTTGCACACCGGGCGCGACGCGAATAAACGCAACGTAAAAGCGAATGTTTTGAAATGTGAATTTTGTCGCGTCTCACTTTAGAAGCGACGTCCCAGAAAAATCGAACTCGGTTCGAAAAAATAAAAAACGCAAATTCGCGACGCGAAATGATGGCGCTGGTGTGGAAGCTTGTATTGACTCTGTATACGTTCGTTAATTAACGGATTAATCGCACGAATAAAACGCGCCCGGTGTGCAAAGGCCTTAAGGCACGAGCTACCGTGCAACGGTGCGACACGGCTATAATAATACAGCGGTGTGAAACTAAGCTGCCAACTGGCGACACACTACAGCAGCCTACACACGTGCAACAGTGTGACACGGCTAAAATAACACGGTGAAGGCGATTTAGGAAACTAATTAGCCCACCGGCGAGCAATACAGCAGCATACAGTGTAGCCTATACAACAGCATACTAGTGTGTGGCACGGCTCACCCACTGGCTAAGCAAATAAAGTAAGCTATGCAACGCAAGGCTTAGATGAGAGCACACGACTGGTGCGACACAGCTCAAATACAACAGTGAAAGCGACTTCTGACCCGAAGCCGCCCACTTGACGAGCAAATTAAGTAGCCTATGCACCGCTCTAGGCGATGCTACAAAATACTGTGGCGGCGGCTTGGACCCCAAGCCGCTCGCTGTCGATTAAATCGAAGTAAGTGTAACCCAGATATATTTTCAGTCAGTTAATGCTTTTCTGTAATATCACTGTTTTTGGTGTGTGTCTCTTTAAGGGTTACGACCACTATATGTTGCGGCAGCTTTACGACTGCTGTTTTACGGTGTGTGTTATTGTTACCTTGGAGACGAAGTTTCGCGGGTAGTTCTCTTCTTCAATGCACAAGCAATGTGTGGTCAAGCTGTGATTATTCCGCTGTTATTTTCGGAGTTTAAACTTGTTAAAAAAAGTATTTAATTGTAATATTTACTGTGCAAAATACTCGTGTTGCTTTTGATATCATGCCGGAAGCTGTCGGTGAAGTGTACATACAAGAAGACCGTTAACAAGGAATCGCCACGCCGAGTGAGTGGACATTGAGGCGCTGCCGCTGTTTCTGATAGGCCTTTCACACCGCCGCAAAATCGGTGCTAGTTCTGGGCTAGTTCGGAGTTAGAGCCAGTGTTTTGGTTTCACACCGCCAGAAAGCCTGCTCCGGGCCGTAAAAACCGGTTCAACTCATACCCCAGGATTGAGCAGGGTTTGAAGTGAACCGCTTGCGCCAGCGGCCGGGGGAGGGATTATCCTGACCAACCAGACCAACTAAAACCTCATGCCCGCCATGTTTAAAAACACCGCTACTACGAGACGTAAACATAACATAATTACCGAACGTAGCGATCAAATTGATCGGCGAGAATACGCTGTATGGGTCCTGTTTGGTTAAGAAAGCAAAGCGAGAGCTAACACGTGTAAAAATAAGACGTATTCGCCGCTGTTGTTGTGCTTAAAGCTAGCGGTAGCTTTAGCGTTAGCCACAAGAGCAGTGGCGTCGGGCGACGTACACACACGTTTACAGTGACGTCATGACGTTGCTCTCTTGCCGGCTCCATGGCTGTCTCCGGTCGATGTGAAACCAACCGGTTCATAACTAGGATAAGGCTGTAACCAGTTTTGAACTGACCCCAACACCAGCCTGGAACTGACTCTTGGTTCATTTTGGTGTGAAAGTGCTGTTCCAGGGGGCTCGTGAGCTCGTGAGGAGCCGTCGCCGTCTTTTGAGTGTCCCGAGGAGTGCAGGCAAAAGTACTGGACCACCGCACACACATATAGAGCTCTGTATGGTATTGTTGCTGGCCAGCACTTAACTTTACTTTATTTTATTATTTTTTTTGCTAAAGACAATATGGGGACATTTCAAGATATTTCTATTTTTTGGATAAGAGGACCGCTCGGTAATTTTATTTTGTTTGTTCTATGGACTGAGTGAAAGAAAACCGTTCGGTGTTCATTTTGTTTTCATGAACTAAGAAAGAGACAATTTATATAGGAGAACAAGCGGCATCTCGTCAGGTTATTTGTGCAGAATAACAAGTTTGTTTTGAGACAATTTAATATTTGGTTTAACTACCTTAACAAAGGGAATATATTTTATTTTGTGTATTTTATTTTCTTATTCTAATTGAGGGTTTACCAAAATATAATTACATGTATATATGATTTAAAGCAAACTATTACAAGGTTTTTCCTGGTTTCATTGTGACAAAGTAGGATGCACTTCAGTCCAGTACTTGTTGAATAAATCTGGATGATAGTAAACTGCTATCACAACCCGAGTAAATTCTGTTTATTGGTTACATAAGCAACCGGTCGGGGCGAAGTAGCACCCGAGCATCAGTCAACAATGCTAGAAAAACAATACATTTGAGCAAACAATTAGCAACCGGGCTTAGCGAAAAACACACAAGCAACGGTGAGAACAAAAGAATAACACGGCGACTGTGAACCAGCCGCCGCCTGACAAGCTCAATTAAAGCAAGGTGGAAAGGTGATATTAGCTTCCGCGATAGCCGCTGGCTACGCGTAGCCTTCACACTTGACTCATCCCTGACCGGCCGAAGTCGAACGAATTGCAAGTCGCAGCCTTTGGAGGACGAGTTCACCCTGAAGCCCCAACCCTTAGGTTACAAGGCTACTTGCGACAAGCTAATGGTATACACACAACAATGTGTGTGACCTGCTAGTCCGCAAGAAGATAGAAGGAACAGATCTTAGAGTGACTTCCGGAATATATACATATTCTCGGGTCACCCAAGGGTCACAGGTGACTTTTTTGGTATAAGGCCGTGTCCGGACTGCCATACTAGCGTCCTACATCCTACATACTCACCATCTATATACTACATACTGTCTACTCATAGATCGATTGTGTATACGAGGTGCGTCGAAACGTTTTTAGTTGAAGTATACTCAAGCCATGAAGAATATCTTCTTCTTCTTATAAGATTCAGGCCGTTTAGACACTGTTTAGCGTATATCCGCCCTCTACAGGTTAGATATTGAACTCGATTTTTACAGTCCTGTGTTCATCATCTGTGTTTTAGACCTCTTGTTTTATAATTGTGTTTTTTTGAGGCGGAGGATCCCTCCGACGCTCTCTGTCCGGCTCATCACAGCACTCAGCTGTCTGTGAGTTGAGCTGGACGAGCTTCGGTGTATGGAACAGAACAGCGATCTGTTCTGATCTCTCTCCACTATCAGACTCACATCACTCATTTCACTTAGTAACTCTAATGTTGTTAGGTATTTATCTTAATCTCTTATCTATTGTGAGAGTTTATGAATGACTGCACGTACAGCTGTCAGATCGCGGACCCCAAACAATGTCGTTGCCTAGCAACTTGCTCGAAAATATTTCATTTTCCTGGGCGGGTAGAATTGACCCAGTGCATTGTGGGGCGGTTGAGTAGGAAAAGTATACAATCGATTCATACCCAAAATCTTCCCGGAAGTTAGTACTCATCCGGGAATTTCTCGCATACCCAAACTCGCATACCCAACCGTCACATACTCAAATTGAAGTCAAAATGAGTATGAGTAAGACGTTAGTATGGCAGTCTGGACACGGCCTGGGATCTCGACCTGCGCATGCGCGCGATGGAACTTCCAGTGCTGAAAGCACCGCCTCTGGCGGTCAGTAGCAGGGCTGTACAGTGCGACAGTTTTGATCGCATTTGCTACTGAAATTGATCACGTGCGATGATGAATACAATTCCACTCGCACGAGTGCGACAGCTTGCTAATGAGCAGATGCTGTCCGTCTGAGACACAGAGGAGTGCTGCACAACACTGCTTAGAGTGCTCTACATTAACACTCTCCAAATTCGGGTAAATGTAGTCTTAGGCAAGTAAGTTATTGAGTCCACCCTCCACTTTGGCTGGTGAAAGATGTGTGCTCGGGACCTGTGCTTGTGCGGCGATTAATACACTTCACCAACGGTAATAACCGGAAGGAGACGGCACACAGTTAAGTTAGCGCGTGTGCAAACAGAACATTTCCTGTGCGCCTCTCTACATCATCAACATCAGCTGGAGAGGACGCTGGCGCTATCTGTTCGCCGCATCTCCAAGCTATTTTTGGGCCAATTTTGGCCAATTTTATTTTAAAAGTGATTTTTGTGGACCTTTGTTCTCTTTTTGGTTCCCTGCGGGCTACACCAACATCGAAAAGCAGGCTTGTGGACTGTCTTTGGTTGTTCCGGTTTTGTTGTGGAGGAGCCGTGTAGCTCACTTGCTATTTTGGCGTCCCTAGCAACGGCTAAAAACAAGTAGTAGTAGTGACATTTTCCTGGTCACTACTGGTGTTTTCTTCGGTGATCCTGTTGAGGAATATGCCCCTGGTGAGGAATATGCCCCGGTCAACCTGCAAAGCCGTCTCTACAGTCTCATCGTGGATTTTTCAACACTGCCTCTCAACTCTTCTCCAACTGCTTCGGGTCCGTACCTAACTGCTAACAGGCTAACATCACTCTGGCTGGTTCGATGTTGACCTACTCCACCTCACAGCTGCTGAAGTACAACAATCGCTCAATCCCACCCTGTATTTCCACCATAAAGCAGCTAGGACTATTGCGTAGACCTCGATATATCCACAGAGGCTCAGGGAGAAACTTTATTTATTGTCAGCCTGCCGGCTCCATCCCATCCGTCTTGTCCACTGAGACGGCTGAGGGCAAAGGACACAACATCGCGAGATCCCCGCAGTCCCGGCTAGATGGATTTCATGGAGTGGATTACAACCTGCGCGGAGTGGATTTTAAGGCTGTCGGCTTCATCCCATCCGTCTTGTCCACTGAGACGGCTGAGGGCAAAGGATACAACATCAGCATCTCCTTCCCATTCGTCCGGTTACCTCTGTCACGTCATCAGGACTCACCCGCTACTGAACCATTCACCGCTTCTGTCAAGCAGCAGCTCACCAGGCAGGACAGAAAACATGGACTGGGTTTCAATCCTTCATCGCCAGTGACCCATACTGCGGTTTGTGTGACTAGCTCCCCCAGCTACTGTCCACCTCCGGCATCACCATGTAGATTACTGGCTACTTCACCTCCCCATACTGTTGCTGTTTATGTGACTAACCCGACAATATGTACAAGAAACACTTGTCACTTTAATACTGCAAACCTGTCAAACTTGGTATCCATTCCCCTTCAGCCACAGTCTGCTGTAGTAAATAGGGCTGACAATGCTTCACACTCAAACACACTAAGTTTGGCCTTGTTAAACATCAGATCTTTGTCAGGTAAAACATTTTTAATTAATGATTTTATTACCAAGCACAATCTTGATTTTATGTTTTTAACTGAAACTTGGTTGGACCCAGACAACAGCTCAGCTGTTCTTATCGAGTCAACCCCCCCCCAACTACACTTTCGAGAGTGAGGCCAGAGCTCATAGGAAAGGTGGTGGAGTTGCTATTTTATTTGATGAATCTTTAACATGCAAAAAGATGTTTTATGGAAACTCTGTTTCATTTGAATATGTGGCTCTCAAGTTAAATTCAGCCTCTCAAGCTATTTTTATTAATATCTACAGGCCACCTAAATACTGTGCAAACTTTTTTGATGACCTTACTGGACTACTGTCTGTAATCTGTATGGAGTTTGACTGTTTATTGATTGTTGGGGATTTTAATATACATGTGGACAAACCCGAGGGCAGAAGTGCTAAAGAACTATGCTATGTACTGGAAAATTTTGGACTCTCTCAACACGTAAACCAGCCTACACATAACAAAGGTCACACCCTGGACTTATTAATTTCAAAGGGCCTGGACATTTCAAACCTTTTAGTGTCTGATGTGGGTCTCTCCGACCATTCCTGTTTGTTTTTTGGGAGTACAATATCTTTGCACACAACTGCAAAAACAAAGGTTATCAAAAAACGGTATATTACTGAAAACACGAGTGAACAATTTATCCAGGCATTTTCTCTGTCCCCGCTCCTCCCCTGTATCTCAGTTAATGAGCTTGTATGTAACTTCAACTCAAAAATTACAAATGTTATCGATGCTATTGCACCCACCAAGGTGAAAATCATCTCTGGTAAAAAAAGGTCTCCCTGGAGAAATACCCCTCAGGTCAGAATTGAAAAAAGAGAGTGCCGTAAAGCAGAACGCAGGTGGCGAAAAACAAATCTAAATGTTCACTATAACATCTTCAAAGAGAAACTACGCACGTTTAACCTAGAACTAAGAAATGCAAGACAGTCTTTCTTCTCTGACATCATCACCAAAAACAGCAACAATGCACATGCCCTGTTTGCTGCTGTTGACAGGCTAACAAACCCTCCTGTGTCAGTAGCGTCTGAGCATCTTTCCACGAGGGCCTGCAATGAATTTGCCTCCTTCTTTACTGAGAAAATTCATAAAATAAGACAAGCTGTCACTGCATCAATACCAGGTTCAAGATATGTTTTATCTGTGTACCCATTTAAAACAAATTCAGATGCCATGACAGAGTTTTTTCTGATAAACAAGAAAAACCTGGATGACATTATACAACACCTGAACTCCTCCTCCTGTTGCCTTGACATTCTGCCCACAGGCTTCTTTAAAACTGTTTTTAGCTGTATGGCCTCAGATGTCCTAGAAATTGTTAATATGTCCCTTCGCACTGGTGTATTCCCACAGGCCCTGAAAACAGCTGTCATCAAGCCACTCCTAAAAAAGAAAAATCTAGATACATCACTCATGAACAATTATAGGCCGATATCCACATGTACATTATCTAGTTATTTATTCTATGGTACCTCTTCATCTTCCAACAGGTTTATTTTCCAAGTACACCCACTATATATATAAACACATATGGCCGTTTATCCTATTTAAATAATATAAAAGGCTTATTCTAAGCAATTATACACTAATTAAACATACTTATGATGAATATTTTTTTCCATTTATACCAAGTCTGTTCTGAAAAAATGTCAATCAATTCTACTCACTTCACCTCGTAGCTTGTTTGGAGTGATTCAGCTAATCCCGGAAAACCACAAAAAGCAAGAAGTCATTCTTTAGAGGCTCAGAGCATGACATTTGAAACACCACTGTCTGGTTTTAGGTCACACGCCCAATCCCTTTCCCCATCCACACCCTCAAGCTCCTCAGCTCAAATAATTTCTTCCTCTTTATTTAATCATTGTACTCTCGTTTTGAATGTGTTTTCCTTGACATTCCTGTCTTATAAGACAATGTGCAATAGAGTGTGAAGGGAGTACTTGGAGCAAAAATTAAAAGTTGAATTTTTATAAGTTTTGGGACTAGATAAGGTACACCCATTGTTCCTCTCAACACCCTTCCAGGAATCCTTCATCCTAATTTGATTATCCTCAGGCTCCTTTCCTTTCATCTCAGTTTGTTTTTATTGCCACATGAATTCACTCTGATTGGTATTTAGTCGCCCGGTCATCTCACCCCATATCCTGCTTCAGGCTCATCCCAGGCCTTCAGGGAAATACACTAGGGGCTTGTTGAATCTCATATACCCTGTGTGAGTATTTGTCTGGTCTGGTCTTTAGAAACGACACATCTGGGCCCTGATGCCTGAGCCAAACAGGCCGAAAAACACAGAGAAACTTTATAATGGGGGGGCTGTGGCTATTAAGCAGGTAGGGCTGTCGTCTAGTAACCGCAGGGTTGGTGGGTCGATCCCCGCCTCGTGCCACATGCCGAAGTATCCCTGTGCAAGACACTGAACCCTAAATTGCTACCAATGGCTGCATTAGTGTATGAATGGCTAAGAGAGAGGCAAATCATTAAGTTCGATCAGCCTCCACACACATCCTGTGTTTACCTCTGGAGCGCGTCACCGTCCGTTACTGCTGCCTCTCGCGCTTTTTTCGGACCCTCATGGAACGTCTCAACTGCTGCTGCAGCGCTGCTCCTAAAAGCCCTGTCTTTCTACATGGAGTTTTCATAGATTATTCCCATATTAAGTTGTTTCATGTCATTTTATGATGCATATGATTAATATTGAGTTTCGACAGTAATCCTAGTGCCTGGTTCCCCCTTTTTTTTTCACATTTTTTCGCTTGTGGGAAGTTTTATTTTGAAAGGGGCACACCAGGAAAACCTCAAACTACAGTGAATGCTGCTGGTATGACTGTCAACAGAGTATTGCTCTATCAGTTAAAGCAGAGAGACGTGCGTCTCCCTGAAAAAAATAGGCGAGCCTCCTGAGGTAAAGTGAAGCTTCGCTGTAGAAGCGTCTCCGACGGCCGTCGGCAGCGCGTCCGAGGTTGGATGTTTGGCCGCTGTAGTGTGTTTACACAGTCGGTGATAAATAAGTCAGACGCAGACATGCAGTAGAGGATGTGTATTTCAGGGGTTAGAATATCTGATGCATTCACTGCGTGAATGTGTGTGAAAGCTGTGAATGCGACAGAAGTGTTAAGCGCTTCGAGTAGAAACACGCTATATAAGTCCATTTACCATCTAAGTACAATTCACATCCTATATATATACTGTATCTGTAAGATATCACCTACGTTTGAATTTCACTGAAAACCTGCAACCCAGAGACTGCCTGGTGCTGCCTCTAATGAAGTTACCATGATATTTCCTTCTAGATGCCTAACATGTGTATTTGGGTCACTAATAATTTGTCATATGTGTTGGTAAATTGTATTCTCAATAATAGCATTTGATATACAACTGCAAGGCTTTTTTTATATAGGTAACATGAAATGCCAATACCTTCTCAGTCTGGAAAATAATAAAATAATGTTTTTCATGACTGTGTGGTTGTGCCTGCAAATGTGAGCCTGGTTAAGATTAATCAACTAATGAACCTGTGAAGAGTGTTGATGATTGCAGTAACTTTCAGCTACACTTAAAAGTTATTCTCATCATCAAGGAAAAACTAAAGCAGTGAATTCAATCATTAGTCGTTCTTTGATATGGATTTGTGAAGCTAGTCTACGTTCTCTAATGTCTGAAAATGACTCACTCTTCTTTCTATCTTTTTCCTACTCTTCTGTCCATCCCTCTGGTCTCTGCAGACAGGCGTGGGCTTTGGTGTCGGTGGTAGGTGGCGATAACACGTCATGCTCAGAGGACGTAAGGGAACATGAAAACCACGACACAGGAGGGAAAGCGCTGGCAAGGCGAAATTTCACTACCGTGGACGGAGTGGGCTTCTCTGTCACGGCCTACAGCGAGTGGAAGAATGGTGAGAAGCAGCTTGTCATGGCATAGATTTTAAAACCAGTTAAACATACAGTATATGGATGGGCATTGACAGCAGTAAGAAATGATAAAGTGATCGGCCCATTTATTTTAGTGCTTTGTCTGTGCCTTCTGTCATTTGGTGCCTCTATATGTGTTGGATAAAAATAGTCTTTAGCCATTCACATTAACAGCCTTCATTATGATTGAAGCGGTTAAGGTGAAATGGCTTTGTTTCTCTGGCTTTGAAGGGGTAAAGGGTTTATAGAAAGGTGACAGGGGGAGGAATGAGGTTTACCATATGCACGATCAATCATCTGAACATGAAAAACATTCTTCTGTGTGGGTGACAGTGTTTTTGCGACCGCGTCATTCTGACAAATACCAAGTGTTAAGGCAGTAAGTGTTTGGTTTGGGTGAGCCATTTGCACAACCGCTTTCTTTATTTATTGTGGCTTTCCTTGCCCACACCTTGTAAAATACATTTTGACAGTGATTGAGTTTTACTGTTGAACATGAAGTGTAACAATTTTCTGTAAACAAATTCTAAAATGTTTTCTTTACTATTTTGATTGATATTGCCCACAACTGAACAGTATAACTGCTGTAAACAGTCCCTTAATGTCTTAATGTCTATAATGTAGAATTTGGGGTATATTCAGTGTAAATAAATTACTTAATTATGCAGTATTATATAAAAATACAAAAAAAAATATTAGGAAACGTTATATTAAACGTATAAAGAACATACTTCTGAGACATTTGAGTGAAATTGTACAATGTCAAAAATCTCTTAAAGTAAAAAATCAATGGTTATTTTTCATTTTCAATTCATTACAAAAAGGTAGAATTAATAATTTTTAAACTGTATAACTCTGAAGAAGAATTCTGTTGGATATATTTTTCCTGATGTTTCTCTTAAATTAAGTGCCAACTCCTCCCCCCCCCCCCCCCCCCCCAGGTTTCCCCATCTCAGGCTTCCAGGTGGATGCTGTGGATCAGGTGGTGCTGAACCTGCAGGATGAAGTGCAGCAGACCTGGCAACCCAGGGATCAGATTGTAGTTGCCAGCACAGACTACTCCATGCACCAGGCTGAAGAGTTCACCTTGTTGCCCTGTCCTCACTGCACCAGCAGGCAGGTCAGGATCCAAGGTGAGAGAGAATGAACAGTGCTGGTGTGTGTGTGTGTGTGTGTGTGTGTGTGTGTGTGTGTGTGTGTGCATTCAAAGAATAGATCCGGTTACTGTGGCAACACAATTTCTGTAAAATGGGTTGAAAGACCGAAAGAAATAAGAAGGAACATATACAGGAAGTACAGTACTGATGTATTTCATATAAGGAAGCTTATATTAAGACTTCTGAGCAATGTCGTGCCAGCAGCAGCAGAAGACACAGAAGATCTTACACTGACTTTTTATTTTAGTCAATAAATGTGATTAGCAGATGTTGAGCCACTCGTTGTGAGGTCCAGAGAGATCTAATTTCCTGTTCAGCTGTTCCAGTGATGTAAGATTATTGGAGGAGGCTAAAGAGAGATTGTTGGCCTGTGATGTGATAGTAGCCTCAGGAAACAATAGCCCTCGTGGCTGTATTGATGTTGGTACATCGCCTCCGCTTCACATCCTCCTCCTACCTTCTTCTACTCTAATGTGGTTAGTTACTGTTATCCATTTTATGAGACATGTTTTCTGATCTCATCAACGTCAACTCCTTTCCTGTAGAGAAGGGTGTGTGTTTGTGTGTGTGTGTGTGTGTGTTTGTGTCTGTGTGTGTGTGTGTTCTTGAGGAAGTGGGATTCAGGTGTGGTTATTTGTGTATTTTTGAATGTGTTCTGCCAGAAATACTTCCTACGGTTGAAAGCACGCTATTTGCTGAGAAAAATACCTCAGTTTATTTTTCAACACCGGTTTGTTTCAACATTTTATATTATATTACGCTGGTAACTTTAGCATAACTTCTGGGACCAGTGAAGAGGTTTTTGCTAGAATTTGATTCATGAATTGAGTTGGATATTGAGTAAAATTATATAAGTTCCCTACAACATTTGAACATTAATATTCTTTTCTGCTTTTTTGGTAAGAAGGTGAAAGCAGTGATTTGATATTTGTAACAATGCAAAGTGTGGCTTAAACTAGTTGCAGCATTTGACCCAGAATCTACCTGTCTGCTCTGCCCAGGAAAGCCTCAGTATAACCACGTTGGAGAGATCGTAGATGGAGTGGACATGCGTGCAGAGGTGGCTCTGCTCTCCAGAAACATTCTCATCCATGGGGAAATGGAAAACTCTTGCTACGGAAACAACATGTGCCAGTTCTACAACCACGACACCTATGGGGGCCACATCAAGGTGTGTCCTGTTTTGTGTATGTGTGAGTAATGTTATAGTGCAGGCCCTTGTTTAAGCTGTGCTTTATGTCTGTAATCGCTGAGGTTTGAGTCTGTTTCAGCATGACTTTGCATTCTGATTAAATGCCACTGTGTGACAGTTTCCATACTGCAGAGCCAAAGTGTTCATACATTGTACAGTATATTCATATGCTGCCTAAATGAGAGGGGCTATTCATGTTCCCACTAAAGATCAGAGGCACTGCTTTTCTCTCACCCCCATTCTCTGCCTGTTTTTCTCTTTGCTATTACCTCAAGCTTTTTTTTCTCTCCAATAACTGGAGCATCATGTCCTCCCTGACCTACTTGGGTCTCTGTGTAGTCAATGAGTTCACTGTAATTTGGTCACTGATGGTACAATTTCCTTTTATTTGGTGGCAAATACACAGTAACATTCCTTAGGCTTTATGTAACTGACCCCCCTTGCGCGTAAAAAAAATAAACACATTTTTTTACCTCTTTTCTTTATACCACTTCCATTAACCGTCTGCAACAGAAACACATTCACTAATTCAATCTGTCTTGAAAATGATTGATGCTCGAACTAACAGACCTTGACAACAGAGCTGTCACACACCAACAGCACTCGCCATCGCACATTTTCTCAATCCTTTTGTCACACTGCTCCTGTCTGGACTTGTTAAGTACGTTACATGAATGCAAATTTAAATATGCATGCAAGAATTCATGCAAGTATGTGTCTTTTAATGGATGTACACTCAGCAAATATATCTGCAGCATATATACTGTAGGAACAATTAGTTTATAATCTAAGTGTGTATATGTTTGTGTGCATGTGCTCATGTTAGTCTGAAAGGGGGAGCTGTGTGTGTGTGTGTGTTACAGTTAGCTGGAGGGATTGGCCAATACCTCCTTAACAGGAACCAGACTGTGTGGATTATGCCATACCCACAAAAAGACCTCATAGAGAGCATTGCATGGCATATTTATATTGGATTATTTTTTTAATGTTCATTTATAACTTTATTTGCTCCCCAGTCCATTGTCTGCATGCGTGCAGCCCTATGTGTGTGTTTGCTTTTGATTTGTGCTTCTATAACTCACATTTATTTTTCTTCAAGATGACAGTCAGTGGTTTGGGCACAGTTTGACTCACTGGAGCATGCTGCCAACAGAGCTATAGCTCACATCCCAGTGGGATCATAGATGCACAGAGAAAAATCATACTGTAGAACCAAACCTTTAATTAGAATAGATTGGGTGGACAGTTAGCCGACTTTTGTGGCATAATATGAACCTTGTGTTACCCCCAACATAGCCAGTGTAGTTAACTACAGCGTTCTATGATAGCTTATTGTTCCCGCTTGATCCACTTCAGAATCTCTTGAGATTCATCATCCATGCGTTCCTTTGTCGTCCCCCCCTCCCCTCCCCACACACATACACACACAATGGCAGGTCTTTGGTAACTTCTCATCAGTGCATCTGTCCCATGTGGAGTTGAAGAACATGGGCCAGCAGGGCCAAAAAGGCCGCTACCCCCTCCATTTCCACATGTGTGGGGATGTGGACCAAAGGGGAGGCTATAGGGAGCCCACCTATGTGGACGGACTCTCCATACACCACTCCTTCTCCCGCTGCCTCACAATCCACGCCACCAACGGCTTGCTGGTTAGTAAAGCGTGTGTGTGTGTGTGATGATGAGTAGGTCTATAACTCATGTGAGGACATATGAACACATCTGTATGAGACAGCTCTCACTAATAAATACCATGTGAAAGTAGATGTTTAATACTCATCAGTTACAGCCTCATCACCGGATTATTGTTTCCTTCTTTCTTTCTTTTTTCTTCTCCCTCTCCTTCTTTTCCTTAATCTTCCTCTTAAAACCATCCTATCCTATATCTCTCTCTCATATACAGTATAATGATCCATATAGAACTCTCTGTATGTAAATGTTTTTGCTGGATAAGAGACGCAATATGACACATTCATACAAGTATGTCTGTCGGCTACAGATTAACTGTGTGTGTGTGTGTGTGTGTGTGTGTGTGTGTGTGTGTGTGAGAGGGTTATATTTCCTCGAAAGTCCTTGAAGCCATATAATTGAGAGCATTCCTGTCCGCTGCCTTGAGGATATGGAATTTCCAAAGTTTTGGATAACATTGTTTGCCTCCGTTGTTTCTTCTATTTCCCTTCTGGCACAATAGCCATGTGATTTTTATATTGTTGTCTATCTATTCTGACAGCTGTCTTGATAACATCATCCTCCACATAGCTTCAGATGGCTTTAATGAAAACAATTGGTCTTAGTAGGGAATTCTTTTCAGGAATTTGACGTATTTAAGGAGGCAGGCACATTCCATATTTTCCTGTGGGTTGTTGATAATTCCAACATGGACTAACAAATGTTGTTTTAGCCATCTTGTTTGCCATGGTTTTCTGCACATTTCCACTAGGTGTAAACTACCATATCCTTGGAGATGAAAAGAAAATGACATAAATGGGATATAGGACTGTATGTATTTTTTTTTCTCCAGTCGAGAACTCTTTTAGCGCTAGAAATACTCCTTTTGCTCCCTTTTGATATATTGTGGTATTTTTTCTTTTACCAAGGTAAAGAACACTATAGGCTATGACACCTTGGGTCACTGTTTCTTCCTTGAGGATGGGATTGAGCAGCGTAATACTTTCTACCACAACCTTGGCCTGCTGACACGGCCTGGGACTCTGCTGCCGACTGACCGCAATGAGACCCTCTGCACCAGCATCAAGGACAAAGTATACAAGGGCTACACTCCCTCACCTAGCACAGAGTGCAAGTAAGAGATCAGAATTATTAGTTTCATGCCCTCTGGTAAGAGACATGTGTACAGAGCAAACTGATAAAAGACAACATTAGTTTCTGCACCAAGAGCATGTTTATGAATAGTTACAGTGTATTACAAATAACTTGTCATCTTGCTTTACAAAAATTTACATTTACATCGTTGTTGTTGTTGTTATTCAAATGTAGGTGTAAAAAAATAAAATAAAATAAAAAATAAAAGAGGAAGAGGAAGTTTACCAGTGTGTAAATGTAGAGTCTAGATATGTTTTAACTTCCATCACAGACCCATCACTGGCATGTAAGTACACACATGGGGGAAAAATTACCATCTCAAAAACATTAGTATACTAAACTTAAATTGTGGACTGTGTTTTTTACTTTGTTATCTTGATGTTGTAGTGCAAAACCACCTTCATGTTCACATGGTGGTCCGATTTTCCCATTTTCCATTTTTAAGCTGAAGAGAAAGAGTCTATTTCTTTTTTATCAGTTTCATATGAAATACCTTATTCATCCACCAGCAATAGCTGCAATTTCAGAGATCCTGGGGTCTTTGCTAAGCACAAGAATAAGGTGATAATAGTAGGGAAACTCCAAAGGTGCTCACCAAGCCTTGAGAGCTCCAAATAAAATTGTACTGAAATATTGTAGACACTGAGTTACTATCTTCTTGTCTTTAAAAACACCGAACAGTGGAGCCAAATGATAACAACAGATTATTTGCCACTTTTAAATCTGCCATAATGACATTATTGTCTTAGTGTCTCAGTCAAGTGTCTGTGTGGGAAGCCTGGTGAGATAGTGCAGACATACTGTGAGAGAAGGCAGAGGGCCCATTTCCATGTGAAAGAGATACTGTATTTGGTAAAAGTTTGTGCAAGAGATATTGGCAGGGCGGTTTTATCCATGCAATAACAACCACCTCTCTCCACGGGATGTTTTTATGTTGTAGCAAAAAAAAAAGGGCCTCTCTGCGAGAAGCAGCAAGGCGTGTTTCCTGGAGTGTGTGTGTGTGTGTGTGTGTGTGTGTGTGTGTGTGTGTGTGTTGGCAGAGCTGTCCCTGTCTGGTTTATGTTGGAGAGGTGAATTATTGAGGGGATTTGTGAAGATCACAGGATTCTTGGATCTATGTCTCCTGCTTATAAGTCATAGTCTCTGTTATGCCTTTTTAATATGTTCTTCTTCTTGTATGTCTGTGTTTATTAGTCTCTGTCTTTGTCGGTGTGTAATTCATGGTTGTTTTTCAGGGCCGTTTCAACATTCTGGATCGCCAACCCCAACAACAATCTCATTAGCAATGCAGCTGCAGGTTCTCAGGTAATAACATCAGACTTATGTAAGAAAACGGCATTAAAATATATATTTATATATATGTCTTTTTTTATACAAATGGTTAATAAAAATGAATTACCAGAAACAAGAGGCTCTTATTGATACATTAACTGTTGTACTTTACATGAAGCTACACAGGCTTTGGTGTTCATTGGACTGAGTAAAATTAAATTAAATGCTCATAACAAATTGATCCATCATTAAAATGGGATTCATCAGGATTAAGTGTCTAGGTTTATTCTTGATCCACATGTAGTATGACATCCTGCCCAGTTCTGCTCATTGGTTTTGTATGTTACTTCTACCCTCCACCTACTGTATAGAGGATGATGTGCACATAAGCCACAGATAATGAAATTCTTGCTTTTGACCGTCTTGTTTATCGCCTTATTTCTCTACTCTTCATTCCTGGTCCAGGATGCTGGCATATGGTTTGTGTTCCACAGCGCTTCCACCGGAGACTCTCATGGGCTGGTACCAGAGACCAAGGCAGAGCTCACCCCCCTGGGGATTTTCTACAATAACCGTGTACACTCCAACTTTAAGGTATTATCCCTGTTGCTTATATTTGAGCTTTTTTTATTACTTGAGGGAGTTCAAGTCTAGTTTAGTATACCAGGTGCCAAAGCTCTCAAAGTTGTCTCTCTGCCTCTGAAAAAAATATACACTGTTTATAGTATCTTGTGAAAAAGAAATACACATAATTCTCTTCTTACTCAAAAGGTTATGACTAAAAAGACGTATTCACACACACACACACACACACACACACACACACACACACACACACACAAACAACTTGGCTCTACAATAGTGCTCTGTGTAATGACAGCAGTCGGGCAGGTGAACTGTGAGTTCTTTGTTCAGTCTGACCACAGCAGCGTCTTCTGTAGAGGAACGAGCCTCCAGGTTTCAGACTAGACTTTGCTTGTACCACAGGAGCAGCTCCTCACAGCACTGGTTTCCATATGCATGAGACACACACAGGGATTACATTTTTCCATACATTTATTTTACAACTCGTTTTTTTAAACATTCCATAAACACTAATCCATATGTTTTCAATATGTAAATATAAGATACACATTCATATTCATTATAGATTATCCACAGGAATTCTGTTTACCACTTTTCCTACTTTCCACAGAACCCTCTAAAGCATTGATTTTGTAACTTTGTTGGCCCATGATTTATATTTAGTTCCCACACTGAAAAATATGCCAGTAGTCTTGTTTATGACCAACAGAAATAGACCCATTGGAGAGGCCCATCTTGGGATCTCAACCATTGAAGCTTTATCATTATAATGTATTCATACCTTCATCTTTCTAGGCTGGGCTGTTCATTGACAAAGGAGTGAAGACCACCAATGCCAGCGCTGCAGACCCCCGAGAATACCTGTGTCTAGATAACAATGCCAGGTGTGTATGTGTGTGTGCAAACTTGTGTTCAATAGCATTTTACATTTTGAGAAGTATAATTTTGTTTATGCTGTGTAAAGGGACTTAAAAAAAACTATTTGGAGTAATTTATTGTTGTTAGACACCTTGCCTAAATTGTTTTTGAGTGTATGTAAATGGATACTAACTTACTAAAGGCTAGTATAAGATATATGCTTTTGCACAAACCCCTATGGATGTGTATTAGAGGCTGTATGGCGGGTGATAATCTACATCTTGGTGTACAGTTTCACTATGTAAATATTAAGATATATGTGGTTAACTAATGTATTTATTTATTTGCCACTGTCAATAACCTTTTGTGAATTAAGTTATTTATAGCTATATCTACTATTGACTGGGGTAGATAGATGGCCTTATACTCTGCATTTTAGTGGAAGGTCTGTCAGGTTTGTGTTGACAGAGAAAACAAGGGTTCACAGATAGAGTTTCCTCTCTGCAGCTCCTTAACCAAATACAGCCCTCAACTAGACGGAAAAAATCTTACGTGTCCACTGAGACTGCTGGCCCGTGTGGGGGGGTGGGTGTGTGTGTGTGTGTGTGTGTGTGTGTGTGTGTGTGCATGCATGCTTTCAGAGGTATGAGGGAAGGATTATAAAAGTCAAAATGTGTGTTAAGTATTCATATTTGATGAGAGAGAGAGATATTTGTGTTGTTTGATTGTAAGAAAGGCTTTACCAAGAGGATATTAAATATTAATATTTGACAGAGAATATTATTTATTTTAATGTATGTGATCCTCTGACCTTTCATCCTGCCCCACATTCAGCTTAATCATTTTCCTTGACCAACACTTTGGTCCATGACTATATATTATTACAACAAAATGTCAGCTTTCCATAACATGTGTGGTTGTTTATGGTGTCCAGAGCACACATAATGATGTTGAAGATGTTAAAGAAGAGCTCTGACTTGAATTGAGGGTCCTGTTCATTATTCAAGAATACAGATAATTCATTTCTGGTTTGTAGAATATATTTCATTCATATATTTAATTTCATTGTGGGAGGCAATGGATATTGCAGCCAGCAATCTGTGGGGTTTAAGACTTTCAGTGTAGTTATAAATGATGTCTGCTCAGATTTATAGTATGATGAGGTTATGATTAAATGGTCCATGAGTCCCCATTACCCTACAAAATTAAATTGGTTAAATGTAATCTTATTAGGTCTGACATTGTGGTTGAAAACTTGAGAGGAAATGAATGTAGACCATGGAAAGTCACAAAGATGATGTAATAGATGCATGCGTGCATTTACGTGTTTTTTCAGATTTCGACCACACCAGAATGCTGACCCTAGCCGTCCTCGGGTGGCAGCAGTCATTGACACTCTGATCTCCTTTAAGAACAACGACTTAGGAGCGTGGATACGGGGAGGGGACATCGTCATCCAGAACTCTGGGTGAGACGGCTCATTGGCTGTCATGTGATTACCGTAATGCAATATCTTCCAGAGAACTGCACTGAAGATGGTTCTGATGAAAAATTAAACGGTGGTGTCCAAAAATAGAGTGAAAGTACTGTGGTGTTGATGAGCGTTTGTATTAGTAGTGTGATGTAATTCCACCGCAACTTCCTGTGATGTCATCATCATCATCCACTGTTTGTAATAGCTTCAATTTTACTCACTATAACCATTTGAACCAGATTTATGTTCCACCTTGGATTGATTCCTATCATTTCTCTTTTAATGATTTAATGATTTAATTCAGGTGGGATAAACCCCTTGAGTTGTACCAACTCCTTTTCAAGCTTTAAAAAATATATATTTGGGTTAACCATGAATAGACGATGATTCCACTCTGTTTGACAAATATTTTTTTCACTTATTTTCTTATTTTAATTAGTTACTCAATGTTGGAGTGATAGCAAGATACTCTTCCATTGTGTTGTATCATAAACTGACATTTTGTAAGACTCTAAAACAAACATCTTTCCTTTTTCCCTGAACAGCTTTGCAGACAATGGAGTGGGATTATCTTTTGCCAGGTTTGTACATCTGAAGCACTCCAGGCTCATGCTTGTATTCAGACACATTTGCCTTTCTATTCTCCCTGCCAGATGAACTTGCCAGGAACCCTTCATGATTTATAAAAAAAGCAAACACTTTAAAGCTCCTGTGTGGTCACAAGCATGTCTTTGTTTCTCAACACAGTGCTTTCCCCCCTTTCTTTTATTTCTTCTGCTTGCTTCCATCTCTAAACATGCATACATCACTATTCGTTTATGTTTACATATGTATACGATGTGATTGTATTGTTATAAGCATGTGCTCTTATCTCCAGTGATGGCAGCTACCCTAAGGATGAAGGCTCCAGCCAGGAGGTAACGCAGTCTCTGTTTGTGGGTGAAAGTCGAAACAGAGGAACCAACGGAGGACAGAATAAATACTGGGGCCCAGGAGGGGCTGATGCAAAGATGAGGACACTGCCGAGAAACAGGTGAGGGGGAGCGGACACAGGGAGGGAAAAGTTAATGAAGGGAGGAAAGACATATGGGAGGAACCAAGGGGAAAATCCAAATCAGGCTGAGTTTCTCAGGAATTGCAGGGGATGGTGCTGGAGGAGTTGGCAAAGAAAAATATGCTGGGAAAAACCAACAAGGATGAGAGAGCCAGTGAGGCAATCAGTTTGACAGATGGACATATTAGGCTGCTTCAGCTGATTCAAGCAGTAAATGGATGTGTGAAAGGAAGTTCTGTTTTTGACTGATTACCCTCTGTGGATATAAGAAAAACTGTGGAGGCAACACTTAACGTGGTCTTGTAGAAAGTGATTACTCATTATAGCATTTGATCATTTAAGACCAAGTGGGTGTTTTTTTCTCTCCAAGATTTCCAGCTGCTTTGTTAAAGCCACACATTCATTTCAACTTTTCTGTTTGTATAATTTTCAGGTTCTTTGGAGGTATTGTGCCACAGATACAATGCCTTAGGACATCCATTATGAGGAAGTGTATATACAGTAGTCTCTGCATGCTGTAATGCCATGTTGGACTAAGTGGGCAGTCCTAATGAAAGCAGCCTATGTCCCCTCAGGGTCTCTGTACAATTATCTCTCTCGCTCTCTCTCGCTATGTATATCTTTCTTATTACGGAGATTGTTATACAAGAGAAGGGCAATATAAACTGGAGACTGGCGAATAGCTGCCTTTTTTAGTTTTAAGAACCAGAGTTTATGTCAGTCTGAGACCACTGTCACCACTGTGTACAACTTTACAGCCATTTTACAGGCTTCCTGACCGCACCATGACATCTGGCTCAGTCCGATTGTCTGTCATCATCGTGATTACTGCCAAAGCCTCTGACACTGTTTTTTTTTCTTGCAAGAGGAAAAACTGGATGGATAATTTGATCCTTTAATTAAAATACAAGTTCAGTAAGGTTTTTATCGATAGCGATAAGATAAGGCTGACAAGTCTAATTTATTATTTGTTTAAATCACGTTGGAACACCAACATTACGAAAACAAAATAAATCAACTGTGCAACCTAAGATTCTCATCTGAGGCCAAGTAAAAAAAAAAACTCCAAAGGGGTGATGCAGGAAAGAATCTAAGGTAAATTCTTCTCCAACACAGATTGCAGATTTAATTATTATCCAACTTAACTTAACCTATTTAACCTTTTCCACATATACAGCTATTTCTACTTGTGTGCCACACTATTTGCATGAGAAAAGGTAACATTTTATGATTCCTTTTACAAAGGCTGTGTGGTCAGTTTTTGTTAAGGTGTTATTTTTCTTTTACAATCATTTATTAGAATACCTTTACTACTGTCCTTCATTGTCCATTATGTCTACATTACTGATGTTAACATAGTAGTAGGAGTCATCTCGGGAAGAACCCTTGATATTGTAAAATTGTCTCAAGGCCCATATGACCAAGACTTATGGACCATGTCATGCCTGAGGTATTTAATGTTCTGCTCCCATATGAGCTCATGGACTGTTGGAGTATTTAATAACATGTTCTATTAAAACTCTTGTTAAAGTTTTGGGATTTAGCCAGTTGACGACTAAAGCCCATCGATGTCACTCTGAGTGATGGTCCCTTTACTGGTATTGGAGAGCGTCCTATTGATTTATTGCTGTCAATTGACTTTAAAACATGGACAAACTCCTTTCCACTGTAGGACGTTCCCAATCCGAGGTTTCCAGATATACGATGGCCCGGTGCGGCTTACACAGAGTACATTCCGTGGATTCATCCCCACACCAGAGCGTTACACCAGCGCAGTGGGATTCAGTCTGAAGAACACCTGGCAGCTCACCCCACGAAACAACCTGTCCCAGCTCAACTTCCACTCCACTGTGAGTAGACGATGAACATCTAGGCTCGCATAAGACTTTTCCTGAGACATCGTGAGCACAAGAAACGGTTGCTTTTTAGAATTGTAGACTTGCTTAGACAAGATATCACATCCAGGGCAATACATGAACCTGTTTAACCTGACTCAAGACTGACCTGTGTATTGGAAGCAGTGGCATGGGGTAAAGTACAGATGCTAATGAGATGACACGCGCACAAGCAAGCGCACAGGCGGCGTTCCTGACGTGAATTTATTAAGGATGCATTGTCCGTTAACGTCCGCTGCCTTTCTAGTCGGCACCAGAATTGCCCACCACTTGGACTGTAGCTACATAAAATATGTGAGAATTAACGTGTGTGTAGGCCTAGGTGTGGGCTAATAAAAGAGGGATAGAGCTAAATAGGTGAGCGCAGAAAGCAAAGCAAAAAGGTTTTCGTGTTTACTCACGTTCGTCAGATGATTTTTTTGTTTTTCCTCCCGTCAGCTGTCATAATACTGTCTTTACGCATGGCGGTGGAGACGAACCCAAAACAACACACAGCGGGACTCCGCGGCCCGGTGATAAGGAAACAGTAGCCTACACTATGGTTTAACAAGAAACTTTATAAAGACACTTAAAAAAACGATCTCTGCCCATACAAACAGTTCTGACTTGGATTACTTGATGGAGCGATCGATGTGTATAAAACCATCCGGTACGTATGGTCTGATGACGGGCCGTTATATTAATAATAAACAGCGTGCTGCACAAATATGAGACTGTCCACTGCGACGTCAAGGCTACATTTAAAAAAAAAACAATAGCTTAAGGATTCTCATTGCTCTAATGTGGAAGTGGAATATTTGATGCAAATTTGGCCGGATGAAAATATTCACAAACAGTCGTATAGCCTACAAGTAGACTATGCTCCGAATCCTAAGCGCGCACGGTGACGTAGGCAAGGTGCAATCGTGCCCAGGCCACGAGCAGTGTGACTACGGGCCAGCGGGGGTGGGGGGGAATCGTGCTGAATCTTCCTGCAGCACGGAACAGGCAAACGGCCCTAGTGTGAGTGGGCCCTAAAAGTGACATTGTCAGTCTGGTTTAACAGTTTGATGGCCTGGGGAAAATACCCCTGCATTACAGGTGGGTGCTGGGGTGCTGGGGCTATGAAGAAGTTTTTTTTATCATTAAGTTTCTCTGTGAAAATGTTGCCATCAGAGAGCATTCATACTAAGTAATGTATGTAAGAAATTTAAACAAAAATTCTGTATTGCCTATTTATCTCTCTGGTGGACAACGATTATCATTATGAAACAACTACATTATGTATATGAAAAATAAACTCATAATTTAGTAAATGGCAGCAATGTTGGAGAGAGTACACTAACCCAAACATTTACCAGAGGTAGCGTGGTAATTCCCTGAATATATCCTCTATGTAGTGTTTGGATGGTGGCATTCATTCAGAATCACAACGCTCTCTAATTTTGCAATTAACATCCTCAGGTGGGTCTGCGGACGTTCTTTGGTCGCCCCGGCCAGTGGTTTGAAGAAAACGACCTGGACGGTGACAAGAACTCCATCTTTCACGATGTGGACGGCTCGGTAACAGGCTACACTGACACCCTAGTCGGCAGAGCAGACAATTACCTGATCCAACATCCTGGCTGTGTGAATGTGTCCCATTGGAGCGGCGTGATCTGCAGCGGCCGCTACTCTCAGGTATACAGTATGTCGGGTTCTACGCCTCAGTCTCGTTCGGTCTTTCTTCTGTTAAATGTGTACTGTTTCTAAACCGTGCACTCCACCTCATCCTCTTCTCTCTCAGGTGTACATCCAGACCCAGGCAGCACCCAGCCTTAGTTTATCCATCAGCAGAGATGAATATCCCCACGCTCCTCTGCTACTGAGGGGGATTAACAGCCAGGGAGCGCCGTCTCAGCAGTACCAGCCCATCCTGATGATGAGCAAGAGCTACACTATGCACTGGAGTGGACCCGCACCCAGAGAGGTTGTCCTCTCTCTCATCAACTTTGACAAGTGAGTAACGGTTGAGTCAGAAGAAAGAGTGTGTGACCACGCCCGTTGCAAGTCATGGGATTTCTATCATTTCTAAGGAATAAGATTTTTTTTTAATTTGATCGGACAATTATGATGTATTTTTCTCTTGGGAAAACCATTGAACACTAAAGTTTTTTCCTTGTCAACTGTTGTGTTTTCATAGCATTTCACTAGTTCAAAATGGTCTTGCGGGAAGCCCTGTGTGATGTAATGTCTCTCTTTTCCTATCTCCCACTCAGAGATGACTGGGTGCTGGTGGGACTCTGCTACCCATCAGACACCACATTTCAGATAATGGCCGACATCAACGACAGGCAAAGTAACACCTTTGATGATATCACAGACTACGGCACTCTGTCATCCCTCGCAGAGCTGGAGAAGAAACCAATGGAGAGGAAGTACTTCTTTGACCGAACGGTTGGGTGAGACACTAAAATCCTCCTTTATCTTTCATCCATTTTTTTCTCTCTGAGGCTTTTCCTGGTTTCTGAAAGTTTCTAAGACAATTACTGCTGTTCCATCACACCTAGCTTGTTGTGGCTGTACCTGCGGGCCCGGCATGGTCGTGACAGTCACAGCTACTGTTCAGTAAAAGGCTGTGAAAGAGTGAAAGTAATGGCCACCACATCCTCCAAACAGACCTGTAACTGCTCAGCCAAAGCATATCCCAAATACTCCAAGACACCCTCAGCAGTGGTGCCTATGCCAGCCCTCAATACACAGTCCTGCAAAAGCTGCGGTGCAAAACAGGTTTGTGTTGTCACATTTAAGAATAACGATTAGTCCATTAAATACACAAGCCGCCACTGCTGACAAATGGATTTCTGTCTCAGTTGGTGTTTTCCAGTGAGCCATGGACCTCCTACCTCCAGACACAAATCAAGTCTCTCAGCAGCAAAGAGCAGCACAGAAGAGATAACAGCTCCTTTATCACTGTGAGCGTTGCCAGGCCACATTCTTTTATCAGTATGACTTGAACGTGTCAGGGTTTTTTTTAAATGTATTTCTTCCTGTCACCTGCCAGGTGAATGAAGTCACCATGCCCTTCTACCAGCCTGGCTATTTCCTGGTCTCAGTTGATGCCTGTTCTGGGAAAATTACCAAGAAAAACTCATTTGCCAAGATGGATGCCAAGATGGAGCAGTACCTAAAAACAGGAATACCAAAGAGGTGTGCCAGCGAAAATAAAATAACACTACCTACATTGCTACATTTGCATTTCTTACACAGACCTACAGTAGTATGAACATTTTGAAACCAACTTTTTTACATTTATTGTGAAATGTAGTATAGCAGAATGATGTACATTCTGTAATTGACAGAGGTTTTTGTTTCCTTAACAGGTCAATAGTGCTCATGGCAACACGAGGTCAACCAGAAGGCCTGGATGGTGTAGCACCATATCTGGTCTCCTTTGGTATGGCCAAAGCTGCTGATCTGCACAGTAAAGGTAAGTGACACACTCAAAAGAAAAGAAGCTCTGTGTCTGTTAAGCTACTGTATCTTGCTGTAAAGCCTCTCTTTCTTATACACTCCTTTTGCTACCTCTCACCGCAGAGACCCTGGCAGTTTGGGGGTTCCATGGTGAATCTTCACCCCCTCCGTGGGTCTTGCTACAAGCCGGCCAGGGGGATGAGTTCCTGGGGCTGCAGGAGCGTTACTTGCCCCTGGGTTTGGAGGCATATGGCTGTACGCCACCTGCAGCTAAAAAGCGCAAAGACCTGGAGCTACTAAAAAAAGCCACAGGACTACAATGACCAATGTGAACTATACAACTTAACTACCCAAAACACTCTTGCACGCAGCTACACAAACACACACAACCAGCTGATGAATGTGAACTGCTGAACCTTTAATTTATTAACAATGGCAAAGATGTTTACCAATTTCAAGTGGAAGGAAGGTGTTTTATTATGAACGGGGTGACTATTTTTGCGTGTGTATGTGTGTATGTAAGTATGCATTGGGGCTGTTGAGTCAATGCACTTTTCTTTTTAAAAAGACACAACTTGCCTTATCAGCCAAAGTGATCAGATGGAGCTTTACAATTACTCAGTTGTTTACATTGGACAGCAGAAAAAACAAACAAACCGAAAGCAACCTTTTAAATCTATCTACCAATGGTATTATTTATTATGCAGTAAATGAAAACAAACAGAATTGGATGCAGAGAGATGAACACAATGCATTAGATACACACAGGCCAGGAGGAAATTATGAAAATAAATTGCATTGTCCCTGAAATGAGACCATGTTCGATTGGCACTGACAATTAAACAAGATGGATAAGCAATACTCAGGTCAAATGGAAATGATGAAAAGAAATGCCATTGCGTATGAAAACTAGACTGCAATATCAAGCCAAAAATTGACATATTGTGTAAAAGTAGAGCCAATGGGTTGGGCGTGTTGGATTGAAGTATTTTTTGTTGGAAAACCATATTTGAAACAATGCCTTAATAAGCCATATTCATATTCAAACGTTTATACGGATATATGGCTGTTTGCAGAAAGATTATTCTGGCTGTCTTGCCCCAGTAACATACTGGAAGGCCATTAAATAGATACGTTTGGGCCATACACTTCATTCCTCTCCACTGATCCTCATATATCGTTAAAGCTTGTTAGTTGATGTCTATCGCAACTGAACCATTGACTGGAAAACCTCCTCTGATCATCGTGCAGCTGTACAACTGAAGACTTTGAGCTCCTTTTTTTATGGATTCCTACAAGGACTTACTGGATCTTTTTTATCTCAAAGTTTTATTTATCTCTACACAGTGATGGTGTCTCAAGTGCTGGTCACATGTTCAGCACAAAAATTCATTTATTACCTTGCTTAGTCTGTTCGTTTGCTTGCTCAAACAGAATTGAATGTTTTACCTTTGATCTGCCTCATTCAAGATCATCCACTTTTCATGTGCATTATTGCCAAACCATGTTTAGATACAAGTACAGGGGGCCTTTTTAAAATAAGAACTCTGTCTGTATAGTAGTGCACAACAAAATGAATACAGATCCTATACCAGCTGTAAGGCATAAGGCTGAGACTTACACTATATAATCTTTTAAAGGGTGTTTGGATGTGAGCAGGGCTCCCCCACTGAGCGATGAAAAGTGTGTGTGTGTGTGTACGTGTGTGCATGACCGACCATGTAAGATAGAAACAGAGAAATCCTCTGGAGGACAATTACCTTGCTGCCTTTTAACCACTCTTCTGTTAAAAAGAGCAAAAGAAAAAGGTTTCCAAACCTCGCCTTTTGTTCAATTGATGATTTGAAGATGCACAAACAGAGAGCTCTTATTTTCTAATTAGGAGTGGGCTTTGTAAACATGGTGTTTAATATTACAACTCAAACTCTGCCATGTAATTGAAATGTCAAGCAGGTTGTCACTCGTGTGTTTTCACTGTTTTAGTTTTTTTGTCGATTTGATTGTCATTTGAAAAAATGTAAGCAGATTTTTTCCCAATGGAAACTCAGCATTTGTTATGAACTTGCCAATAAAGTAAACATTTATGCTTTGTTATAACTTTTTTTTTCAGCAGTAGCTGGAAGATAATGCAATTGAGTCTTTACCTGGAGTCTGTTCTACAGTTATACAACTTCACCACTTGGGGTCAGCAAAGTATTCTTCAGGATTTTCAGTCCTATATTTTGAAGTAAAACTTAGCAGAAATCCATACATTTCATATAGAAGATATAAGTGTTAATATGTAATGTAAAGAAAGATTAACATTATCTCTGTTTTCCAGCTAGGGAAGCTTTTGGTAGACTAAAAAAACAGCATCAAACTGTAAACTGAAAATAACTAGCACTGTTTATTTCACGACACCAGCCGATGTGGCTAGAGGGATATTGTGCAGTTTTAATGAGCCTCTGGAGGTCAGAGTTACTGTATAATGTACAGTCAAAAGTATATGGCAAGATGGAGCACAGCAGATGCTTTTACTACTATAAATGATGGATTAGAGAGAGAAGTTGTTGGGAGAAAACGATTAAATCATCTTTCACAAGAGGCAACTTGTTCTAAAGTCAGCAGTAATAGCCCAGAAACAAACAGCAACATATGCTAGGTAAATGGAGGAAAGTTTATAGATCCAGGGAGCTGCTTCATTAAATCAGACAGGCGTGTGGCATGCTGCTAGTGATATAAGTGAGACTGATTGTTTCTGTGTGTGCAAGCATGTGAAGATCTTTGACTAAAAAAAGGACATAAAAACTGTTGCTGCCCAAAAAAATATGGTGCAGTCTTAACAGTACACTGCCCACCGGCTCATAAAACAGTCCCTGATAGTTTTACGGACAAGATTTGGTGCTCCCACACACTTCACACCATTCTGAATATAGGAGAGGGGACAAAGTGGCATCACACACTTTGCAGGCAAAACAACACACCTGAGGACTGCTGCCCCCTCCCATAGCATCCGCCAAAAGGAAAAACAAAAAATACATTGGTCGGATTACTCTGCATCTTTCGCATTGTTTCTCACTTATTGTCTCTGCAGAACCCTTTGTTATAAGTAGGCTTGTACATACAATATTTAAACCTTCCCAATCAGACATGAGCCGATTCCATCAGATCTGCCATTGCCAAGACATGTCTGAAATGTATGTATGTAATGATATGTGTGTCGGATTATTATTATTATTTTTGAATCCTTTGATTATTATGTTTTCAGTGTGTCACGAGTGGACTGGATGTTCTATACAGCTGCGTTTTAATTATGTAACACTCAGGCCTTTGAACTGTGCAAATACAATTAGAGAAATGCCAAAGCTAAAAATGTGACACAGTGTAGCCACCTGCATGTGCTGGAGTATGGTGGGTGCTATAGCCTTTCGCACTATACTGTGTAGCCTATATTGTTTTCATGAGATAATTATAGCTAGGAACCATGAACGTATTATAAGGGCAACACGCACTCTACATTGTGTCACATCAGTAGTAACTGTATCTTTTCTTCTTTGTGTTTCCATAGTTTTACTGTTACCAGGCAACCACACCCTTATTCAATCGAAAGGTTAAATGAGGAGAAAAAA
The DNA here is from genome assembly GCA_949357725.1 of Hyperoplus immaculatus. Classification (NCBI taxonomy): domain Eukaryota; kingdom Metazoa; phylum Chordata; class Actinopteri; order Uranoscopiformes; family Ammodytidae; genus Hyperoplus; species Hyperoplus immaculatus. Next base: position 15,483,952 of record OX442351.1, read on the forward strand.
ATATTAGAAGAAAAAGAGAGAAAGGTAGACAAATCTTTACAAAGGCAGAGAGCATTATTATTACATTCACAATGTCTTTGAAACTCTTTGAAAAACAGTCGCACAACAATAAAACAGAGCAAGGATATGTACAAAGCCATATCAAAGCAACAAAAACAACAATAGAATAAAATACTTAGAATTACACAGAAAATGCCAGTTTTAAGAAGGGATTTTAATGTGGTAGGCTAGAGAGTCAGAGTCACGGATGTATTGTGGGAGAGAGTTCCAGAGACAGGGGGCCTGCACGGCTGAAGGCTTGTGTGACCCCATGGATGACAGCTGTGCAGGAGGTGTGGTGACGAGCATGGAGGAGGAAGAGCGGAGAGTACAGGTAGAGGTGTAGTTCTGGAGGAGGTCAGATATGTAAGATGGGGACATGTTATGGAGAGCTTTGAAAGTGAGAAAGAGAATTTTGAAGTCAATCAAGTGTTTGACAGGGAGCCATTAAGTATGTTAGACAATCATCACTGGTATATTTCAAATACAAGAAACAGCTTGGGTTGGGGAAAGTAAGTTCATCTAACTGGGTTTGACCTGCTTACTTTCCAAGGTTTCACTTTCACAGTTTGGTTTGTAGCAGGGTTTGGTTGTCACATTTTTTAACATGCTGTTTTGCTTCAAATGTTAAGTTTATTATAGACTGAAAAAATTATAATGCTAATAATAATCATACATTGGATTTGTATAGCGCTTTTCTCGTACTCAAAGCGCTTTACAAAGGCAACAAACGACAAATAAAAAATAAAAAAATGCAAAGTTGATGGGGGGTGGGTAGGGGTGGTCTAGGAGTAGGCGAGAAGAGATGGGTCTTGAGGTGGGACTGGAAGATAGTGAGTGACTCGGAGTCACAGATATGTTGTGGGAGGGAGTTCCAGAGCCTGGGAGCTGCCCTGGAGAAGGCTCTGTCACCAAGGCTGTGGAGTTTTGCTGTGAGTGGAGAGGAGACCAAAACAAATTCCAACCATTCTGATTCTGGTCTTCGATGAATTTGTACTAAATACTGCATTTTGGTTTTGTGTGGCAGAAAGCCTGGTACACCTTGGCCACATGTATCTTCTAACAACTATACCTGCCTCCTCTAGATTATTGGCTTACCGTGTGAGCATGTGCATGTTTCAATGGAAACAAATTGCATGCGCAGGCAACAGCCTACTCAATGGTTGAGTCCCAGCAAGGGTTTTTTAGCTCAACAGCTTAGATTATCCAGGGGAAGTTTATCCGGATTCCTCAACTTGTTTAATATTTCTCTCTCACCATTCAAATCGGTTCAGAGATTCCCCGTTGATTCCCCGTTGATTCTCGGTGATGGTGGTCCTGAATAATTAAACAATTCTGACAGCCTTGTAGGGGTCCGTTTCCATGAAAACCCCTCTCCCGGTGTAATGGCTGGCCTGAGGAGTAATCTACAGTAAATCTCCTGCCTGCTTAATGTCACGGTAACAGCAGCAATGTGGCACAAAAAGACAACACAGGTTGGGGTCAGTGGGACCTTTTGATTAAATGTCCGGCAAGGGTAGCCTACCCTTTCTGCTCAGTTTTGTCACAGAAGGTGTACCACCTGTTACCACATGAGGAAGACGACCCTATGTTATCATAAGTCTGAACTGGGTTTTTCAGGGGCCAGATGAGACTAACTGTAACATGGCCTAATTATGCAGTGCACAGATTTATGCAGGGTTTAGGCTATATGAGGCAGTATAAAAACAGACTACGAAAAGTTTCACTATTTACTGATGAGTCATCACAGAGTTAAGTGAGATAGCTTTAAGGTCACGGAGGGGATATTTTAATGATGTCTATAATCTGTTTCGACAGTATGTTGACATCTATGCTTCTGGGAGTGATACTCCCTCCATGACACACACACACACACACACACACACACACACACACACACACACACACACACACACACACACACACACACACACACTACTCAGACATAGTCAATTACCCTTTAACATCAAACGGTTCATCCATTCCTCAGCCCATTAGACAGTGAATTAACCTTATACCTGCAGATGAAGAGATATGGGTGTGACGGGTACGGCCTTGTCCCAGTCAGTGCTATTACTAGAAAATGTGCCATGTACTTTCCATGCAGCATGAAGCTGGCTAATCGGGTCCAGAGAAATGCAATAAGAAAAGGATTAGGATGCAGTTTTTATATCTTCAAAACTGCTTATGCCTTGTTTAATCATTCACTAAATTTAATACGTGGCTGCGTGTTGTGTTTGGGGACTTGAAGGGGATGCTTAATGCTAAAACCCAGCATGGGATTTTTAAAGCCAAACTTCCAAATTCACTGAGTCTCAACTGATTAGTGCACTGTGTTGTGCAAGCCAGTGGAGGACTTAATGGGTAACATTTAAAGAGGCTTTTTAATTTGGTTAAATGTAAGTTGTAAAGTGACCTTGTGGAAGCCATTGTTGAGACTCAAATGTGTTGCTTTCAATAGAATCACAATTTCATGTTAAAGAAAATCACAAAATCTGCACCACAGAAGTATTAGACCATTAGTGTCTGACAGTCATGATGATGATGACTATACAATTATGATAATGATGGCAGCAATCCCGCCTGATGCTGCCAGCCTCAATCTCCAACTAAACTAATTATTTCTCACTGTGAAACCAATTGCCTGTTGAGACAAACGGTGTGGTTACCAAACCGAGATGATCGCGGTTCCCCAAAGAAAATCTGCCAGATCTGTGTCTACAGTTACTGACCAAAGATGCTCCAGGCTGCCACTGATGCATCTGATCCTGCAACAGAGCTAAAACTAATTAGTGTGAAGATCTCGAAGGGCCCGGGCTCAAAGGTAGAGGGATCACAGGCTATGCATTGAGAGAGTGTCAGAGGATTTACCCTGTAAATCAGAAGACAGCCTCATGACATACAGTTTGTTTCAAGAAACCTATACTTGCACTGATAACTTTGTCAACTGACTGGCTCATTATACAATGCAATTGTTCAATATTGCTGTGTGTTTCCAAATAACCGGGACACAGTTTTTTGTATTTCAGAATGTGTAGGGAGGGAGAGCTTTGCCACCAGCCAGACCAAGAAGCATCAAAACGCTTTCTAATTAGATATAGATTTTGTGTGTCCTTTGGCCTTTGGTGAGAAAGGACTTTACTTTATCTGCTTTTGCACAGTGTTGATAGATGTCTGTAATGTCCTTGCCCTTCAATCACATTTGAAAACCCAAACAACATAAATGTCTATTAAAAACACATTGATTTGGAAAGACTTGTGTGTGTGTGTATGTGTGTGCGTGCACACGTGTTTTGTCACCTATCTTGCCATGTGTTGGTTGTTTGTGTGGAACATGGAACATGGAAATATACTGTAGATAAGGGTAGACGTTTTTACGATTGCTCGGATAAGTTCTCCATTGTCTATGCTATGTACTTTTTCTTTCCCTTTTCTGTTTCAATAAGACACACATTTTCTGCACAACTACAAGAAGTGACCTTATTTTTTCTTAAACTTGAAAGCCTCATCCAACCTGTCAGCTAATTTAAAGCACTCTTTACTGTCAGCAGTGTTTAATCGTTCTCCTCCTCATCATCAAGCTCCCTTTCCATAATATTTGCCAATCTGGGCCTTCCACAGGTTTTTTTCAAAAATGAGTTTGTGTGTAACAAAGGTAATTTATTACTTATTGTTGCACTGTTATCTGGACCTAAAGTCTAAAATATTATGCCTCTCTGAAATGCTTTGTTGTTCCCGCACTCATTTCGTAGAGTGGCCTCTTCTCTCTAATTTGAGCATGTTTAAAAATGTATTCAACAGTGGGAAGTTTGTTCGGCTTGCATGATGTAGCAGTGTGCAAATGGTCCTGTCCATCAGAGGAACACAGTCCTGGAATGAATTACCAGCTCAAGTCAGAGACTGTACCACCTACACCACCTTTAAAAAGACCCTCAAAGAGTGGTTAGTAGCAAGCAAGACCTGTTCTCATGCATAACTTTTTTTTTTCTCTTCTTTTCTTCCTGATGTTGTTTTGTTTCTTTTGTCTTTTCTAACCGCCTATACTGATTGGGTGTCAGTGTAAAACTGTATTTTAGCTAGTTGTGAATTAACTGTGTACAATTGTTTCATGTAGCTGTATATTGATGTATTGTATTATGACTTGCCTTAGGACTACGGATGCGAATTAGCATTTATGCTAACTCCGGCATATTTACATTGATGCTTTGCTGACATGTTGATTAATATGCACTGTCCTAATCAAATAAAAAACTAATAATAATAACAATGTGGTCCTGATCAGTACCAGTTCAAGCCTAATGTGACAGACCACAATCGGATGAGTCGTTTTACAATCTCGCCGTTGCATCGGTGCAGGCAGGCTATGACAGGAGAAGGGGCAAAGTGATGAGATCAAGGGGAGTGGGGGTGGGTGGGTAGCCTTAAGTTAGGACGGATGGAAAGGCAAAGTGTAACAGAGAAAGGAAAGAAATTCAAAGAAACTGAGATAAAAGAATGTTTTAAGTAAACTGCAGGAGGATATGGAAGCGTGAGGGACACATACCAGTCAGCCAAGTGAGACGCAATGTCGTGCTCATGTTTCCAGACAACCAGAGAGGCCTCTCAGGGCCCTAAAATGATCAGCAGCTTGACAGGAGCCTCTCACTGTCGTCCCACGAGACGACTACTCCCCTCTGTTGCTGTGGCATCTGAGTGATCTCTTCATTTATTCATAGCAGAGTGCCGCTCCAAATTAGTACTTGTTAGCCACCCACTGTTTACTTTTCTTTATTTGCTATCATTAACCCTCCTCTCTTCAAACTGTGTGATGCATAAGGGTGGTTGTGTGTGTATGTATGTGTGTGGGTGGGGGGCTTGTGTGTGTGTGTGGGGTGGGCATCATGACTGCCTCACCTAGCAACCTGCCCCGGCGAGATGCTCAAAGGGTCTGGATCACTGGGGATGGTTCACACACTGAGTCTCCCACCATTCACTGCAGCCCCTCAGAGTAACTGGGACTCAGGTGCTATTGTGGAAGACGCGCCACTTGCCAGAGGCTCATCACATCCATTTCTATTCTCTTTCACTCCCCTCTGATAGAAACACCACAAGGCCTTGCCAGCCTATGACAGGAAACATGGCGCCAATGAGGAAGAGCAGAGGAGGTGCGCAGAGTCATTAGGGGATAAGTGACGCCATAGATTCATCTTTGTCATCTTGGATATTTATTTAATTTTCATGGCTGCCAGATGAGAAATGTTTTTGCATAGATGTACAACACTCGAAGAAGACTTCTATTTCCTCTATATCTTTTACCACTTTCTGACTTTCCAGGCTTCGAGAACAGACGAAGCTTGCATTAACAAGAAAAAAGTTTTGGATAATTACCTGTAATGATAATAACTGGTGGAATTTGTATCTGTTTTTGCAGCATGAATATGGAACATCTGGATTCTCAGGGTCCCCGGCCCAGTGCTTCTTCTGGACCTACAGATGTGTTTTAATTGAGACTGACAGCGTCACACGCACGCGTAGGAAGGCTACGTCATGCCCTGTCCTCCAACACGCCTCCACTAGCAGAGGGACGTCTTGCCCACCTGTGGTGTCTGACTCCTGGAGCCAGCCATCTCCTCTCAGCCACCACTTCCCTCTCCTACCAATCATCTGGCTTTTTCCCCCTTTTCCTCACCTTGTTGTGAAATAACCCAGTTTTACACCTTACGGTTTACTTTTTTTTTTTAAGGAAAGAGGGACTTGGAGGCAGATTCAGAATTTCAAGACTGAAGTGCAGTGAAGGCGGGACGAAACATTTCCTAAAGGAGCTTTGAAGACCTTCAGCGTGGTAAGACATCCGCCATTTTGAATTGGAACGCTCTCTTGGAGAGGAAGCTTGATGATTTCACACATAGCCTACACAGAAAGTTTTCTTGAAAATAAATAAATAAGTGAAACGAGGACAAAGGGATTTGGCATGAAAAACTAAATTGTTACTTTTGGCATCACTTTGGACTGAAATTTGGTCACTGTTATTTTTTTTGTGTTATGATAAAAATGCACTATGTAGGCCAGAGTAACAGATCAATACTGAGAAGTGGTAGGCTGCTGGTGTTCTGAATAAATTATTATCTTACCCATATTCCCTCTTTCTGGCTTTGCGCCACCATCTGTGGGCTGTTGGACACTGAAGCAACCATATGCCCTATGTATAAATCATCCACAATAGCCTGCTCCCTGTTAGTGGGATAAAACATGGATTTAGCACATATCTCAAGCAAAAGCCTTCAAGGGTTTCTCTGTCCTCTAAAGAGAATTGACTTTTGTCTTTCCTTGAATTTTTAAATGTGCTTATCTTTGGACTCTTCGAACAGTCATAGAGTATATTGTGATTTTAAGTTTTCTCCCTCACACCATATCCTGCCACACTGACAACTTTATCTACAGTTTTATCTAGGGTTGTGAATCTTCTGTGTCCCAAAATCTGATCGATTTTGATTCTTTGGGTCACGATTAGATTCAAAATCCATTTCTCATTTAATTCATAGGAGGAAGAAAGAATCATGAAATCAGAGTAAAGTTATATAGTTTTTACGTTTGAATAGTTTTATTAAATGATTGCAGTAAAGTAAACACACCTAAGTAAGCAAACCTAAGAAAAAGGTAACATTTATTATGTTAGTACACATTAACGGATAAAGACTTTTTGCTCAATCAGTGAGAGAAAAAATTAAAGTTATACAATACAAATACAGACTCTGCTCTAAATAAAATTGGTAGCTTAAATAAATAAATAAATAAATAAATAAATAAATAAATAAATAAATAGGGGAAAACGGGGGAATCTGAGGCATCGGGTAATGTGAGCCACCCCCTGTATCTAGGCAACGGAAAACATTTGTGGTCATGTGAGATATATGTTTTCAAGCCCCTCTCATTTCCCAATGGCCCTGAAAGAGAGGACCTCATGGTGCTGTGGTTAGCATGTTTTTTTCACCAAAATAGGTATTTTGCATGTAAAAGTAAATTTTCTTGCTGTCAACTTAATCAACTGTTAAGCAAATTAATCAACTTAAGTTAATCAACTTAAGCAAATGTATTCATGTAGAAAAACTTATATCATATGTGTTGATGAACTACCAACATATAAAAACCATGTGATGATATTTGCTAAGGATTAGAAATGAAATGCTAAGAGAGGTAGTTTTTTCTCAAATTGTGGTGGTGGGGGAAAGTGAGCCAAATGCTGTGGGGGAAAGTGAGCCACTGTCTTACTTTCCCCCAGCATGAGGCACAAGTTAAGTTTAGTCTTAAACATATTTTAATGTAATGTTACATGACATGTGTTTTATTTTAACGTCATACACATTGTAGAAAAGCCATCATGCCAAGGAAATACACCAGGAAGACGACCTGGGGCAACCACAGGGAAAGAGCACCTTCTCATCTTTCCCTGTAACCTTCAGGGCTGGAATGTAGAGTAGGCTTAGTTGTAGAGTATGACAGGCTGATGTTATAATCCAGTTGGGTCTTCTCCTTTGTTCTGAGTCCCAGGCCGTTCTTGCTGGTTCTGATTTTCCTATACTTTGACCCCCAGACACAAGCTGGCTCTAAGGGTCCTGTGTTCTGACCCCCAGACTGTGTTCTAATCTAACTGGTTCTATCTTTCATTTGAATCTTATCAAAACCGTTTGAATTATAATATGTTGTATTTGATTTTGTTCAGAGTTACTTTCAAGTGTGTAGAAAATTTGCTTTGCTTAATTGACCTAACCCCATCATTATTTTACTAGTCCGACATTAGTTCTGGAATTTGTGGCTAGCTTTCAGGATTCTTACTGTTACAATATGTGTTGTTATGGTAGTTTCAGAGTGGAAAAAGTAAGTGGATCAGCTGGTTCACTTTACCCCCTTGATTTTTCAGGTCTGTCTCAGTTTACCCCACAGCTGGGGTAAAGTGAGCCACATGAGAACTTTTTTTAAAACAATAATATTTTCACTGCCGTTTGTCTTGAAAAAATTCTGCTACTGCCCATTTCTAGGAAATAATGAATTAATGGGAAATGTGTAAATTTGAGTGATAAATCATTTTAGCTCGCTTAGAGGGGAGCAAATGTAAAAAGTGGCTCAGATTAACCCGTTCTCCCCTACTTTACATTTTTTTTTGGAATTTATGAATCGAAAAACTTAAAAGATAGGAATCACCCTTTTTACACAAATCGATTTTCTTTCGCCACCCTTAGTTTTTTTCTCTACAATGCAATAGTGTCTGAAGACCACTAATTATCCCTCACTGGATTACACTCACTGGTTGATTACAGAGGGAATTTGTTTGTGTGTGCTTGTGTGTAAGCGTGCACATGCTTTGGTCTCTTCTCCATGAAACAGTGATTAGTGACTTGTCTCCAAGCCAGTTTGTGGCTGTCGTTCAGACACAGATGAGTTGTCCCTCATTAGTGTGTATGTGATTCAGAGAGAAAGCCAGCACTAGTGACTCATTCGAAACCACACATACACACACATGCACAATTACAAATGCATCATTTTGTTAGCATATTGTGAATACCATGGGTTGGCTGGCCCTTATTTACCCAGTTTAGGTGACACTTCTCCACAGGAGGCTGCGTTCGCTTTTGGCTCATCTTCTTACAGAGCTTTGACAGCCAGTCAAGTCTTTCCCAGCTGAATTACACACAGCTGCAGGAAGGAACATTCATCTTATCAAGTGTCTTTTTTCTTCTTGTGTTGGTATAGTGATTTTTGTTGCCGTACGAACATTGTAGGATGGGCATAAATGATAACTCAAACAGTAAATATTACATATGCAGTGTGGTTTTACATATCTTATTCTCCAGTAATGCTCTAACAGAGTATTATCTGTGTATATTTACCTGATGCAAAAAAGCAGGTATACTTGAGAGAAATTCACAAAGTCTGGGGGAGGGCGGCAGAAACACACACATTGTCTGAGGTTTCTGTGTGTGAATTATTGATGCTATCATCCTGCTTAAAAATGCATCCCCAACCTTTCTGTCCTTTGTGAGAGAGGAAGCAGTAATTAGTGTTAGGATATGAAAGGAGACAGGGGCTAATTATCAGTGGGGGTAAACACAGCAGCCCTCGTCCTCATTTTAGAATAAACATTTGTTTTATTTGCCACATGGTTCTGCAGGTGCATAAATGATACTTTTGGAGAAAATGCTATATCAATAATTATTGTTTTAAACTTCCTCACATGATCCAACAAGTTTGGTTTCAAGGGAGGTGAAGGGTATGAGAGTGAGCGAAGAGGAGTGAAGATGAGGTCTTTCCATAAATGTAGGGTCAAGTGCAAAAGAAAAAAAGGTGGTGTTAAGCCACTTAACACAGACTATTCCATGTTCAAGGACCAGACCATTCTGAATCACACCAATTTTCTAAACTAATTTGCTTTTTTAAATGGGGTGGCTACGTGCCAGACTGAGTATAGCACTCACAGCTGAATGAATTAAAAAAGAAAGAATTACTATGAAGCATGGAGGGATGGGGAATGGGATTCATTGCAGATGGTTAAGAGTGACAAAAAGGCAGAGAAAATAAAGTCAGAGGGAGTCTAGGTGGCTGTGATGAAACTAAAAAAGTTGATGGACAAATCTTGTGAAGGAAACGGGTGTGACAGGTTGAGAGCCTTTCGGCTACTCATGCCTTCTGCAATAAAAAACACTGATTATTTGGTATTAGTATGGAGCTCAGATCTTTTTATAAAAAAAAGCTTTCAAATCACATTCATATTTTTAATTATTTAATTATTCGTATTATTAGTTCTTTCTTTTTTTTGGGGGGGGGGGGGGGGTTTGCCACTTTAGTGAACATATTGATTTTAAGTTGAAACATTCACACTAGGCTGTCAATCTATATAGTGCTAAAACCCCACAGGATATTTGTGAATTTTGCATAATTTAGTCATAAAATGTGGTCTGGTATTCTTCAAAGTCACAACAATGGAAGTGCTACATCTGCCTAAATAGTAACATAAGAATAGTTCCAGAGATTCAAGAAGGAAAATATAAGAGAAACACACAAGTAAAGAGAGCCACCTGAGACCTAAATAAAAAATTATTACAAAAAAGAAAAATTGTGCAAAGACGGTGCAGAGATAGGGTAGGGTGTACCATATATAAAATATAATGTAAAATAAAATGTAAATGACTTTATTATATTTATATTTAGTATTATATTTATTTGATTAATATATAAAAATATGTTGTTTACAAAGTTGTGTATTTGTGGCAGATGTTACTATTTTATATCTACTATTACATCTCATAAAATACAGGTTAAAAATTCAGGATCAGAATGTGTTCAAATTCTAAAATATTGCCTAACAGCCTGGATTTTAATGACATTGAATCCACTCACAAAACAAATTGGTCAATTTAGTCAAAGCAATTTATGTAAAACAACTGTGATCAGCAAGCGAATAGGGAGCAGTGGAGCGATTTCAATAATGGAGGGAATGTCAGCTCAGAGTAAAAAAAATACCCCAATCAGGCAGTAAAACAACAGATCCTTTGTTAAGTTAAGTCAAGAAATATTATTATGATTTCTTATAATTAGTCTTGTGTAAGAACCATCACAAATATAATGAAATTATGAAATTAGAATCAAACTTTTGAATGTATTATTGGAAATATTTGAATAGCCTGTACATTAAACCTCTTTCTGAAGCCAGTTTAATGTCAAATTATGTAATTGTGAACAAAGATTGTCTTACTTTCTTCTCTGTCTGATTTTTTCCCCCAGAGGAAAATGACGAGGAAATCTCACACCAGAAGAGTTCTGACCCCGCTGTGCACAGATATTAAGGTAGGAAACACACATCGGGTTCCCTGAGGATTTTCAACACAATAGGAAGGCAATGGTTTAATGGTTGTGTTCATTTTGCGATGAGTTCATCATTATGGATGCATTGCTGTATGTATTTTATTTATTTCTATACACAATATAAGTTGATCAGGATCTGAAATGATTAAGCTCAATTCCCAAATTGTCTTAACAGCTGCTCAACTGCTGCTAATCAATCTTATGAGAATGTGTAGTCACATTATTAATAACCAACATTTCAAGGGAGAAAAAAAGATAATAGCATTGCAATTGAAATTATGTAACTCTTGAAATACAAGTGTATATCAAGGCGTGAAAGCTGAAATAAAACTGTACAGTGCAAATTTAGTATACATTTGTATAAATTGGTGTTAGTGCTCAGCAGCAGATGAAAAAGTTGTTCCACAAGCTCAATATCTGTATTTAAGTATGGATGAAACAATAACCTCTCTTACCTCTCATGGCTTTCTCTTTTGTGGTGAAATACAGCACTTTGGGATTAAAATTGAAATAATGTATTAATTTATTTTAATAGCTAAAAGAAAGAGATGCACTTAGATCATTAACAAACTAAAAGAAGATTTAAAAGTATGTATTGTTAAGAAAACTATTAATTTTTTAGTGGAGATTAGAAACAAACTGAGCAGTATTCTGTTATTCCTGTGGTTAATAACAGCTCCTTTCACATGGGCCTACTTTGTTATTTTCTTTCTTTTTTCTATAACTTGTTGAAGTTGTTGCTTGACACTCTAAATAACCCCAGAAAAAAAACAGTTTACTAATCTGACAGTCAATTAAAAAGATTCTCCCACGAATAAAGGCCCTGGAATTAATGGGTGTTTTTTGATCAGGCAAGTGTAGGTGTTTGTTTTTCTTTTCTTTTTTCATTAAGGCTATCTATTTAGTTTGTGTACTGTTATTAGCCCTACATGTCTCACTAGCTGAAACTAAAGATGTGCTCTGACTGAGTGGGCTGCTCAATGATAAATTTTTGCTTTATAAAATCAAATGTGGTCATCTGGTAGCCTAATGGACACGTCTTCATGTATTGTAGGAGACGAGTATTGTAGGAGATAGATTCCGAGAGTAATTGGTTTTGTGTCTGATGCTGCGTGGTGTGGGGGAATATGTGTTTTCGTGGATATAATGGTCTGAAATTGTACATGAGGATTGCAAGGAAGCACTGATGATGCAAAGTCTAAATGGTCGGTTAGTAACCATGGCAACCACACAATCCTGTGTAGGTGGATATTTGATGTTAAATAAAAGTGGCACTGGGAGACAGGAGAGTCTACTACACTGTGTGGACTAGTCCAAACTTTAGAAATACCATGTCAAATTCTCTTTAAGCTCCTCAGGTGTGATCTACAACTCTTGGTTTTCCTTCTGCTTTTCAAAGTTTCAGAGGTGCAATGTTCTCTCACTTCCTTTCAGGGTTTAGGGCCTAATCTTAAAATAACCAGTTTTAAGAAATAGGCTATTGCCCACTTATGTTCAGCATGAGGTTAGCATGGTTTTATGCGGAGCCAGCCCCAGATAAAAAACAAAAAAATAAAATAGGCTGGCCAATCAAAGTGATGTCTCAATCTTTTTTGTTTTGCCTTTTAAAATGGGCTATATTTACTAAATTAATATGTTAGTCATTATCTCCTGCTTCCTTCTCTGTGGTGAAACCGCTTGTATAATTTCTGTCATTGCTTATTGGCATATTACACTTGGTATTTTTCTCAAAAGTTGGTGGAGACCAAACCAGACCTTTAATAATTATAAATAATGGTTAGGCAGGCCATGTTGAACCGTATGATAGCTTGGAAATCCAGACCGTGATAAAAGGCGCAGCAAATTTGAGCGCCTAGTCTGGGAATGCCAGGCTAATCGTATGGCCAAAACTCGGAATAATGCAGTTTGGTTAACTTTTGGCTGAGGTATAATTTGAAATTATCTGACTGTGGCGACCCCTGGCGGTAGCACCAAAACAGGCACCATGTTGGACGGTCAGACAGCGGTAACAGAGCTCGTGCAGGGAAGCGGTAAATTAGCTCGTGCAAGGAGAAAGCAATGAAGTGGGCTGGTCGTCGTTTGCTCGTACACTTCTCTAGGCTCAGGTAAGATATAGTCAACAATAGAGTAACTTACCTAAGCATATTGTTGTCATATTAAGCAGTGTATTCAGTCTAGTAAAGTATAATTTGTTGTTAAACTGTGAAGTTTTGCTATAAGCCAAGGCAAACGCTAGTATGCTAGCTAGCTTTTCTGAAAAAAACATCAAATGGCCTCATGAAGCTAATCTGTCGGCGACAGTAGATTGCTGTCACACAAAATCGACAGTAGAGTTCTTCCTACAGTTCCTGCAAATCAATTTAAGCCTTCATCCACATAAGGTGTCCCAGCCCCAAAAAATAACACAATAAGCATTACATGTACAGTTTTCTAGCTAGCTATTCAGTGGAGTTACTATTTTTTAAAATAAGAATATAACGTTGACTATTTACATTACATTATTTATTTGAAGTGTTTTGCAAATTGAATTTAACAGAAAAAAAGACCTGTTAATTATTGGAGATTTCTGTTGTTATGTGGCCTACTTCATTTGTAGGTTATTTTTGTACACCTCCGAACACAAGGGGGGATTGTGTAAGGCCTGGGCTAGCCACAGTTAATTTAAGTTCAAGTCAGCAAAGACAGGTGTTGCTGATTGATGGAGGAAACCAGTTTTTGACTGTGCTCTGTTGTGCACTATTGTTTTCAAGCATCAAGCAGAAGTAATGACATGTTGTAGTATGCTACATTAATTAGTTTGTGGAAGACATATTGGAAGTCATGGAACAAAGTTAGACGATATCTGACGTCTGATATAAGCCTAAGGTATTGGCAAGCTGAATGACATTCGTTTAACTGAACCGTTGAACGTCTAAAAAATCCAGTACCAGTCAGCAGCAGCCATAGCCGCTAAAGTGTGGGACTTAGTCACTAGAGAATATTACAACTTGTGCTAACCTTGAAGTCCCTATGGTCTCGTTCTAAGAAAAATTGTGATTGAGTTTTTATTCATTTGCTTTTTCTCCCTCCTTCTCATTGTGTTTTGCTTTTTCACTTCCCTCTGTCACTTGCTCCATAATACTCTCTAACACACACACACACACACACACACACACACACACACACACACACACACACACACACACACACACACACACACACACACACACAGGAGCTATTCCCAGGTGGTGGTGAGTGGTTGCTGGGAGCGACGACAACAATGTCCCTGTTGTTCAGAAACTGACACCTCTCCTTACTTTGTCTACATGTCTCTATCCCACACTATCTTACATTCTTTTTCTATATCTCATTGTGTCACACACTCAGTCATTTTTTTTTGTCAGAATACTTTTATCCTCTTCTTTTTTCAAATTAGCAATAACATCTTATACTCTCAAAGAATAACAGGCGTATTTTTCTCACAACTGCATGCCTTATAGCACAGCTGGAGACTTGGAGTGAGAAGTGTCAGAGTGAAGGAAGAAGATGACCAGCAACGCAGCATGAGATGGAGAAGATCAGTTCCAGTTCCATATGGTTTTTCTCTTCAAGTGCGACAGAAAAACTGAGGCTTAACTCATAAACTGTGAATCATGTACATCAAAAAGAAGAAGAGGGGGAGAGGTGTGCCCCTCACAGAAAAAAAGAGAGTGGGATTGTGAATGAAAGCTTTGGGAGTAAGAAGAACAGGAGAGGAGATGGAGGTTTAGTGGCTGTATTCAAAGCCCAGTGTTCACAGTGAGAGCGTGGCTTACTGAACAAGGGCATCCGTCTCTGTTCTTCTGAGTCAGCTTAAAAAAGCCCTGCACTCACTCTCTTGCAAATCTCTTTGTTTTCCTATCTGAGAACCTTTTATTTTTTCCCTTCACCACTTGTTTAACTGTCATTTGCTCTATATTCCAATTCCATCTCTTTCCACCTCTTTGTCTTTGTCTTGAATTCCCTTTCACTGGGATTTGAATATCATACCTTTTAACCCCCCCCCCCCCACACACACACACACTCCCTTTCTCTCTCTCTCGCTTGCCTTGTTTCTCCCTCTCCCTCTCCCTCTCCCTGTGAGGAGGGAAATCGGCATCAGCGGCTAAGCCACAGTAACGGCACATGCAACAGGGTGCAGACAGCACCTTCTGCTTCACCACCTATCCTCTCTGACTGCCATCCCTCCCAGAGGAAGCTACAGGGAAGAAAATAAGAGCACAGGAGTGCAGCTGAGCAGGTGAAGACCTGCTGTCCCACTCTTTTAATCTGGAGATCTGAAGAGGGAAAAGGTAATACAAGCAGGAAAGGAGCACAACCTTCTAGAGCAAAAAGAAGACTGAAATAAAGAGGTGAGACACTCGTTGAGTAGGCAGCATACTGAAGAATGAAGTGAGGAGGATGCCACCTGTGGCACTAGTTTGATTAAAGAACAGCCTCCTCGTTGCCCTGCTTGCTCCATCTGTTTGACCACATTTTTAACACCAATGGCTTCCAAGAAGAAGTGGGCTGAGCGGAGGGAGTTGCGCAGGGACCGGCCATTCTCTACCCGGGATGATTCATCTGTTGCGTCTGGGACATCTGGGCCGGGGCGTCCCACCACCAGGGGGCGTTTCTCAGAGTCGTGGAAGAGGCTCAGCTCCAGAGGGGGGTCCACGAAGAGAGGGGTGCTTAACTCTCAGCAGCCACCGGTAAGATGTTTGGAGGATACACAGGCACACTCTACATGTTCCCTCAAAGATTAATCGATGAGCTGGGCTCTGGGAGGGAAATGGGACAGGGAAGGCTGCTGTCAAGATGGTATATTACCTTGGAGGGTGTTAAGCAGCAGTGAGGGATTAGGAAGTAAATGGCGTAGAGGAATTTGGAAGACTTAACATGTCGATGAATCTAACAGTTTAATAATAAGTACCGTATTTTATTCCCTCTCTGGTGCCTATTGTTAAAACTTACATATCTTGAGTGATAAAGGCATCAAGCATTACCCAAAGTAAAATGCCTTTTTTGCTACTATGCATGTTTTTTAGCTTTGCACAGTCTTCCATCACCTGTTGCCTTGGAAACGTGGTACTATAGTCAGAACAGAATATTATTTTTATATTTCGGTTTGTTGAAATTCTTGTACTTTATATTATATATCTTTTATACTCAGAACTCGGAGATTTCCGACTTGGTAGTTCCGAGTTCCGACCTGTCTGTGTTCCAGTGCATCTGCTCGCGAAAGTATGGACGCCCACAACCTTTCTTGTCCAAATAACTAAACGTTAGGCTCTAGCACGTTACCGTTGCCAGGTACCGGTAGATCCATGACCACAATATGTAGTGAAGTCCCATTACTAGGGATGGGGATCATTAATATTTATTGATATTGATACCTTTATCGATACGCCTTATCGATCCGGGTCTTTATCGATACCACTATCGATACTTTTCTATTATTATTATTATATATTTTGAAGAAAATATTATTTTTGGTTTTAAAAAATCAAGTGTATACTATCTATGAAAAAAATATATAAATGTTCGCACTTGTTGGTTAATGTATTGTCTACTGTCACTTTATCATGTTTTAGTGATTAGGAAAATATTTAGGAATTAAATAATTGTATTTTAAATTAAATAAAATTTCTAATAAATATTGGCATCAGTAGTTTAAATATATATTTTAAAATTATGAGAGCACTAATACAACTGTATTATTTTTCATCATCATTCTTCATTTTTATTATCTTTCATGTTTCTCGCCAAAAACTCAATTTCCCATTCCTTTACGTTACACTTGAACGCATCATGATAACCTAATAGTCGTTTTACTGAGCCATCCTGAACACATCATCAGGCAGCACGTCTGAAAACTTTGTTTACTTTTTAAGCTAACTAGCTTGTATGCTGCCGATTACAACACGGGTTTCACAATTGGATTACTATTTTTAACTGACGGGACAACAAGCTACACAGTAGGGCTGCTCGATTATGGCAAAAATGATAATCACGATTATTTTGATTGATATTGTAATCACGGTTATTAAAGACGATTATTCATTGTAGGGATGCACCAAAATGAAAATTCAGCCAATTCTTTCAACATTACATAAACAAAACTCCCAATTGTGCTCCTCAAACATAGCCTACAACTAAAAAGCCACACAAAATAAATAATCAGTAAAACCTTCGAATCTAAGAGTAAAATTAATATTTTACTCGGGATGTGATTGTGAACCATTCATTGATTTGTACTTCGACTTATAAGAGGAGGTAGGCTATTGTAATCATATAATTTAAATTGTTATTCATTATTTAATTCTCATTTAAATTACATTGCGAATTAATAAGTATTTTATTATTATTTCATTTATGCGTTCAGGTAACTTTAGTTCCTACCCACCTATTGTTTAGGGGGGGACACATTAACGTGTGGGATTCAGTTTATGATTGTCGAGCATATGCGAGAGTATTGTGTTGCCGTTTAGGCTATCATTAAAGAAGAAATCAACGCCGAGAGCAATTGTATCTGTTTATTTGTAACCCGAGTGTTCCCACCATTCCGAGGAGACCGGAGGACGCTACCACATAAAAATAAGGGTTACACTATGAATCTACAAAAAGATCGACTTATTGCCTTCTTTTTTTTTGCAGTGCACATTGAGTTGCTGTAAAAAAAAAACTACACCACAGCTGACAACGTAAACGAAGTCCATGCTTAGGTGCTGGTTGTAACTTTTCGTCTGTAGACTAAAACTAACGGAGGGGGTGCGTCTCACGGTATATTTGCTCTTGTCGCGCAGGTAGTTTGCCGACATGGCACAATATATTCAGGCTCGAGAAATGCAATCAGAAAGCGGAAGCCTTTCCCCTCAACAACGTTAACGTGCAGGGATCCCCGACTATCATTTTACCCGTAAAGCCACAGAGCTTTTCTGCGCGGCGGCTCACACCGGCAAGTTCTCACAGTGAATGACACCATTACCCACCGCCATCACAGTGTCTCACTCACACCATGTTTCACCGAGTGAAACGCTGCTTCAATCGCGCAAGGCTTTTGTGTTTCGGTGTAACATCCTGGACGAGCGTTTTAACTTAATGCTGAATAAACAATTGCACTGGAATCGCTGAAAGCGACAGTGTTCGGGCGGGGCGGAGCGCAGGTGGAGACAGAAGGGTGCGGTGCATTTACTACACATGACCCGGCGTGCCGCACAATAACCGTTTTATTACGATTATCTTGTTTTCATGATCGAGGGAAGCCAACATTGTAACCGAAATCGAAATTCAATTAATCGCCCAGCCCTACTACACAGTCTGTGTGTGTGCGTTTACCGCTGGTACTTTGTGGATGATGAAGACGGGCCCGTCTGTGGTGCGGCGGCAGCAGCAGGAGGAGGTGGAGTCTTTTCAATCCGGAGACAGTCGAAGGTACTGCATTTGGCCTTTATTTGTTGCACAATGCTGATGTGCTTGGCCATTGAGGTTGTGTTCCCCCCTTTACAAGAAATTATTTTGCAACATAAGTTGCATTTCGCTTCTGCTTTATCTTCGAGCTTGGTAAAATAAAGCCAAACCATAGACCTTTTCGCCCGTTCAGCCATCCTCGCGAGTGAAGTTAAATGCCAGACTTAACTTGTTTTACTTTTAATACCTGTTTGCATATCATTCATAAACATTGGCGGACATGCAGCAGTGACGCGACTCGAGGGACACACAATTGCGTTACAGGACCTACGGGAGAAAAAAAACGACGAGACTCGATAGTGGTATTGATAAGCCCAATCGTTATTGATTTTCGGGTTTTGACAAAAGTGGAACCGGGTCCTTGATAGAACCGGGTTTCGATCCCCATCCCTACCCATTACAACTGGAACGCACCGTCAGAAGCCGGCTCATGACATAAGTCACGACCAATGTTATGGGATTGGTTGGCTGATCCAGAGTGGCACTGGGCAGATCCAATAGTTTTAAACTTCAAAAAGATGATAACTCACGGCGCCCCACCATTGAGAAGCACTGGTTTACTGTGAGACATTAGGCTGTCAACCAGTTTTCTCATTGATGTGATTAGAGTATTGAGAAAATATGTGGATTTAACAGAATGTTTGTGCGCGCTCCTGTCTTTGTCTCTAGCTAGTTTAAGTGTATGTGTGTACTTGAGAGAAGATTTGTTTGGTCCTCTGGGATTAGTGTTGCCTGGATATGAACTACAGAGTAATACTACCAACAGAGCCGGCCCAAGCCTTCATGGGGCCCTAAGCGAAATATGATTAGGGGGCCCCTCTCCAATGTTAGCGCTGCTGAAATTATAAATCTTTGTTAAATATCATTCACACACCCAGTGTTTTCCGCTAGTGCCTCCACTGTGCAGCTGTGTGAAAATATTAGACAGCCGAGATTCAGACCCTCCCCGGGAGATTTTTTTAACCTTTTTAAAGTGAATGCATGAATCTGGTACACTTTGAGAGGAAAATTAAGAGGCTAAATCTGAGAAATTGTGTGTGAACAAATAATTTGGAGACACTGGGTCAGATGAATTAGAAGCTATTGAAGAAGGACACATGGATTCTCCATAAAAATATTAATATAAAATAAAATATTGGGTCCTCTTTGTTGGGCTTGGAGCTCTTTTTCTTTTACGCATGGACGTCGATTTGGCTAAACAAGTGGGGGGGACAAACAGGCATTCTGGAGTGCATTTTCAAAAGTGGGGGGGACAATGAGGAAACATCTTTTTTTCTCTTTAGTGCAGGTAATGAACGGTTCTGAAAGACGGCATACCCGCTCACTAATGAATAAAATGTATACAAAACACTGATGTCATTTGATGAAAAAAGCATTTTCAAAAAGCAGCGGACATATGAGCCACTAGCTGCTCCCCGTAGCCCAACCAAACATGACGTAAACAAAAGGAGCTTGGGAATGTAGTTCCGACTGAGCAATCTGATTGGTCGAAGGCATTTTGACCGTGCTCAAATCGAGCCGAAGCACGGCTGGACTGTCGCACAACAATATTACTCTGCCTCGGTCTCCATGGCAACCTAGCTAGTAGCATAGCCATGATCAGCTTCAATTACTTCTTGATAAACAACCAGTGACGTGCGGTGAGGTCAGTGAGTGGGTAGGCACTGAGTTCTGAAAGCCAGATTTCTCTAAACCTATATATTGTTAAATCAAAAACAATAAACAGGCACGCACGGCCGATTTCAAATAAGTTCCTCCCTTTCTTTCTCACTCACTCACTCACTCACACACACACACTCACACACACACACACACACACACACACACACACACACACACACACACACACACACACACACACACACACACACGGGACGTATATGAAATGTCACAACGGTGACTTCAGGTTTGCCCGTAGCCTACTGTAGTTTGGTCTAAATGATTAAACATCGCATCCATCGACTTAACGGACCCGTCCCTCACACCGAGGGCCGAAAAAACGTAAGGCAACAAGTCAAACCTTCGCCGATTCAAACTACCAGTACTACTTCTATTCAACTTAAAAATAAAGACAGCATTCATCATTATGTAGGACTACAGCATAACTGATGGCAACTCCACTCCATAAACTTTATCTTAATAGATAAAGTACCAGTAGCATATGCCCCATGGACCTGTCCAGCATCAGAATATAACCATTTATCCACATTGCAGAGCTTAGGTTTGTCCGTCAGTAACAATGAAAACACAACTGCTCAATTGAATATAAAATGCAGAATGGATTGCACTCGGTATCAATTCATCCAACTTTATTATTAAATAAACCCCAAAAAAGTTTCTGACTCACCAATCTGACTCCCTGGCTGTAGAAATAAGCAAGACGATAATAATCCAGTGACAGTCTGACTGACAGCACAGCTAGCTAGCATCCTTCCGTTCATGTAGGCTACCTGTCCGTTTGAAATGCTCGAACATTGTTTGTCCCTGTTGCTGCTGTACACCGTCCAAGGCTGGCGCAGGCCTTTCTCTTGCTATTTATTCTGTTCCTTTTTAAATTATAATCCAATTTGTTAAAATTCCTCCAGTCTGAAATATCTGCGGGCACGGCAGCTGCAATGTTGACTTAAAAATCCGCGGGGGTAATGCGACGTGAATGAGGATAGCCAACGTAATGACGTTGGCCTAAGCTGCGTAAATGTCTAGTAATATCTCGATTTTAATTGGTCCATGAATGATATGTAATGTAAATATTTGGCATACCATTTACGTAAAAAAGGCACAAAGAATTATGCTTATTTGCGTACATGTTAAATAATACAGAATCAAGTGCGCATGCGCGAAAACTTTTTTTTTCTTGCCGTCCACAATGAATAGGCGCAAAGGCACTGATTCTTTGCCGTACACAATGAATGGGAAACAGCAAAGGCACAATATTTTTTTGGCGTAACTTACTAACTGCCACGTTTCGAATCAAAACGTCTACACTTTTTTAAAGTAATCGCGGATTACATATACAGATCGAAATAATTAACAGTAATAATACAAATATAAGTTTATTAAATAAAAAAAATATTTTATTTTTTTGCACACGGCGCCAGGGTAGGCACTGTAAACAACATCGTCAGTATCCATGTGCCGCGACACAAGCTGCTGTTAGTGTCCGCTACATTTACAGTCATTAGTGGGCATAGAGGATGGTAATCCCTACAGTTTACACTTCACAACGGGACACTTAAAGCCACTCGCCGTTGTCTCTCTGCTGCTGATTGAGGGGCACTTTACACTGTGAAAACGTGACAGTTTTCCAGTTTTTGGTTTAAAAAAAAACCCCGTTCAGACAAAATTTATCTGACATCTTCACCCGTGCACATGTTTTCAGAGGAAACGGGCCGAAATCGCTGTAGTAGCAGTGCAGCAGCCATGCCAAGCCAATAGTCAGCGGTGACACAGCCTAGTAGATAGCTCTTCCGGTACAATTTGATGCATAAAACCTTACTGTAACCGAAAATTAATGCCACTAACGTTCATAAAGCGGTTGGTGTAAGGTTGGGGTTACAAATATTGTAAAAGACAAGCTTTCTGTCCTCTTATTTCACCGCATTGAACTCGTAAAAACAGAAGACTTGCTGATAGTGAAGGGGCTTCGTGAGCGGATACCTTCCTGTTAGGCGTACTTCAAAATAAAAGTCAACTCACGTGTGTCCAGTGAAATGCTATTAATGTTTAGCCAGCGAAATGCTTTTACTGTGAAGCCGTAGCCTTAATGCTCTTTTTGTTGAACAGTAACTTAACCGCTGCGCGCTGAACTATGGATAGTGTTTTTTAATGTAGAGAGAGCCGTGTCCCTGCCCTGGCATAGAAGCTACACACGTTTATTTGGCTAGAAAAACCGGCAGAGCACAAATCTTTCCCCAGACAAAGTGGCCGGTGGTCTCAATAACTTACTAATCGCTTAGACTAAATTGGCGGGTGTTAGGCTATATTTTAGCCCTGCACGTCACTCTCCGCTGATCACAGTGATGGTGCCGTGGAGACACCGTTCATGTTGTCTTCTAACTTTATAACTCGCTTGTGTTGTGGGTATTTTGACAGCAAATGTTATAGACTACGCATGTGTGAGGGTGGAGCCGTGACGTCAGCGTTATCAGGGGAAATGGTTTCGGTGTTTACAGGAAACCAAAACCGTTAAGTTTTCCAAAAAATCCTCCCTGGGAGGTGATCTCAAAAATCTGCGGTTTCATGCCTGCGTTTGCTGTTTTCCTGTAAATGATATAGTGCAAACGCGGGAATTTTTCCGCGTTTGCACCGTTTCGTGTTGTCGTGTAAAGTGCCCCTGAAATGCATCAGTCTTCTCTGGTGTGCAAACTAGCGGAGACTTCGGAGCATGTTTTCTCTGGTGTGCAAACTAGTGTGTGTGTGTGTGTGTGTGTGTGTGTGAGAGAGAGAGAGAGAGAGAGAGAGAGAGAGAGAGACACCTTGACGCTGTGTTTTAATACGGCTGGACGCACTCCATGTCCGGCTTAAAAAGTGGGGGGGACAAAATGAGTCTTGACGAAAAGTGGGGGGTACATGTACCCCCCATCCCCCCCGTAATCGACGTCTATGCTTTTACGGGACATATTTCTCTGTAATATAATGAATGCATTTAAATGCAGTGAAAGGAACAAAGCAGAAGAACTCTGTTGTCCAGCTACTGTATCTTTTTTTCCACAGACGAGGCTGAAATATGCTATAGACTATACACAGTGCATGGGCAACTGAGAGCAGCCCCATTTCCAATTGTTTTTAAATAAACTCAATAAACACTGTGCATGGATGTGAACGTGACATGATCAGATAATTTCGGATTACCTCCCAGATGAACTGATTACATTTTTAGGCTATTAATTATCTAGACCAAAACATTTTATTCCTTTTTTTGTATGATAACTTACATTTGCATACTATGATGTTAATATCAAACACAAAACTGGCGGTCGGGGGCCCTAAGCGACGGCTTAGTTCTCTTATGCCTCGGGCCGGCTCTGACTACCAATACCACTGTGACTGTGAAATCATTAGATATTTTGATTAATTAGTCAGCTGTAATGGCCAGGTGTTTGTCACTGAGTGAATGAGAGAGACAGGTTGCATTCCGAATCGCATACTCTTTCTTTTTTCTATTCTACATGCTACATCCGACGATAAAAAGAATCTAGTTAGGATGCAGTATGCATACTATTGGGACATACTTTACTCTCTTATTTCATTATAACATTGCGCCTTGATCTTGCCTCTTGCTTTTATATCCGTCGCATCCCCTTTTGTTTTCATAAGGAGGCTTCGTCGATGTGACGTCACTTCACGTGCGCAATGGATTGTGGGTCAGAATCGCCCAAATAGGATGCAGTTTTCAACACTAACAATCTTGGCCGCATGAAGTAGGACATCCGGGTACTTCTAACCATCCTAAATCTGGCCACAAGAATCGGGACATCCTAAATCTTTTTTCTACATACTATATAGTAGAAAGTATGCGATTCGGAACGCAACCAGAGTATAAAAGATAGAAATTGGATAAGAAAGTGAGCAAGACATATAGAATTTCTCCAGTGACACTGCTGTATGAGTGAAAGATTAGGAGAATAAGAAGACCAAGACAGATAGAGAAAGTTAGGGAAAGAAGCTTTAAGATAATTTTATGCTGTAGATTTAAGTTGGTCTCTTTAAATCACTGCCAAGTCTATTACTGTAGGTGTGTGAGCCTATTTCCCTCAGAAAATTTCACTTTTAGAAGCAGGGATTGGACCCAAACGCAGAAGCCCAGGGCAGCAGGTTTCATTTTCAGGAATTTATTAACTTGAGATGGCTTACTGGTTCAGGTGTAGGGTGACAGGAAAAAAGCAGCATTGTGTTGAAGACAAAATATTATCAAAACTGACAAAGTTAACAAAGCAGAGGAACTGATGGACAACAAAGGAGTATATAAATGGTGTGCTGATCAGAGAATGAGAAGCAGGTGAGGATGTGGATGGGGGAGCCCCAGTGATTGCACCACAGCTGAGGGAAGTGGGAACGTGTGGAAGTGGGTGAGACAGGTGTGGTGAATTTGAGGGAAAGTCAGAGGGCCTCTTGTGGATGGATGGGTGTGAAATGGCAGAGAAGGCCTGGAGACAGGGAAACATGACTAGAGATGGATGTGGAGAAAGACTTAACATGACGGTTTCTTCCTGAGTCCCGAATCATATTAGTACTAGGGCTATTCAAATTAAACTTTAAAATTTTAATCAGCCAACTTGTTAAAAATGTTGGGTTTTATTCAGGCTTTTTATTTAAATGTTTTTGAATCAATCAGTTAAAGGGTCGGGCTGGGCTAGGCTTGGAGAGTAGGCCTACGTGCATTGTTCTAGTAGCTCTAACCAATGTTAAAGAACCCTTTTGCATAGCAGACTGGCACAGAGAACTTCTGTCCCGGGGTGAACAACCAGGCTATGAGAAATGACGACCGAGTGAAACAACTGATATGTGATAAACAAGAATTGGTGCAGGTGGGTCGCCAGTGACTGGCCACCACAGTCAAATGCATTAGTGGGAAACCCTCTAATGATTAGTTTCCTTTTTTTTCTTTTTTTAAAGATATTTTTGGGCATTTTTATGCTTTATTGATAGTGCAGAGAGACAGAGGTGAAATGAGGCAGAGAGGGGAGTGACATGCAGAGAACGACCGCAGCCCGCGTCTGCTGCTGGGCCCGGCCCGGGGGGTACGCCCTACCAACTGAGCTAAGGGCGCCCCATGATTAGTTTCCTTTCTGTCTCACATTATTCCTGCTAGTAAACACAGTTACCACCTTTTTTATTCCCACATTCAAAAACAACAATTTTGTATTTTGTGACAATTTCCTTTTGGAGCTTCAGTTTAGTGCAATCTGTATTGTATATATACAGCTTACAGTCAAGTATGTATGGGGCAATGAGCTTGCAAGCAGGATAAACCATTAGTGTACCACAAGGGAGGCTGGGGCGGAGGTTCACCTTCCACTTGTAGAATGTGAACATTTTGCACTCAGGATACTTGCAATAGTATTATCAAAACAGCATTGTGGCAATCACACAACCCTATCTAACTGGAAACTTTGGCCTGTCTGTTGGCTCTCGCATTACACAATGCATATCACAGTATGCAATAAAGTAACAGCTCAGTCAGACAACATGCAACAACAAAATGCAATGCAAAATTGTCAAAGGATAGCTGTCATCTTCTGAACATCGCGTTCATCAACTGTGGCACTGACATCTCATTTCAGGTTCAAGTAACTTGAATTCCAAGAGCAACTTGATTACAAGCCAAAATTAAACTTAGCTTTTTTTTGGTTTATGTTTCTTTTAGGGATGGGCATTTTAAGAAATTTCATTGATCGATTAATAGGAAAAATTAACGATCAATTATCGATTTATTCATTTTCTTTTTATATAATAAAATAAAATACCAACAGAACATCCAAAATACAGTGTTTTTACCATAGGCTGTATACAAGAGGTTTTTACCCAATTACATCTTTATTCCAAGAACTTCTAGGCAAACAACAATCCATTAAGACAAGGCAACATTTAAAAATTAAATAATAATAAAATGCGCCGCTGGTTAAAGCCCGAGGCCATGAGCCAACAATGAGCCAATGCTACGAAACCTTTAAACACATACAGTATGTGCCTCCTAAGATGCTACCAAAGACTGCATAAGGCCACGGCACGTTTCTCTGAGTGGTAAATGACCTATCGTTACTTCATATAATAAACAAAATGTGCAAATTAGTTCCCTGATTAAGGCGAATCGATAACAATTTCACGTGATCGACAATAATTTTGGCAATTTCAGGAATCGGAAACTCCCAGTTAAAATGTCATTCACATCATTTAAGATGATCAAACTAAAGGTATTGAACCAGGAGGTAATAGTGAAAAATCAGGTGTGCCAAAGTCAGAAGGACACACCTGTTATTTTTATGTGCTAACCATACTTTTTAGAACTGTAACAACTTGTGTTTTGGATTTTGCTCAGTGTATTATTATTTAACACACATTCATATAAATTCCTTTCATAGAGGCATTCTTGATAGTAGCATGTGGTCAACAGCCTGGGAGGATATTTATTAGAGGTGTCATGATCTCGATTCTAAGTCGGAAATCGATTGAAATGACGTTGCATGTAGTCCTTCAAAATTGAGTGCACTTTGAGTTACCTACAAACAACACCACAATATGGCATGACATCTCTGCAGGGAGCCTAATATGGCATGACATCTCTGCAGGGAGCCTGTGAAGAATGCACACTTGGAAAAAAGAGTCACTATACATGGCAGGTTCCTCTATGACTTACATTTTCTTTACAATTGACTGGTGGAAAAAGTTATTGTTACATGTTTATTTATTTATTTAACTTTTATTTATCCTCGAGAGACCAATTGAGGGGTGACCCTCATTTACAATGACGTCGAGTTCAAAACAAATTCAAAGGAAAAACAACAATACATAAACAATATTCAATGCAAAAACATCAAATAGACAACAACAGGTGAAGAGAGAAAAAAAACAATGGAAACATTTACATAGTGGTGAAGAGTGGCAGCAATTAAAATTAAATGGGTGAAAGTACAATATAGCCTAATTAAAACAGTTACAGGTAGAGTTTGGCAGATTTAAGATAGTTTGTTTAAATTGGTTAAAGGATATGAAGGTAACATGTATATTGTAAATAGGTGGTTTCCCATTAAGGCTTTAGTGTGGTTGCAAATAACTAATAATGGAGATTATATCATTCATGACACAATGATGACCATCTATTGAAATAGGAATAACACATTTAAATGAGTTATCATGGCACAAAACCAATTATCTTAGTTTAGACTATATAGCTAAAGGAAGCAAAGAGGAAAGATATGAGAGCCAAACTGTTGAAAGGGTGGGTGGCAGACGGGTCACGGACAGACAGAATCTCCACACTGCCCTGCATCCAACACCAAATCTAGCAGGGAGTACCAGCAGTGAAACACAAGCGAGAATGTCAAAAAGGTATTTGTAAAAGTAGCAATAGTAGTGATTGGTTGGTGTTGGATATTTTAATTTAACTTTTGGAGTGGCTGAGTCATAAACTTGAAGCTGGGCTATAGTTTCACTGGCAAGCCGTTAAAAGAAATAAGATGTTTATTTAATGGAAGTGTGTGTGTGTGTGTGTGCGTGTGTGTGTGCGTGTGTGTGTGTGTGTGTGTGTGCGCGTGCGGAGGTTTTTGACTGACATCTGTAGCAACAGGAGCTTGGGAACAGCCCAACGTATTGTGTAGAGTTTGCTTAAGCAATAAGAGCTGTGTGAGGTGTTATAGTGGGAGAACATCCTGAATAGACAAAGCATCTTTTGGGAGGCTAAGAGCACTTATTGTATGCGATTGTGTATTATGTGTCCGTGAGACTGAAGAGGAGTGGGATTGTGATACCGATGGAGCTCTAATGTATGAGGGTTGAGCAAACATGATCATTTGAAGACATTTATGAGTGTTAAGTGTTACAAATGAAGGTGGTACATTTTTCTCTCTTTTTCTTAGGCACATACCGGTACACAAAACCTTTATGGTTAGAGCCTTACTTAAGAGATTGTCTCCCCAGAAACCATCTCAGAGATATGATAGAAAGGCGAAATTTACTCTGGACATGAAAAGCGAAAGGAATGAGGACAAGGTGTGATGAGGTTGCCATGCAAACTTTTGTTGCTGTGGTAATGATTGCCCACTACCCAGCTCACTTTGTCAAGGTAATTGCCACAGTTGACCTTCCAGACATGATCTTTGTGTGTGTGTGTGGTGTGGTGTGATAATATGTATGGAAACATGGACTACCTTATGAAAGGCGTATTCTGACCTTCAAAGAATACTCGCCGTTGCTGCAGCTTGACCCAACTTGACTATTTGTGCAGGGGTCCATCAAGTTCCACTCCACTATTTGCCTGCACCGTCTTCCTTTGTTAAATTAAATAACAAAAAATAAATATATTTTTTTTAATAGATTAAATACCACATCCTACACCTCATTTTTCTTGTAGTTTTGAAAATGTAGACAAGGACACGTGTCTCAAAAAATATGTGATCAAGTCCAATCAGAATTATTGACTGTATTTGGCTTTTTATCGCCCCTTTTTTCTTTCTATTTTAATTTTTTCCAATTTTCCAATTCATTCACTCCCCTCTCTTTTCTCTCTATGACATTGGAGAAGGATAAGCATGACGGCTCAATAATCCTTTCTCCATTTAAGGTCTTTGGATCATTTTTGAAGTGCACTGTAAGAGATCAAGGCAAGGTGCAAACTCTTTTTGTTATCACAGTGATTGATGTGCTCAATTTATACTTCTTTTAGCATTGTATACACATATCCCTTGTCCTCCCAGCCTGTGCACATAATCTGAGTGAAAGGGAAATAACTTGTCACCAAATAAATCATGAATTAACAATTTGTTAATAATCAATTAGATACACTTAAGTTCAGGAGGATGGAGCACACATATTCCCACACTCAGGGCATGATGACAAGTCAATGCAATATATAACATCTTACAAAAGAAAGCAATTTGAGTTGCTCCCCTTATGGATTTGTCAGATTACTGGCATGGTTCCTGATCAAAGCTTTTTCAAACCCTCCTCTAAGCAGCTTCTCTGAATTCATTCCGTTAATTTATCCTCACTTAGACAGAGGAGGAGGGGAACAGAAGGGGAGAGAGAGGGACAGACTGAAATGTTACTGAGATTCTCAGTCATGCCTCTGACAATATCATTAGCAAGTTCATATTACATTAAAGCTTTTTTTGTATGCAGTAACAAATGATAAGTCTTTGTTTTTCATTTGCCTTACTTTTTTTTTAAATGACATATCTTTTTTCCTCAGATTTTGGTGTTATGTGTTGATTTGCAATCAGATCTTTTCTGGCCTCACAACCTCACCTAGCTATTTGGAAGTCCGAACTCTATAGACTTTTTTTTTTTGCCCATCAATTATAGCATAAAGCATCGCTATATGCGGTTTGTCCAAGTATTTATTCAGTTATGTCAACAAAATAACATGGAGCTATTGATACAAGTCTTGCCTGCCTATTTTCACTAGAGTTTAATTTTGTATCTCATTATCAGAGGTGCTCTTTTCAGGTGAGGCGGCTTACCTCCAGTGTAGTATGGTATGGAAAGCCCTTGTATTTTTAATGATCCCAAATTATCAATAGTTCAGAAGTTGAAAGCAGTCATTTGTAATTCAGCATCCAGCCTTTGTACCCTCCCTGCCCTCCTCGAACATGTTGTCAAACCTTATAGAATCCATTTAATATAGAGTACTCTATTTTTATGTAAATATATATTTTTATTCATGTAAATGTAGACATCTTTGAATAGAGATATGTTGATCTGAAACACCTATTGCACCCCCTCTTTGAACTGCAGCTTTGAAGCTCATCTGTCTGATGACACCAGCTCTGGGCTTTTAGGCCAAGCGTTTCCTCGCATGTGTTTCCTGGTGTAGTGGTGTGGCAATAATGATTGCCATAAAAGCCATTACCAGGGGCCCCAGGGCAACTTGGCTGTGGGTCGAGCTTTATTACACCGACCCGCACGATGGTAATTACACAATGTCTATGTTGCTACAGCAACATGGACATTCTTAACTGCTAATGCAGAATTTATGTCAGGGGAGTTTGGTATTTTGTTTTAATTCACAGTATTGTAGGCAGGCAGTCAGTATTTGTGCGTGTGTATCTTTGTGCGTGTTTGTGTGGGCACATTTTTGTAGCTGTATATGTGTGTGTTTGTGTGCAGCCTTCTCAACGGGGGGCTCCTTTCAAAGATTGAGACAACATGGAGTTAGTTGACTTATTAGTTATTCTGTCCGCTATTTCACCTCACTGGTTTCATCCACACAGCTAAGCTCTGAACCTCGGTTTTTAGGACAACCTGGGAACAAAAACAGGTTACGTCAAACACTCAGTAGTAGGGATGGGGATCGTTAATATTTATTGATATCGATACTAGGGTTGCAACTAACGATTATTTTGATAATCGATTAACCTGTCGATTATTTTCTCGATTAATCGATTATTAATCAATTAGTGTTTTGGTACGTAAAATGTCAGAAAATGGTGAAAAATGTTCATCAATTTTCCAAAGCCCATGTTGACGTCCTCAAATGTATTGTTATGTCCAAAACACACAAATATTTCAGTTTACTGTCATAATAGGATTAAAGAAACCAGAAAATATTAAAATTTGAGAAGCTGAAATCAGAGAATTTGGACATTTTTTATTAAAAAATTACTCAAAACGATTAATCGATTATCAAAAGAGTTGGCGATTATTTTAATAATCGATTAATAATCGATTTGTCGATTAATCGTTGCAGCTCTAATCGATACCTTTATCGATACGCCTTATCGATCTGGGTCTTTATCGATACCACTATCGATACTTTTCTATTATTATTATTATATATTTTGAAGAAAATATAATTTTTGGTTTTAAAAAATCAAGTGTATAGGCCTACTATCTATGAAAAAAATATATAAATGTTTGCACTTGTTGGTTAATGTATGTACTGTCACTTTATCATGTTTTAGTGATAAGGAAAATATTTAGGAAATAAATAATTGTATTTTAAATTAAATTACATTTTTAATAAATATTGGCATTAGTAGTTTAATTATATATTTTAAAATGAGAGCACTATACAACTAGCCTGACATTCCCAGACCTGCCACCAGGCGCTGACAAATTAAATTTCTCTGCGCCTGTTGGTCTGGAAACTCTCCGTTGAAGCTTTTTCAAAAAGACCAGAAATCCGGGCTCACGTTTCAATTGGTTCTATCTAATATGGGCGCGCCAGAGCCCTTTGGATGGTACTCTGGGGCGGACGTAACCGGATGACGACAGTGACGTGCAAGTAAGTGGAATGTTCTGTTTTGCCAACCGACCACGGCAAACGTTTAATTTAACAGTTTAACAGCTGTTCGCTAAACGAACAGAGCTTACGTCACCTTGTGCATCGCTCTGATTGGTTGTAGTGCTATCCAACTGCGTGCAGTGGCATTTGAAATGCACGAGTAGATCCTTAAGGCCTACCGTGTTCCTCCCAACCTACTCCGAGCTATTGAGACCATGCACGCAGGAACAAGGTCCAAGGTGGTTACCCCAGATGGCAACACTGAGGAGTTGCCGTCTGGGGTAATGCAAGGGGATACACTAGCCCCCTTCCTCTTCATCATAGTCCTGGATTACGCACTCAGAAAAGCCATCAGTGGGCGGGAGCAGGACCTCGGCTTCACCCTAACCCCAAGGAGGTCAAAGCGACACCCTGCAGTTGTCCTGACAGACCTGGACTACGCGGATGACATCAGCCTGCTCTCCAACAACGTCGAGCAAGCACAGGAACTTCTGAACAGAGTGGAGCTGGAGTGTGCCAAGGTTGGCCTCAGGCTAAACGCCAAGAAAACAGAGGTCATCACCTACAACATCTCACCGGAGCATCAACCGCTGACAACATCTGGTGGCTCTGTGCTGAAGGAAGTCGAGGACTTCAAGTATCTGGGCTCATGGGTCAACTCAACCGAGCAGGACCTAAAGGTGAGGAAGGCACTCGCATGGAGGGCCCTGAACGGAATGACCTGTGTTTGGAACTCTAACCTCCCCCGTCAAATCAAACTCAGCTTCTTCTATGCAACGGTAGAGTCTGTACTCCTCTACGGCAGCGAAGTCTCTAGACGGGTGCTACACCAGGATGCTGCGTGCAGTACTTAACATCAGCAAGAGTACTCATGTTACCAACAGTATCCTGTATGAAGGAATACCAAGGGTTAGCGAGAAAGTAGCTTCTAGAAGAATGAGACTGGCGGGACACTGCCAAAGACACCAAGAGCTGCCAGCCAGCAAACTGGTACTATGGGAACCAAATCATGGTCATCGGTCTCGAGGACGTCCTACACTTACCTACGTGGATATACTCAAGAAGGATGCAGGAGCGCAAAGTACCAATGAACTGGCCAGATGTATGGAGAATCGGGATGACTGGAAGCAACGATGGAGGGCTCATCTGAGGACGACCTAGAGAGAGAGTAGGAGCCGCCCCTTGAGTTGGAAATTACTATTGATCGTGGCCAGACCCTGTATCGTTCAAGATATCAGGGTCTGGATTTCCAGGCTACTATACAACTGTATTACTCATGTTTCTCGCCAAAAACTCAATTTCCCATTGCTTTACGTTACACTTGAACGCATCATGATAACCTAATAGTCGTTTTACTGAGCCATCCTGAACACATCATCACGCAGCACGTCTGAAAACTTTGTTTACTTTTTAAGCAAACTAGTTTGTATGCTGCCGATTACAACACGGATTTCACAATTGGATTACTATTTTTAACTGATGGGACAACAAGCTACACAGTCTGTGTGTGTGCGTTTACCGCTGGTACTTTGAGTGGATGATGAAGACGGGCCCGTCTGTGGTGCGGCGGCGGCAGCAGCAGGAGGAGGAGGAGTAGACAGTCTTTTCAATCTGGAGACAGTCAAAGGTACTGCATTTGGCCTTTATTTGATGCACAATGCTGATGTGCTTGGCCATTGAGGTTGTGTTCCCCCCTTTACAAGAAATGATTTTGCAACACAAGTTGGATTTCGCTTCTGCTTTATCTTCGAGCTTGGTAAAATAAAGCCAAACCATAGACCTTTTTGTGCCGTGACACGACTCGAGGGACACACAATTGCGTTAAAGGACCTACGGGAGAAAAAAAACGACGAGACTCGATAGTGGTATCGATAAGCCCAAACGTTATTGATTTTCGGGTTTTGAAAAAAGTGGAACCGGGTCCTTGATAGAACCGGGTTTCAATCCCCATCCCTACTCAGTAGTCAGGAGCTTTCAGAAACAACTAGCCTGAACTAGACTGATCCAAATAATATCATCATAATAGCAGGAGCCTTATGGCTTGGGCTTGTCCTACATACTATTTAGTAAGGTGGCCTTTTTCTAAAGGTAGAATGATGATTGCAATGCTCCTTTGCTTCAATTAATTATTATTTGTTTGTAAGAGAAACAAATCCACATGGGGGAACAATTATATTATAAAAATCACAATTTCTTTACCATGAGGTCTGAACATCTTTTAGACAGTTAAAGTTTCACAAAAAATGTGTGGACTGGACTGAATTAATAAATCGAAAGTCAAGCAAAGCCAAACAGAGAGTTTTGGGACTGAATTGTCAGGTTTAAAAACAGCATTATACTCTGCAGTATTTGGGTGAAATGAGTGATTGTTCTTCAAAGTGGCTTCTGACACTAAACCATGTCTGCATTGCTCTGTTGACTCAGAAGATTAGATCGGCAAGCACTAAAGCTAATCTGGCATTTATAGATTTCAGTGTGTGTGTGTGTGTGTGTGTGTGTGAGTGTGAGTAAGTGTGTGTACTTGCTCTGCTGTTCCACTGAGCACTGAATTTACACGGTCTTAGGCACTTCATGTATCACCAGTTGGGCATTGCACTGATCTCTTGAACGGGAGGCCACATCACCTTTTGTATGAAATTACTGTGCAAATGGATCATTCTGCTCTCTGTGTTACACAGAGGTTATTTCAATTCGATTTTGTCCTGCTGCTATCTGCAAACCAGAGATAACATATTTTTTACGTAGTTATCATTAATGAATATGCAAGAGACC
Organism: Hyperoplus immaculatus; assembly: GCA_949357725.1. Classification (NCBI taxonomy): domain Eukaryota; kingdom Metazoa; phylum Chordata; class Actinopteri; order Uranoscopiformes; family Ammodytidae; genus Hyperoplus; species Hyperoplus immaculatus. The sequence goes on from OX442351.1 coordinate 15,518,006, forward strand.
GATTTCTGGGGAACTTATACAAAATAATTTTCTGCAGGCAGATCGGAACATCCTGCGTTTCCCAAACGGTACTAAATTGAAGTTTACTTTGCTTCACCATCGTCATATCACATTATTAATCTTGCATAGTCACACAAATACATAAACCCATAGCGATGCTTATGCGGTCTCTGTTTCACTTGCTTCCTATACAAATATCGGCAAACGCTCCGGCGCTGGCGTCGTAAAAACACTACACCTTTTGTCCAAAGGTGCCGCTAGAATAGACTCAAACTGAAAGCTCCTTGTAGCTACTTTGACTATGCATGTTAAATAGCCACTTCTAGCAATACAGTGAGAAAGCCATCTGGATGTTAGATTAAGTTTCAAAATATCTATCGGTTTAGATATGATATAAATAGCTTTGGTGGAATGTTAAACACATTTAAAAAACAAAGACAGTTTCCCGTTTCTGAGATAAATTTATATGGGAAAACTTGATATGGGAGTTTTATTTGCTTCAACTGCTTTAATGCAGCCACATTACGCAAAACAGCAATTCAATGATGGCGCCCAATAAAGATATGCATAAAATAAGTATAACATTGTTTATCTGTATATTGTTTTTCTCTCCTTTAATTTTTCTTTCGCTTCATGCTCTCTGCTTCAATCCAATTCTCTTTTCTCAAACTTTGGCCTTTCAGTCACAATCAGAGAAGTAGACAGCAGAGAAGTTCCATTGCCATGATTCTGTCACAATTACTGTATCTGTTTCATTGTGGGATGAAGGGAACGTTAAAACAGTCCCTCAAATGTATTTCTTTAGAAATGTGAAGGTTAGGAGACCGGAATCACAATTCACTCTTGCCAGTGGCGTGCACAGACATTTTGGGGGGCAGGTGCTCAGTGCAAAAAAAAGGGCACAATATATTCTATCGATGAATGACCAAATCATTTTAAGGGTACTTGTACAAAATCCCCCCCTGGCCTAATGACTTTTAATACCCGGCCACACATAGTGTTAGGGCCATATTCTATGTTAGTTTACAACTTATTTTATTTCAATTATTATATTAATGAATTCCTAATTGATTTATGGGATGTTTATGTTTTATTCTTATTTATTTAAATATTAGATTTCTGTTGGATTAATCGGAGGTATAGCCTAATTAGAGGCAGCCAGCATAGAGTGGGTTGGGTCACCAAGCCAGGTTAAGAACGAGGAAATGAGCCATTGACAGGGTGGAACAGGGGGAATCGAGACTGCTTTAGACCTCACGCTCACGCTCACACTCACTTAGCTCATGCTCACCAAACTGAATGAAATGTTCTGTGATAAGAAAGAAAATAAATCATCTGAAACAAGAAGCAAGAGTCTTGAGTATAATTGAACAGAGACGTGCGAGTCCAGCGAGCGATCCCCTGTACGGTGAAAAGTTTAAAACTAAGGTTAAGAACTGGCCACGACACATAGAGTGTTTCTCAAAGGAATTTGGGAGACTGTGTTTGGGACCCTAGACCTTCTAAGGGGATCTGGGGGAATGCTCCCCCGGAAGAAAAATTTGAACCTTTTAAAGTAAAATTCATCAATCTGGTGCACTTTGAGAAAAAAGCTAAGCCTAAATCACCTGTGTTAAAGTGGGCTATTTAGTAATATTTTCTGGAATAATTTGGAGACACAGAATTACCAAAAAGCAGAAAGAAAAAAGGTACATGTTTGAAAAAAAAAATTTCATCTTCGTATTTTTTTAAATAATCCCTTATCCCGAATTCTCTCTTTGAAGTCTTCGTTAGGCCCCTGATCTCCGTACTAATAATATCCTATTAAGGTAAATACAAGATTACTGCAAGTCTTGTAACATAGAAATAACTTATGGTTGGGACAAAATAATATAATTAGCTTATATAGCTTCATGACTGATTCAGTACCACCAACCCACTTTGTGTAGTTAAAATAAAATGTGTGGACAGCTTTTAAGATATTTCAATAACATTTGAGGAACAGTTCAACATTAAAATCTGAGCTTTAAAAGGCCCTGAACAGTTAACATGACTCTGGTCTTGACTCTGTCCTTTCATCTTCCTCCTTGCTACTGGTGGATGCTTTCATCCAGGAGACCAGAGAGCTGCTCCCCTGGGCTGCCTGCTGTAGCTCCCTTTCTTTTTCCTTTTTAACCTCTCCTTTCTAGGCATTATACTGCAATTTGTAAATAAAAAGAGACCAACCATATAAAACAAGACTGCTTGGTTACATACCAACTTTTTGTTGGTCTATCACATAAAATCCCAATGAAATAAATGTACGTGTGTGGTTATAACTTGACTAAATGTCCAAAATTTCAAGGGGTATGAATACTTTTGGAAGGCACTGTATTACCTCGCTGGTGGGGCAGGGCAGGCCGGGGAGTAGGTGTGTGTGTGCAGCAGCGCCTCCGTTTGTGTCCACTCAGCGCGTTCACGTTGACAAAGGGAGTGTGTGCGGAGGAGGAGGGGGGGGGGGCATATTTATTGGGGCATTATTGTCAAACGTTTTTAATCCTTGAGCATTTATAGATGATAATGTCGGCATGGGCCACATACACTGTTAAAAAAAAAAAAACTTACAGATTATTATTTTTTTTTCAAAAGGGCACTTGATTGGGCCAGGGGAAAAGGGCAGGTGGACTTTGGGTCTACCTGTGCACGCCACTGACTCTTGCACTAACTGGACATGAAAACGCATCTGTGTGCTTTTGTGTCTCTGAATATTAGTAAATACGGTGCATATGCATGCAATATAAGTATGCCTTATTGTCAGTAAATACAAGGAACAGAAATGTATGAGGACACAGTGAATCTTAAGTATTCTTATAAACAAAATAAATACAACTTCAATAGTATTTTCTATTTTTTTTTAAATCGATGTTTTGAGCTGGAAATCGATACAGATATCGCAACACTAAATATAGCGATATATCGCCATATTGATTTTTTAACACTGGACTAGTTAATATATAGTAATTGGCATGTATCCTTTTCAACAGACATGGTAGATTGTCATGCATTCACCAAATAAACTGTTATCAACAATAGGCTAAACAACAAACTTTACTATGCTTGGCATGGTGGGGGGTAAAGTTAGGCATGGTGGGCCGCCAAGCCTGGAATACACAGGGGAAACCCTGTATTACACTACATTTGTGAGGAAAAGAATGGCAGAATAACAGCATAATAGTTATGCTGTCGGGAGAGCCATTTCCTTTAAAATGTGCTATGAACCTCCTTTTCTTCATGAAGTGATTCAACATTAAAAAGTTGAAATCCCTGTAGAGGGACTAATTGTTAGGCTATTCCATAATCTGCCCATCCAAACTGCACTAGGGGTTGAAGCACACCAGGATTTGATTTAAATGGACTAAACATTACACTTTTGAAAGTGTCCTAAAATAAATTGTAAGTAGATGTTTCATTTGAATATACTGTATGTGTGCTGTACACTGGTTAGGTGGCTTATTACTACAAAATGATTTATTCTCCAAGGACCACCAGTATTCCTTGTACATTATTCAATTCCAATTACAGGGACAGAGTTCCCATAATTGCAACACGCCGTGTGCTGTTTATGCCATCCTATGTTCTGGGGAAGTTTGAATATGCTATTTATCTGCATCTGAACACATGCACACAAGTATACTTACTGTAAATGCGCACACACACAAATCCAACTCAAAGGTCCACATACTTGGCCCGAGTAATTAGAATATTGTAGTATTCGTTCGTTAGGTTGGTATTCAAGACTCAATTCAGTATTCAGAAGCCTAGTTTATTTCAAGCCTGTAAATGGTATTTAGGATAGCCCTAATACATTGGAAATGTATACTATTCACATGTAGCATGCACACTGTGCGCTAAACTGTAATTGCCTTATGCAGGGGCGCAACTACCCACTTTCTGGGAGGTATGCAGACACTTAGCAGGCACTCGTTCAAGTGAATGAGAGAGAAGAGGCATTAACTAAGATAGAAAATAACTTAGAGCCTCAAATCTATCGCACCAAATTCCCTTACAATAAACTATTAAGATTGTGGCAAACAGGATTTTTATTATCATTGCTACACAACCGTCAATCAAACAAATATCTCTCTCTCTCTCTCTCTCTCTCTCTCTCTCACACAACTCAGTCATGTGCTGCAACGGTGCAAAATATGATAATAGTGGGAAACAGGTGAGTTTGTTGTTTGGGCGCTGACCTGCTATAATCACTACACTACCATTCAAAAACTGTGAAAACAGCAATAGTCAAAAACTTGAGGTGACACGTTAATCTGCAGTGACAATCCACGAGTCGCGGATTTTCTTTTACGTTAAAAGCAGGGCTTCCGGGTTGATGGTGTCACCCATAGTTTGAATATTGCTTCTTCTTGCAATACTGCATTTAAGAAAAGCTGTTTTCATCTTCAGTTAATCTGATGTCTGTCAGGTTCTATGACAAAACATCTAGATTCATCATACAACTATATTTACAAATGTGCTCCTATTCGGTCTTGTCTCCAGGAACAAGTGTCTGAGAGATGTAAATTAAGGATGCATTTCATATGGTTATGCTAAGTGTAAGATCTGGTACCTAAACCATTCATCTAAAAGTGCTTGTCCTTGTTTGCCTGCAATTACTGTATGTAGTCCTGAGATATTTTCTTTTATGGGTGATGCCAAATGTCACATAAATAATTTCTAGTGCAGAGAAAGAGGATTGACTTGCTGTTCCTTTGTCAGACCACCTCACAGCATGAAATATTAAGTAAAGGTTGAATTTATCTGGAGGAAAGATTGTTGAACTTTTACATTATGTTCTCCTACCTTATACCTGTCCTGCTGTTCTCTTACCTACCTTCTTTCAGACCCCTACACTATTAATGTGACGTGCGTGTCTTTTACCAAACATTTAACTCTTGGCTATAGCTTGCCAGCATGATTGATAGGTAGACAGTAACACAAAGAAAGGCAGAAAGAACATGTAGGTGTAATAGTAGGAGGAAAATAAGGGCTGCTAACTGGAGAGTGGTGAAATGACGCTGATTATCCCAAAGAGGAATGTTTTCACAGTTGTAACACAACAGCCTAATAATGCTGTATTATCGGGTAAAGTGAGACAAATGCTATGGGGTAAAGTGAGACAGTGTCTGTGCCATCTTTTAATGAATCCATTATATTTAAGGTAGCAAGGAGACTAGTTTGAATAGAGACAATATGGGCTGGAGGTGAGGGTTGAATGGTTGAAGGGGTGTCAGCAAGGGAATGGTTTGGCAGGTATGCATGTGGGGGACAAGAGAGTGACCTTTTAACATCAATGGACTCTAAGTAATATGTCTTTATTCCATGAATGATCCCAATAAAACAAAAGCAGAAAAATATTAATCAAAGACTCAAAAGATTGAATCATTATGAATTATATGTTTATTTGATCAGAGTTATTTTCTAGTGTTTAGAAATGTTTTTTGCTTAATTGACCAAACCCCATGATTCTGTTACTAGTCTGACCTAGACAGGGTGGCCTTTTATTGTGGACAGTCTAAGGTACACCTGTGCACTAATCATGATGTCAGATCAGCATCTTGATGTGGCACACCTGTGAGGTGGGATGGATTATCTCAGCAAAGCAGAAGTGCTCACTATCACACATTTAGACAGATTTGTGAACAATGTTTGAGAGAAATGGTAATATTGTGTATCTGGAATGAATTTTAGATCTTTAAGTCCATCTCATGAAAAATGGGAGCAAAAACAAAAGTGTTGTGTTTATATTTTTGTTGAGTGTAGTAATGAGGCTTACTGAAATTTTAAAATATCTTGCAATAGTTTTAGGGATGTTACAACTAGTAGGACATGAGTTATACATTTATGTTTATAAGGGTAAAGACTTACTACAGATATTTAAGAAAGCATTTAAGTTCAATGGGGCATTCACGTATTTACACAAATACTACTGGACACATAGCACAGTGGCTGATAGTGATTGGTAGTGAGTAGGAAGTAGTACATTTTGAGATCTAAAGTATGTAGGATAGTGTGTCTGTGCTTGTGTGAACATGTGGTTCCATTCCGCAGGCTAATAATCATTGCCTTTCTCCAGATGGAAGAGTGTACCCGACTCAGCAGAGGTCTTCCTTCTTCCTTAGGGCAAGAGACGTAGGGGGTAGAAGTGTGTGTGTGTGTGTGTGTGTGTGTGTGCGCGCGCGCGCGCATATGTTTGTTTGAGTGCTTACGGAGGGAGGTATTGAACTGTCACTTACCGAGCATCCTCCAAGGTATGAGAATCACACAGAGGAGAGGGAGAGGTAGCCACATTAAATAGAGGCTTTTGGCACCATCAATCTAGAACAGAACTGAAAAACATACATGCATTGGTGGCTGTGTAACTGTGTCCGTTTAGTGCTCATCTTTATGTCAACACTTTTTGGTACCACATGTTTTCTTTTCTCCATGATTGACCGTAAGCACACGAGTCAAAATAAAATGGGAATTCAATAATTTAATCAGCAGGATGCTCTGTATCAAATCACAGCTTTCTAAGAGGAAACTAGTGATAGTATTTCTACACTTAAATAAACTATTAACCAGAGCCAGAACAGTAGCCTACACAGCTTTTACAAACACAATTTTGCGGTTGTTTTTTGTTGATGTTTTTTTACACAATTTTGAGGGATCAAAGATATCGTCAATTATTGTTATTGGCAAAATCCTAAATAAATATCGAGATATTATTTTTTGTCAATATTGCACCCGCCTACATTAGTTATGTTAACATGCTCTTCAATGGTTCAATGTTCAATGGTTAACTTCAATTAACTGTATTTAATTTGATATGCAGAACTAGGGGGGGACCTTCACATAACAAGAAATATGAAATTTACATTTCTACATTATGGTTTCTGATATTTTCTCAAAGGAGAAAATAGGATATGGATGCTGTAGCAAACAACAAAAAGTAATTGTTAGACACATCCTTAACACATCTCTTTTTCTTCTTTCCTCAATTCAGTTCAAGTTGTTCAGTTCAATTCAGTAAATTTTTTTGAAGATAGTACCGGGACTCTTTAAAATGCTAGTTAAACCCAACAACATTCCAAGAATATAGCTCTCTCACCCAGACACAATCTTAGATTCACAGTTTTGTATGTTGCACAAATACCAGCTGAGAGGATTCACATTTTCAATGAGCGAGCAGCTTCCCTATGCTCCTGGCTTTTCTTGAATGACAGGTGGAAATTAGCTTTTTTCTCACTTCTGTCACAGTGCATATGTCACAGGCTCTATCTGTAGCAAAAATATCTCAAAGATGAAATGGGCTACAGAGAACTACCACTTATGTGTAATAAGTAGGGCTGTCAAACGATTACAATTTTTAATCAGATTAATCACAGGATTCTGTGGATTAATCACGATTAATTTTACCCTTTGAAATATGACCGAAAAATTCAAATTTTCTCTGTATATTGATTTATGAACGGAAAGATAAATGACAGAAGGTGGGTATGTACATTTAAAATTAGTATTTTTATTCATTTAAAATCCAAATGATGGTTTTAATTCTGAAAATAAATTTAAATCAAACTAAAATATATACCTACCACACCATAATTCATTCGGTCTCTCTCACTATGTCTTTGGGCAAATATAGGCTATATAATGGCATTCATTTGGTGAATCTATAGATTGTTCATTCTTGAATACAGTTGATTACAGTCCGCGGTGTGTGTGTGTGTGTTTGTGTTTGTGTGTATGTGTGTGTATGTGTGTTTGTGTTTGTACGCGCGACCACGTCCTAGGGGACTGTTCATTTGTGCCAGGAAGCCGACGTTATGGTGATGTCTAATCAAACACACCTCTGAAAACCGCAGACGTTTGTGCCCTTGTGGGCTCTGAACAGAGCCGACAATGTTTCTCCTCCTGTTGCTTCAACATCAACTGCTACCCGCGGCAGTTGATTTTATTTACTATCTATGCCCGCGACACAGATGTGGCCGTTAGTAGTTTAAAACACGTCAAGGGCTAACGTGCTGCTATGTTTGGCTGCGCGCAGCTACTGATCCTGGGTCAGCCACAACGGTAGAATGACTGTAGTGCAGAGCGGGTGGGTTGTACGGGGAGGATCATTCTGCACATGCATTAATTGCGTTAAAAAAATGAACGCGTTAATTCCAGAAATGAATCACCCTGCGTTAACGCGTTAATTTTGAAAGCCCTAGTAATAAGCGATCACACACTCTCACTACACACAGAAGATGATGAAAGGTAGGCTAGTTTCACTCCAACTTGTGGGTTGTAAATGATCTTCCTTCCACATTTACATGTAGCACTAGAGCTAAGTGACTTTAATTTGGCGTTTCAATCATGCTGAGTACAGATCAGTATCAAGTTTACTGTATATTCTGTTATGATTCAGGTGTAAAAATTAAATCTCAGCCTGCGCTCAGAAATATTTCCAGGTTTTTCCTGCTTAATCTGAAAAAAAAACTGGTGACAATTTAAATATATGTATTTATTTATTGTTTTTCCCTCAACATCTGATACAACTTCTCAGCTTTTAAGCACTTAAGTTATCCACAGTAAATTGGCTCTCTCAACTGCCAAGTTAAGCTCCCATGGGGATAAATAAATCACTGTGAGAGAAATAAGTCACATCTTGTCTTGTTTTTGCCAGTGTTTTCATACATTTTAACATTGATGTAATTAGAGCACCTAAGAAGAATGAAAGAATAAAACATACTAGACACCACAGGTGTGTTGAACTGGTGCTCCCTGGTGGTTAAAAATGTGTATGTTGTGTTTTTAGGCAGGACTGAGACCTTATCTGCTCAGTATCCTGATGCATTAAGTTATGAAAGGCAGTATGTTTATATTGCAGATAAGTAACTGCTGGTTTGAAATAGATTCTAAATTCTTATCTTAGCATAATTTAGGACTCCAGTATGAATGATAGGCTGCGGTGGGTTTTGTGCATTATAAGGCTGCCATCTAGAGTTTGGATGAAGACAGTGCAGAGTGATGCACTGAGCTAGAGCTAGTGTTGGTTGAACCATTTAATGGGGTGAGATGGAGAAGCATGAAGGTTATGGGGGTTAAATCCTCACTGAATGAGGGACTTTAACTTATGTTTGAGCTTCATTTTCGTCAAGGTTCCCTTTATAAAGATACACTTTTCCCTTGGTATTTAATGTCAACGTTTTAAACTTTTTTTATTTTTGTTTTTATTTGTTTTTACATTTTATTTGCACATACTGAATCGATAAGCTAAGCTAGAGCATGTGTTGCATAGGTATATTCAGATTGCTTTCTGTTTAAAGCAGCAAAATGTGTATTGAAGTTATTTGCAGCAATGTAATCTATCAGTAGGCAGCATTTGTTGTCATCAACACCTCTGAACCTTCATTGTTGGGATCTCTTTACATCAGATAATCAATTCAAACATGCCAGATCTATAAAATAAAAATAATAGTTCATTTTTGTTCTTAATATCTGTTGTTATGACAAGCATTCGGGTGAACAATGGTTTTGTATCAGTAACTCAGTGGAGACAAACCGTCTGACTAGAAATAGAAATAAAGACAAACTAAATTTGGAACACCAACAGAGCTGAAGCACAAATAGCTGGCACATTTTACATTTTGTTGTCAGTGTGCTGCACAATCAAGCATTGAAGTCTTTGAGAGCTTAACTACAATGGTTCCTACACCTCTGTGGTTGGTAGTAGTAGCCTATGTGTGAACCAATATATTACTAAATTATATTCTTCCTCTGCTCTTAAACAGTAAGGATAATGATTTACCCTTAAACCTTATCATCTCATACAGTACAGATACATGCTTTATATACTTAATTTTAATTAACCTGAATTGAGATGACTGCTGACATTTGTTCCTTACCTGCTGTAAGAGGTTGTCAACAGCGTAACACTTAAAGGCCTACTTCACCGGTTGGAATATGAAGGTGTATTGAACTCGGAGATCCTATTTAGTATTAAATGTGCAAAAAAAATGAAATTGGATCATCTTAGCCTGAGAAAAGGCAGAAAGAGTGTTTTATAGTCTCACTGTCTAACCCTACAGTTTCCTTACTGTGACATCACAGTAAGGGTTAGGATTAACAGGACAGCTGGGCCAAGGGAAGACTGAGGGAAGAAAAACCTCATTCATTATATTATAATAGTTATTTTATAATGATATAACGCTGGTTCCGTATGGGTGAAGTATTCCTTTAACTATTTATTAATATTACAAATAATACATATATTAAATGTGTTGGTAACACTTTATTTGAAGGGGTATCCATAAGACTGACATAAGACTGTCATTACACTGTTATAACATGACATGACACCCATCATGAACATTATGAATAGTTATGACTGTTGTCATAAAGTGTTATTCCGTCAATTATGTCACATTTAATGCATCATCGACATTGTATGAGATGTCTTTGTTATGACAACCTGACATAAACTAAGACAAAATAACTTGTCGATTGTCTTTGTTATGACAACCTGACATAAACTATGACAAATTATTTTGTTGATGTCTTGGTTATGTCGACTTAACATTAAAATCAAATCAAATCAAATCAGTTTTATTTGTATAGCCCAAAATCACAAATACATTTGTCTCAGTGGGCTTTACATTTCATACAATATGATACAATATGATACAATATGACACCCTGCCCTTACACCCTTAGCTCGGCTGAGAAAAAACAACCAGTAAAAAACCCTTTACCGGGATTAAAAAAAAAAATTAATATCATAACATGACCTGTCATGAACATGTCATAGTAAGATTAATAATCAAATGTAAAGAAACTGATTCATGTGGTAAGATTACATTAAAATATCATATGCGGAAAGTTTTGACATTGACTGTCATGAGAGCTTTATTAAACTGGCATGAATGATTCTGTTTGCCTTGAGTATCGTGAAACAATTTGGACATGACAGGTTTCATGTCATGACAGTGTAATGACGGTGTTATGTCAGTCTTATGCATACTCGTTCAAATAAAATGTTACCAATTTGTCTCTGTTGGTTTGGTATTTGGTGTTAAGAGCCTCATTACGTTTAGTTAATTAGTTTTTAGATGTAAATAACTGATATCATACTGTAAAATGAAATTACATATACAAATCTTTTCATAAATACCTAACATTAAAGTCTTTATAAGAAATAAAACTTATTTTTTGTCATCTAGTAGTAAAACTCTTCAGTCATATCTTAATACATCTGTAATGAATTCAGAAAATACAATTGGTTTCCTAAAGGAAATCATGTGGCAAGGATTAAATTGTCTTTTCTTTTTATTTATTTTCTATTGTGCTTATAATCACGACTGAACATATCAATGCAGCAAACTGAGCTGTATCAAATAAGAGAGGTAGAGGTGAAGGTGCCGAGATGCATTAAAAAGGAGTTCATGCAATATGACTCAAGTCAACATCCCTGTCTTCTAGGGTTCTTGTTTAACCACTTTTCATGCATAAATACAGTCCCCTCCAATAGTATTGGAACAGTGAGGCCAATTCCTTTAATTTTGCTGTAGACTGGAAACATTTGGGTTTGACACCAAATGTAGAATATGAGACAATAGCTCAACATTTCAGCTTTCATTTCCAGGTATTAACATCTGGATCCGATACACAATTTAGAAGATAGCATTTTTTGAAAAGGAACACCAAATTTTTAGGCAAGCAAAAGTATTGGAACAGATAGACTTTAAATAAATGAAAGTGAATAAACCGTAATATTTTGTCGCAAATCCTTTGCTTGCAATAACCGCATCAAGCCTGTGACCCATTGACATCACCACACTTTTGCATTCATCTTTTGTGATGCTTTTCCAGGCTTTCACCGCAGCCTCATTCAGTTGCTGTTTGTTTTGGGGGGTTTCTCCCTTCGGTCTCCTTTTTAGCAGGTAATATGCATGCTCTATAGGGTTTAAGTCTGGAGATTGACTTGGCCAGTCTAAAACCTTCCACTTCTTGCCCCTGATGAACTCCTTTGTTGTTTTTGCAGTTTTGGATCATTATCTTGCTGCATTATGAAGGATCTTCCAATCAGTTTGGTTGCATCTTTCTTTAAATTGGCAGACAAAATGTTTCTGTAGACTTCTGAGTTAATTTTGCTGTTGCCATCATGTGTTACTGTGTTGTTGTCAAGATGCACCTTTACCAAAGTGATGGAAAGGCTAAAGTTTAGAGAAAGAAATAATCTGCTCATGATCCCAAACATACAAGCTCATCTGTGAAACATGGTGGAGGCAATGTTATGGCTTGGGCTTGCATGGCTTCTTCTGGGACGGGCTCATTAATCTTCATTGATGACACACACATGATGGCAACAGCAAAATTATCTCTAAGTCTACAGAAACATTTTGTCTGCCAATTTAAGGAAAGATACAACCAAACTGATTGGAAGATTCTTCATCATGCAGCAAGATAATGCCCAAAACACAACAAAGGAGTTAATCAGGGGCAAGAAGTGGAAGGTTATAGACTGGCCAAGTCAACCTCCAGACTTAAACCCTATAGAGCATGCATTTTACCTGCCAAAGAGGAGACTTAAGAGAGTAACCCCCCTAACACAAACAACAACTGAAAGAGGCTGCGTTGAAAGCCTGGAAAAGCATCACAAAAGAAGAATGCAAAAGTGTGGTGATGTCAATGGGTCACAGGCTTGATGCGGTTATTGCAAGCAAAGGATTTGTGACAAAATATTAAGTTTTATTCACTTTAATTTATTTAAAGTCTATCTGTTCCAATACTTCTGCTCGCCTAAAAATGTGGTGTTCCTTTACAAAAAATGCTATCTTCTAAGTTGTGTATCGGATCCAGATGTTAATACCTGGAAATAGGGCTGGGCGATATGACGATATCATATCGTGGACGATATGAAAGTGTCTACCAGGAGAGATATGGCCATACCGTTTATACCGCAGAGAAAAAAAGTTCATGTGGCGGGAGCATAGATAGAGCGGGAGGCAGCTGTCCCTCCGAGTCCCTACAGTCACACTGCAGTTACACCGCCGCACCACACGGGGGCTCTGCAGCAGAGTTCTGGGCTGCAATACAGCTTCTCTACCCTCAACAGAAGAAGCCTCATCTGTTGCTCTAGCTCCGGTGCACCATCACTACATTTAACAAACCAACTCCGTGTCACGGTGGCAGAGCAGCTGGTATTAACGGTCAAAAATGTCATCGGGCAAAGAAAACTTGCTTGCTGCTTCAGCGTGCTGTTGCCGTGACGCAGAGTTGGCTTGTTTTAAGCCGCAAACTACATGGATTAGCTCTCGTGAGCTAGCTGGCTAATAATGACATCTTTAGCCTACTCGGGGCTTCACCCCCGTGCTGTTATTGTTGGAGACAGCCAGCAAGGCTGGTTTTATGTAACTTTAAAACATGTCAAACTTGAAAATATTATTTGTGTTGAAGCTGGAGTTAAAGTATTACCAGACATTTGCTCATTAGTTAATTTTGACAGCTTTTTTTAAATGAAGATGAGCAAATACTGCAGGAAAATTCAAGTCTTTCATTATTTTGATATAGGCTACTATCAATTGGAAAATGCAGGCTATTTGGTTGATGCTGTCATTTTTATTTTGCACTGACTAAAGCCAGACTGGTGTGATATTTTGCACCATTTTTTCTTTAGTATGGAAATTTAAGTTCCAAGCAAAAGATGAAAATAATCTTATGTGATTAAAGTTCAGTACGGTTATTGTAATCCATTGAATTTAAAGGAAAAATGCTATACCGTGATATATATCCATATCGTGATATAAAATTACCTATATCGTGATATAAGATTTGGTCCATATCGCCCAGCCCTACCTGGAAATGAAAGCTGAAATGTTGATCTATTGTCTCATATTCATCTTTTGGTGTCAAACCCAAATGTTTCCAGTCTACAGCAAAAATAAAGGAATTGGCCTCACCATTCCAATACTATTGGAGGGGACTGTATAATGTGTAACACAGGTAGATCAGTAAGTAGGTTGTACCCCTCTACACTGCTACTGCATTGAGGTGTTTCATGTGCTTCCATCCACATTTGAATTTACTCTTTTAGACAGCTTTGACTCTACTTCACTCATTTTCTATCACCATACATTGCCTTATCACATCTATCCTCTCTTATTCTCTCCATTTTGCTCTCTCTCTCTCTCTCTCTGTCTCTCTCCATGGCCCCTCTTATTATCCATGCACATAAACAATCATTCTCTTGTATCATATCTTGCATCCTATCTGTAGTTTCAATTTCAGTTCGTTTATCAATTGCATTGGATCTTATTTTATGTCTCCACATTCACTCTATCTCTCTCTCTCTTTCCTCTCTCTCTCTCTCCATGTCTCTGTCTCTCCATCTTCCATTCTCCCTCTCTTTCTCTCCTCTCTTCTTGAAGACAGTAGTGTGCATGCAGTCTCAAACCTAAGCTGTTGCCTGTCAGACTGCTCCGTTTATGCGCTACTCTCCTCTTCTCTCCTCTCCCCTATGCGCTATACTGCACCGCACTGCTCTACTCGTCTCTCCTCTACTCACATCTCCATCTCTCATCCTTCTCTTTTCTTCCTCTTTCTCTTTCTCTACCTTCATCCCTCTCACACTACGCTGTATTATCTCTGTTGTGCATTGCTGCACTCTGCTCCATTGTTTGGGAAAATACTCTACACTGTGTTTTTTTTCGCGCCAGAGCTGAATAACCTTCTGCCTTTAGTGGAAAAGGATTGGTGCTCCAGTTTTGGCTTGCCTTGGACTCTTTGGATCTGTGTGGATTGCAGAGGAGGAGACGGCAGAAAGGGAGAGGAGATTGGGCAGAGAGCTGCCCAGGTGAGAGCTTCATCTGCTCGGGGAAGTAAAGGGTTCAAGGTGGTCGCGATAGTGGTCGATGGTTGTCCGCCGAGGGTCATGCCCTGGGACTTGTGTGCTTATCGGCAGTTGGAGTTGGAGACCTTCTCCCATTTTTGCCCCCCTAGTGGGGCAACATTGATCCTGGTGCCGGGAAAAGCTGCCGGTCACCAGTGGCTGCAGCGTGAAGAGTGGGCACCATGAACCAGCTGGATGCACCACGGCCAATCAACTGGACCATCAGAAAACTGTGCCATGCAGCCTTCCTGCCATCTGTACGCCTGCTAAAGGTAAAAATACTCAAGGGAAGGAATAATGGGAATTAACTAAAAAATAGATGCCCAGGGAGATGTATAGTAAAATATGTCAGGCAGCCCTTATTAACCTATTACTTTCCAAAGGAAGATAACTAGAAAATGAAAGCTGTTAAAGCTGCTATTCAACATCTTTGTCTTGCTTCGAGTGTACAAAGAGCATAACCCAGTGGATATAAGGAAGAAGTTAAGAAGGGATGGAGGGAAGGATGTAATGGAAAATGAACAGAAGTGTGTCAAAGCTGGCCGCATGACACTCAGAGGTGAGCATAAAGCTTCACAAGTGGGGGGATGTGCAGAGGGAAGGTTAAAAATGGAGACAGAGGAAAAGCTGGAGCATGCTGTTCAAGAGATACACAAAGAGAGTGAAATAGATAAATGGAAAAGCAGTGACATTGAAAGTGTGTTGCAATATAATGAGCAAGAAACTAGAAAGACAAAGTATGGTTGACGAAAAATATACTGACAAGATATGAAGAAATCAGAATGTGATAATTATTAACACGTGTCCAGTGGTGGAAATAGCGAAAAGGTGGAGTTGAAGAGAACAAGCAGAAGGAAATAAAGAAGAGAAAATTAAAGGTAGGTCAAGGGAAAAGGCGGCATTAAAGGCAAGAGAGAAATTTGTAGGGAAGGGTAAACGGAAAGGTTAACCTGTACATGACGGAGACGACTGAGGAGATTTAGGAAAGATGTGGATGTGCAACATCAAATCAAAGTAGGCAGTTGCTAAAATGAATTTAACAATGCATCTCATTGTAAAGTATGTCAAATGTCGGAAACCACACCATTTCACATCATCACCTGAGCAGAGATGTGTAATGCACTGTGTGAGTGAGTATTCTTGTGTATCTAAGCACATGTTGGTGCGTCTATATGTGTATAACCTCTTGTGGCTTTATATGGCTTGCTTACAGACATTTGTAGCTGAACACCTCAGCCTTATTCATAATTTGCTTTTTATAGACCAGGTGCAGGCACTATGTAAGCAGAGCTATTGTAGGAGGTCTTGAATGCGTGTTCTTCTCTCCTTTTGATTTGGCTTTTTTAAAGTCTCTCACAAAACAGTGTTGATGTAATGTGAATCATACAACCAAAGTGCCTGGGCTCACATGTCAGGCATTTGCATTTGTGAGGCCTGATTAAATGAATATTATTCTTGATTTAATGTGCATAGGGTGTGTTTGTGTGTATGTGTCTGAGTGTGTCTGAGAACGGATATGTCTGGTTGTTAACACATGCTTAAAGGTGCAGTCAGCGATTCTGGAGAACCCTTGTTGTTAAAATCACTTTTTTGTCTAAATCAGACATAATCATCTCCTCAAGATCCGCTACCTGTCCCTACTGTGTATTTACTGATTTTAACGTCAAGTGACTCCACCTTTAACTTAAAGCCATTTAAAGCCACTACGAGTAACATGGCACGTTGGCGTCCCCTTTGGACAAAAGCGGTAGTATTTTTACGACGCCCGCTGTCGCAAAGCTGTTTACTAGCGTGTGCCAGGCGCGTGAGTGTGAACTGAGAAGGGAGCAATATAGTGCATGTCCGTGTGTTGAAAGTCTGAGGACTCTTTTCGGTCCGTTTTGACACTGCATGAACTAGGCTAATGCCAGTCACTGCCACACGCACCTGATTGCAATGCTGATTGCTAACTACTCTTAGCCTGGTGCTACCAGACCTACTGAAGGGAAAATAAAATTTGGCCGGAAGTAGGCGGGCGGGCGGAGCCAGGCTAAACTACTCTCTCTCACGGAGCTGAAAGATTACGTGTCCGACTCCTCACAGAAAGCGAATGAACGATAGACGGCAGTTAGTATGGATCACGATGAGGTAATGTGTTTGTGTTGTTGATGTAAATAATGACTATTTCAGATAATGGTTATTATCTGATGATGGTGAAGCAAAGCAAACTTTGTGTTAGTACCAACCGCTCATTCATTTAGGAGTAAACACTGCAGTCTAGTTTCGCTCTCGTGAAATTGTATACACGTTGCTTGGCAACGCCCTCGTCCCCCGTAGCCTATATCACTCTCCCTTTTAGCTCATTCATTGCATTTTCTTTTTTTTCTTTGACGGTTCAGCCCCGTTATCAGTCATTATGACGACAAATAACTGTATCAAACAAGGCTCCCGCTCCCCTTCCCTCACCTGGAGGGATAGGCTTCTCAATTCACGTTGCTGCGCCACACTGAAATCTGCGACCAATACGGATATGTGACCATAGCGCTTGCACGAGCTAACCGAAAATCGGACTGGGTTTGCGACCAGACCAAAAGCAGTAATAAAAACTATTTAAACACGTCTTTCTTTGCACTGATGGTCTCGTTTGCTGTTAAAGGTAATTTATGATTATCAGAGGAAACATGAGGCTGTTTAAAAGATATTTAAATGTTACTCGTAGCCGCTTTAAGAGTGAGACTTGTGGGGGTTAGTGCATTTAACACTAAATAAGGGATTCCTTCTGTGTGCTTACCACAACACCAAAGGAAGTTTTTTTTTGGAAGTGAGGACTCCAAGCTTGTAAACAGAATATGTTAACATCTTACATACCCTCTATGTGTCCTACTGTGGTTAACAAAGCTGCTCCAGATTTAACAACATCATTACAACAGTGTTCAGAGGTGGGCAGAGTAGCCAAAAAATTTACTCAAGTAAAAGTAAGTTACTTTAAGATTATAATTACTCAAGTAGAAGTGAAAGTACTCATACAAATAATTACTCAAGTAAGAGTAAAAAAGTATGCAGTGAAAAGACTACTCAAGTACTCAAGAGTACAAGTAGGCCTACTGAATTACTCCGGATTTATTTTTGAAATATACAGAGTAACACAAACGGTACAAAATAGACACGAACAAAATATAAAACAGCAATGTTCAAATAAAGATATTTTAAATAACATCCTTTAAATTAAACAATAAATAAGGTTTTTAAAAATTAAATGAATAACCCTTGAACAAAAACAATAATACATTAATTATTTGCCAAATTAAATAGCCTACATCACCCTTCAAATACAATTATAATAAATTAGGTTTATCCAAAATTATATTAATTAAAACCAATATACTTATAACATTGTTTTGCACATACACATTATCTAGGTTGTGTTGTGTCAAAAATATAAAACACACAAAATTAAACTTCGTTACACATCAAAACCTGCTGGCACACTCACTTAACGTATGAAACTACAGAGAGGCTGAAAAAAAGAGACCACTCTCAGACTGTCACACAGCCAGACCTGGGGCCCAGTGAGTAAACTACAGGGAGAACAGGACATGTGTCAAAGAAGAACAGTGTCTCTGTAGGCCTAATTGCGAGTGTGTGGGAGTCTGTGTCTATGTGATTATGAGTGTGTGATTGTTATTTTGTGAGTTTGTGTAATTGAGAGCTTGTGAGTTTGTATGTGAGGCCAGGGGTGTGGTTATTGCTCCTTGGAATCAGCGGTTTCTTCCATTTTCTCGACTCACCCAGATAGTCTGTAAAATCTGCATGGAGCCTACATGGCACGGCCATGGACACAACATCAGTGCGGAACCGGTGTGAGGACCCCGAGCCGATCTGGCAGCCGAGCACATCTGGTACTCACACCGGAGCTGTTAAAAAAGTCCGCGGACATTGTTGAGCCCTATGACAACATGACAACACTTGTCATGTGACTCAAGTGGCTGCATTTGATTGGCAAGCTTTTGTAATGTGGTTTTTATTGGTTAAAATAGTCACGTGATAGAGATGTTGGCTGAAGACGTCCCCGGGGAGAGAAATCATGAGAGAAATGGCTCTCGCATGTAATAAAAAAATATATAAAACAATAAAGTAACGACCGTCACGTAGCCAAATGGAACGGCGTAAAAGTACCGTTCTTTCTTCAAATATTTACTCAAGTAAAAGTAAAAGTATGTTGCAATAAAACTACTCCTAAAATTACAATTTATTCAAAAAGTTACTCAAGTATTTGTAACGGAGTAAATGAAGCGCGTTACTACCCACCTCTGACAGTGTTGTATGTGCTGTTTAGCTTGGGAGATACTTGCTCATATTAATCCAAATTGAGTTGTAGTAAAATAGTATTAAAATACTTTATTTTTACTGTTAGTGCTTAAAAAAGCTGCTACACAGTTTTGTTGTCTGCAACAGCTGAAACTAAAGTGTTTCCTATATTAGCTCAATGAAGCTTGAGGCAGAGCTTACTGTATGTGAACTCTGATAGAGATATAACAGGCTGTCAGTGTAAAATCAACTAAATAGGCCTGTCATTGTTGGAAACTTCTGCTCAACAAGCACTTTACTCCCATGTCCTTCTGTCTTATTACTTGCCTGCTGCTGCCAACTGCATAATTATGCTTGTGTGCAAGTGTGACTACAATTTATAGGCTGTCGGAGATTTTTCCTGTCTTTCTTGGGCAGGGAAATACTGTATGTCTGACAGATTGTGTGTGTGTGTGTGTGTATGCGTGCCGTGTGTGCCTTTGTGCGTAGGTGTGTGCTTGTGTCTGAGCACATGCTTTGTGAGAATGTGAATTTATAATGCAGTGCTACAGGCACTTTGCAAATATGTACTCAGAGCCGGCCCAAGCCTTCAGGGGGCCCTAAGCGAAATATGATTAGGGGCCCCCTCTCCAATGTTAGCGCTGCTGAAACTATAGATCTTTGTTAAATGTCATTCACACACCCAGTGTTTTCCGCTAGTGCCTCCTCTGTGCGGCTTTGCGAAAATATTAGACAGCCAAGATTCAGACCCTCCTAGGGAGGTCCGGGGGTGTGCCCCCCTGTGAGATTTTTTTAACCTTTTATCTGCACTTTGAGAGGAAAATTAAGAGGCTAAATCTGAGAAATTTTGTGTGAACAAATAATTTGGAGACACTGGGTCAGATGAATTAGAAGCTATTGAAGAGGGACACATGGATTTTCCATAAAAATATTAATATAAAATAAAATAATATGGGAGGTCCTCTGGGTTGGGCTTGGAGCTCTTTTTCTTTTACGGGACATATTTCTCTGTAATAGAGTGAATGCATTTAAATGCAGTGTGAGGAACGAAGCAGAAGAACTCAGTTGTCCAGCTACTGTATCTTTTTTTCCACAGACAAGGCTGAAATAGGCTATAGACTATACACAGTGCATGGGCAACTGAGGGCAGCCCCATTTCCAATTGTTTTAAATAAACTCAATACACACTGTGCATGGATGTGAACGTGACATGAGCACATAATTTTGGATTTCCTCCCAGATGAACTGATTACATTTTTAGGCTATTAATTATCTAGACCAAAACATTTTATTCCTTTTTTTGTATGATAACTCACATTTGCATAATATGATGTTAATATCAAACACACAAACTAAAAAAAAAATATATATATTTTTTTTAATTTTTTTAGGGGGCCCCCCAGGCAGTCGGGGGCCCTAAGCGGCCGCTTAGTTCACTTATGCCTCGGGCCGGCTCTGTATGTACTCTTCCATTGCTAGTGGTGTGAGCATGTGATTTGATTACCCTGTGATCTGCTCAGAGTGGGAGGAACAGTTACAAAAAGTAAGTTTGATAAGAGAAATGAAAAATACATGTTTTTCAAATTAAATTAACAATGAAAACCTCGACAACACGCCAAGGAATTTTACTGTGTACATCATAGAAGCACTACCACCATATCTGTCTCTTCAAAGCTAACCAAAATTGCAATCAATTCAAACACACATTCACACGCACGCACACACACACACACACACACACACACATACAACCTAACCTGCTGATACAACCCACACACACACACACACACACACACACACACACACACACTCACATACAACCTAACCTGCTGATACAACCCCAGAAGTGGTTCCTTTATGTTATCAACATTTTTACAAGTAACGAGTTGAAGTATTTTTGTGCACCTGTGTGTGCTTGAGACAGACCTAAGTCATGATAAGAAATTGATCATTAAGCTCATAACATGGAACTTAGTGCATGTTGACTGTTTGATGTCTTGTTGATTAGAGAAACACAAACCTGGTGTAAGGTTGTTTATTCATTGTTTTTAGGTACTATATATATGTGTGTATATATATATATATATATATATATATATATATATATATATATAATACTTAATTGTGTCTGCAAAGGTGGTATTGTATTGCTACACTTACTCAGTTTGATTAATAATCCTGAACTGAATATTTATCAAGTTTGTACTGACATGAATGTTCAACAAGTTATCGAAATCATTACAAAACATTCTCATTGAACTTTAAAATGTCAAGCAATTGGTAAAGTGCCACTTCACAGAAGAGTAATGCTACTATTAGACTAGAGGGGGAGAGGTGTTTCCTGGACCAGGACACCTAAAAAAAGGAGGCGAAAACACACCTGTGGTTTGTCTCTGGTTTATGTACTCTAATCCTGTTTGTCTAGACAAAAAGTCACGCAGAATCAGAAGAGTCATAATACAGTTAGGGATTCATTGTCCCTTCGGTGTGAATTGGTGGCATCATGGAAGTCTAAAGTAAAGTATATAATAATATATATAATAATATATATATATATATATATATATATATATATATATATATATATATATATATATATATATATGATTTCTTTATTAAGGAGTGCAGTTGGAGTCTTTTTAAATGATACATCGGGAAACACTGCCACGCCTCTGTGCATCTTTGTTTTTATTGTTTAATACATTGGTCGGTAACAAGTGTCTGTTGAAATCTGTTCAGTTTGATATGATACAGTGCTTAAAATATCCTATTACTGTTTAACTAGAAATCAGATGTAACGTGATTTTTGGAGCAGATTTTTCTGTACAACAAAAGCTGGGCTTCATTTACACATTCTGAGAAATCATAAAGATTGGGACTGCAGGAATTGTTCCAATTACGGAGCTCTCGGAAACCACTAATTATCAGATTATATTTGCCATGTTGTGTGACAATAGCATCCAAAATATGAACATTATATTGGAATATTTGAGTACTTATTGTAACTTAGTTTGTTTGAGCAGGGGAAGCGTAAATAAATAATTTAAATAATGAAAATGTTATGTGTTGCAATAATTTTATTCCAGATTATAATAATATCTAAAATCCTATACTACTGTTAGTTCTTGTATATGTTAACATTAAAAAATAGTTACAAACTGATATTACCGTAAACAAATAAAACCATCCCTCCAAATAAATCCCTCTAAAAACTACATACAAAAACCACAAACAGTCATCATGTCTTCAGTACATGTACAATTTTTCTGTTCACTTAGGTTTTACAGTAGTTTGAGGTCACTATAGTTTCTCTGGAAAATCTTTCTTTCTTTCCCCTTTCACTCACTTTTCCTTTTTAAACAGAGTTCAAAGTCATAGTGTGTCTTGAGCTTGCTTGTTAAAGTCTCACATACAGCATTCTAAGTCTCCCTTAGAGATAGGGTGAGAAGCTCAGTCATTCGTGAGGAACTCGGGCAGAGCCGCTACTCCTTTGCATTGAAAGGAGCCAGTTGAGGTGGTCCGGGCATCTGGTAAGGATGCCCCCAGGGCGCCTCCCTAGGGAGGTGTTCCAGGAGCGTCCAGCTGGAAGGAGGCCTCGGGGAAGACCCAGGACTAGGTGGAGAGATTATGTCTCCACGCTGGCCTGGGAACGCCTCGGGATCCCCCAGTCAGAGCTGGTTGATGTGGCCCGGGAAAGAGAAGTTTGGGGCTCCCTGCTCAAGCTGCTGCCCCCGCGACCCGATTTCGGATAAGCGGTTGAAGATGATGATACAGCATTCACAACATTTCAATTAAAACAGTATCTGACTAATGAGCTAAAATGAGAACATAAGCTACCAATTACCACATAATTCCTTTATTCTGGCACAACAAGACTTTAAATTTCCTATTTGGCATGCTTCCATTAAACACTATTAAGAAGTAATACAAGCTGTATGCAAATTTTTCTTCTGTGCTCTCTGAGATATCTGGATGTATAAACAAGAAGCCAGCTTGAGGAAACAGTGTTTCGTCATGCTGTTTTTCCTCCCGTTTCTAAATGCTTTTGTCCTGAGTGAACGCAACTCATGATACAGAATTACTCTACCTACCAGTCAGTTGCTGAAACTTTTATGAGAAGCAATGCTTAACGGGCCTGCGGTTTTAGAATAAATGTTTAATTTGGCAACCACTTCTTGCTTTCACTGTGGAAATGTCTCACAAGCTGGTGTACAACATCAGTGTCACACACGCGCATAGAATCACACGCTAAAATGCAAATTCTATATCCATCCACCCACTGTTCCCACCTTTCAGCAGCAACCTTGACACTAGCAGTAGAGTTATGAGCACTGAACACTGACCTTTGACCTGTAAACTTTCAGGGGGAATTATATGCTGGTGATGGAGGGCTATTTATTATTTATAAGGACAGTAAGTCATGAATCCTCTTGATATGCTTTATGAACACTTTATACTATCGCAGAAAGTGGTGTCACTTGTATGGAGAGAATTTATAGTGTGCATTAATATATATGTTGTTTGTCTGTGTGTGTATGTGGTTTGTGGCTGTTGGGTTTTATGTGCAGCTTTATGTTCTTGCATGTTTCCTATAAACCCATGTTACATTTACAGTAGGGGAGACCGGGGTAAGTAGGCACACTTTTTACTCTAGTGAGAATTGCTCATCACCTAAACATCTTTCAATAGCCATTCCTACATTAAATTGAAGCTTAAGGTGTTGGCTTGAAATGTGAACCCCTCACTTTTTCTAACGTATTGTAATAAAGAAGAAATTTACCATCAAAGACACTCAAACACATTGTGACAACCAACCCCATCAAGGGGTTGGTTGTCACACACTATGGGGTTGTTTGTCACAATGTTATCTTTATGGGAAAAATCTTTTAAAAAAAAGCAGAACTACATTTGAAAGTTTAATTTCATTGTCAAGTTGAAAAATAGGCCTACATAACTTTATGCATCTCAATACAAAATGAGCAAGGAATTAACAAAAAGGAAATCCATATTAAGACCAACCTACTGTATGTAACAACATAAAGAACAAAACAAATAGGTCTAACAATAATAGCCTACTCAACTAGGATACACACATTCACTATCAGAGTTACAGTGATGGCAAATGTAGGGTCTGCTCACTCTAACTAAGCAGAGATTGTGTGCCCACTGGTTGCACATACAACACTTCTCCCTTACCTCCCCTGAACGGGTGCTGGAGACCGTTTCCATACAAACCAAACACAAACTATCCTCTTCATCTGATGAAGATTCCTCCTCCTGTCTCTTTCTATTCTGTTTCTTCTTCCCCAGCTGGGGTGGAGTGCACTGGGGTGCAGTAGCCTTGGCAACTGGTCTAGTTTGGGATGCACTGGGTCGTTTTGATTTTGTTGCCCTTTTTCTCTTTTGCATGCTAGCTGCCTTTTCCTGCTCAATTCTCTCCTTCTCTGTATCCTCAGTGAGGATACAGCTTGACATTTTCTTTTGTTATTGGGTTCCTTTCCTGGCTGCACCCTTTGGATAACATGTGACAACCAACCCCCCAAAAAATGTGACGACCAACCCCAACTGGAATTTATTGCTAGCATCAAGGCCAACAACCATCTGACAACTAATTAGCTTGCTAAAAACAATCTAAACTATAGCTTACCCTTCACACTTTTTTAGGGTAACACTTGTTTTGTTATAAACCCATTGTGTAAAAGCCTAGAAGAAAAATACTGAGGAGCTAAATATTTTCAATTTGACATGAAAAACACTAACAGTCCTCTCACCTCAAATGCAGCAGTCTAACTCCAAGGAAAACTATGTAGGTGACCTCTGATCCCATTTGTGGATATTTACATACCAAAATTTTACAGACAGCGCCTTCTGGTTCCGAGATATAACGATTGTGACAACCTACCCGTGTGACAAATTACCCCCTTCTCCCCTACCGCAGAACCTAACATTTGACGTTTTTCATTATCATTGTTCCTCACCATGTAGACCTACAGTATTGATAAGATTGCATTGGAAAAACTGACTTTGATTCAGAACACCAACATTAAGAATACAGCAATGTTTCTATTCATGAGAATGTTTTATTACTAGTTGGAACAGTACATGATGAGGAAATTATTAAAGTGCGAATAAGCATGATATGACTTTCGCTTTCCTGTCATGCCTTAGATGAGAAGATCAATACCACTCTCATTTCTGCCTGCTCAATGTGAAGCTTTAGCCCGGCACATTTTAGCTTAGCATGCATAAAGACAAAAAACAGGAAACAGCTGGCCTGGCTCAGTCCAAATGTACAGTACATACACTGCAATGTGTAATATTTACCCTACGGCAGGACTTTAATGCAAAAATGTTGCGCTTTTCCTTTAATACTCAATACAATTTAAAGGTATTGCCTTCAGAATATTTGCATAAAGCAAAGTTTGGAAGTTGTTTTGATTCAGGACCTTTGTTAGGTTAACTCTTTGATTTGTTAAGTGGTGCTGTTGTTGTGTGAGCTTTGCCTAGAATGTGGAATGAGGGTATTGAATGTAGAATGTTGGACTGTGTGTATATGTATCAGAATAGGGAACACCCTATTCTGATACATATATAATACATCATTGCATATTAGGTCTTAATAAATGATTGAGAGTTCATTTACAACTCATGAAAATGTGAACATAGATCAATAAATCCACCAATCAATGCATTTCCATTGAATCCCTGTCACATATAATGGTCAAGGCTGTTATGATAATACAACGGCATACTGGGATTTGAGGGGGTGGAATATTGAATTTTCATCAAGCCAATGATGAATGAATGAATGAAATTGCAGTTCATCGAGTGGCCACTAAGAGCAGGTTTCAAAACAGAGCAATTTCTCATTGACTCCCACTTTAAATATGCCGTTTTCATAGCATTATTAAACATTTGGGGTGCAGTCTCTTGAGTGACAGCTAGCCTCCCGTTGGCCCTCACTTCGCCTCGGAGGTATACATCAGCTAGATGGGCGTATCTCCCTCTACCCAACTTAACATCAATGTCCTTTTTCGGTAAGAGGAAATGAGGCGGAGGAAAAATCTGACAAGATGCTGACGCGCATATGCAAGGACAATTGGATGCAGTTGGAATAACTGAGGTCAGCCCGGATGCTACATCCATTTCATATACTATCTATGATTTTCATCCTGACCTCATGAGACCACATTTAGAGGCTCTTATATTTTGAGAGTTGAATCCGTACTTTTACTGAGGCTTGTGTAATCAGTCAAGCTATTGTTCAAGTTAAACTGAAGCCAGCCAATCATTGCTACTTTTAGACACAATGGCCCTCATTTATCAAACTTGCGTGGAAACTGGTGCAGATTCTGGCGCAAATACCTCCCTACGCCAGGTATCGCGTGGGATTTATCAAACAGTCGTATCTCGCCAATCTCAGCGTACGCCAGGCCATTATTGATAAATGCGGCGGCTGAAAACGATCGTATCACGCCCCTATATTTTCTCAGTTTAGAGGCCTCACCCAGAGGTTTTACGACATGGATATGCGCATTACGGCACAGAAGAGGAACTTCTCTGAAGTAGAAATTGACAGAATAACAGCGAAAGTAGAAAAAAAAAGAGTTTAATTTCGGAGCATTACAAGCGGCATCAAAGAACGACAGAAGGCAGCAGTTAGGAAGGTAATAACTGCTGCGGTCAACAGCGTTGGTGTTGACAACAAACGATCTCCAGCTGAGGATTTTGCATTTTAGGTTTACATCAGTAGGCTACTATCACTCAAATGCTATAAAACAGCATACACAATTATATGTCGCCATTTCTTTAAATAGATGAATAAAAAGTGGTCTGACTCAAAAATTGCCACTAAAAAAAGTGTGTTGCTGTTCTGAAATGCAACCAAATGAGGATGCGGGCATAATATAAGTGTTAGAGGAGAAACAGACGCACCAACTGTCCGGTAATGGTCCCCATAAAATAAATACAGGTCTGCAGAGATTTGAATGATTAGAATGTATTGGCCCTTTTAGATAGCACAACTCAAAAGGGTTTTAAATACTAAGAATAACACATTTTGCGTTTTACTGTATGACAGCACGAGTGGTCAGCACGGCAGTCAGCTGCACAAGCCGACCCGGCAACGATCAGCTGTGAGAGCGCCCAGCGTCCTGCTCCACCAGCAGATCGGAAAAACGTGCCGGTTAAAGGTGGAAATAAATCGCTCGCTTAAGCGATCAATGACACATTAAAAGAGGAACTAACATCTAAAAAGTGTGTCAAATAAATAAAATGTTAAGCTGAATGTTGTGCCGTGTATTTTTTATCATAAAGAGCAGTGTAGGCCTACTACATATTTAATACTGTGGCTAACATTTTGAATGAATGCAGCCCCCGTGCCTCAGTGTCCCCCCAGCTGCTCCAGACGGAGACAACTGCCCTTACGCAGTCCCATGCAGCGCTCCTAAGTGGCCGGTGTGTGCACTATGAATCAGTGCTCCTACTCAGTTGCACACCATAAGCTGCACATTTTTAAGTGATTAATATCTTTATTTCGGTCTGAGCAAACACTGCATTTGTATTATCTTCTAATAATTGCCCAACAAAGTAATCGGCTACCCGGCACAGCCTGCACTGCGAGTCCATGCTGTTTACAAACTTGTGTACACGAGCTGATAGCTGGCGTGGGATTTGAGCGTATCCTACGCTCACGTCCATATTGATAAATGCCGAGGTTTGCGTGGAAATGTGCGTACACCCACATTTCTGGTCTACGCAAGGTTGATAAATGAGGGCCAATGTGTTGAAATGCAGCCAGATTAGTTGACGTATCAAAATGGAAAGCGACTGCACTGCATCTCAGCCTTATGGAATACTGAATACACTGGGACGCATGAGATTTTATCTTACCTATGGAGTACAGTCAATTTTATTCATTAAAGTTCCAACTTAAAAGTATTTCTTAACCCACCATTTTTTTTAAAGATATTTTTTGGGCATTTTTATGATAGTGTAGAGACAGAGTTGAAATGGGGCAGAGAGGGGAGTGACATGCAGAAAACGACTGCGGGCTGGAATCGAACCCGGGTCCGCTGCTGGCCGAGGCCCATGGGGGGGACGCCCTACCAACTGAGCTAAGGGCGCCCCTACCCACCAATTATTTTCTTGATTAATAGTTTTGTCAAAAATATTGACAATTCACATTAACATATCATTTTCTTTTTTGTCCAACCAGCAGTCCAAAACCTTGTTTAAAGTTGCTTACACAATAACCATTGTAAATATTTGTTTTGATTTGAAACAAAACACTGAAAAATTGTTTCTTTGCTAAAGCTAAATATTGTGAGCTTTGTTTATAGTTACTTCTACTCTACATTCAAAAATAGTACCTCTGGCCCATTGTGTTTTAGGGCTGTTAGATTTTTATGAAGAATGTTGAAAGAATACGATTGTTTATGACAGTCTGTAAAGATCTCCTATTATACTACTTTTCTGGTCTTAATGTCTTGTTAAAAACTGCTATAGAGCAACCTGACACGAATCACATCACAAAAAATGAAAATGTAGATCTTCGGGAAACTCCTCCTCTCATCTTAGCAAGCACAGCAGTCTCTCTCTACACTCGGCATTGTGCTTCTCCGCCCCCTCCAATCCCCCCCCCCTCCCCTCCTGCAAACCTCACTCCGTTGTGATTGGTTACCTTCCTTCCGGAACAGTTTCAGCAGCGCGTGGGGAGATTTGAGAGCAGGAAGGTGGGGGCATGGCCGGAGCTTGCCTGAGCAGCATTACCATACATGGAAACATCCGCTTTTCGTGACGACAAGAATATCAGGAAATTCTGAACCGATTTGAACACATGATTTCTCGACCTGCTGCCCTAGTGTTTAGTGCTCTGCACAGACACCCCAGACGGTCAGCAGGGAATACGTCTAAATGCATGTACGTCATTATTTGATAAGCTAGTATGGTTAAACATAAAAGTCAAAAAGTATCATAGGTCCTCTTTAAACAAAATGCTTTGATCTGAAAGAGCATTGGAACAGAGCATTATCTCTTTCTCTGCCTGTCCTGCCTTATGTAATGTCTCATTTCATCACTCTCTTGATCTGCCTCCTCTCAGTGTTTCGCTCTCTGCTTCAGCATCCACAAGTATCAATGTCACTCTGCCTATTCCCCTTTTCTCCATCTCTGTATTTATGCCATCAGAATCTACTGCATATCTATAAAGAAACAGTTATGATCAAACTCTATCACTCTGACATTACTACATCTGTTTTTATTCAAGGTGCTTAGGTTGAGTCATCTGTCTGACTGTCTCCTGCATAAGTAATTTGTCATTCTGGGACATACACATATCAGCTTCCATAACAAGAGTTGGGTAAGAAGAGTGCTACAACTCTCCTGTCTATCCCTAGTAGTTGTGATGCACGAGCCAGGGCCTGATTAACTTAGCTTAGCATAACACCACTGCTGGTTGCCTGGCAACCCCACAGTAGCTGGGGTTCAGTCACTTTGCTTTTATGGGCATTTTGAATTATTGCATCAGAAAAGAGTGATAGAAACGGTAAAATCCTCTGATTCACCTGAAGTGGTTTTTGTCTTTAGTGAAAAAGAGTAGCTTAATAGATGGAAACAACTTTGTCGAATACGTTCTGACAGAAAATTTAACTGGCGTGACTGATCATCGTTTTCTGCTCAGCTGTATTGCCCTTGCTTTATAAGTGGTGACCTTGAATTAACAGGTCACCACTTATAAATTGGTGACCTCGAGATAGTAGTGACCTTGAATTGATTTGAATTTACTGAAATGGTTTAAATAAGACGGACCAGGTCACCACTTTATTTGAGGGGCCATAAACATGTTGAAGTCATGAAAAATGAATGCTTAGTCCATCATGATTGCTTCCACTTTGGCTCTGAGTCAGAATGATAGTTTCAATGGAAGGGTATTACTTCTCTTGCAAAATGGAGGAAATGTCAGTACCCTGTGGAGACATACTTTTTTTTCCAAAGCTGAAATGATAAACACATTTGCGCGCTCAGACACACACACACACACACACACACACACACACACACACACACACACACACACACGCACACATTCATGAATAACAAAAAGGGTCTTTGAAGATCAGCTATAACATTAAGCCTCAAATTTATTTTTAATCTTCTGAAAAATAGGCTGGATTCCTGTGTCTCACTATTTCTCTCACCATATGTAGACCACATTTATGCAAATTCTCCTGTCCTTCTCTGTCCCCTTCTCCATCTTTACTTGCTTATTTAAGCTTGTAACTCTGTGCTTCAGTCTGTTTTTACTTCCCATGTCTCCTCCCAACCTCTTACCATCTATCACTCTAATTTATGCCCGCTTTTAATGGAATGAACAGCTTTAAATCTTACCCCGGGAGTCCTAACAGCTGCATTCAGTGAGTGTGCACGGACATTTGGATGCATACATCTCGATTTGTTTCCGTATATATAGTTGTTACCATTGCATGGCTAAGTACAACTTCTGTACAACAACCGTCAGTTGGACATATGCGGAAAAGAGGTGGGCACAGGACTGAGTAAAGAGCAGTGAAGGTGTAACAAAATGTGAGAATAGGCCAATGTTAGCAAGAAGATAAATGTGTGTTTGGAATTGTGAGCGTAATTTGGGGTAACGTTGAGTATGTGAGGGACACATAAGAGGGATATGTGTGAGGATGTGTGGATATGTGCGTGTATCTGGATGTGGGGGGAGGGGGTGTAAATTGGATATTGGAACATGGAAAATGAAAGCGAACAGCATGGCCAGACACAGAGCTATTTTTGTCCTTCCATCCATTTATCTGTCCTTCTCACTCTCTGAGTTCTGGATTCCTTTCTTCCTCTCCCTTTTCTCCAAATTAAATGTATTTGTCTCCCTGGCATATCTGACTTTCCCCTACTGTTCAATATATCCGATTTTATTTGTGGCCATATCAGCCAAGTCAAACCAGTCCACACTCTCAATATTTCATCTCTCAAGACTAGTCACACATCCATCTTAGACTGTGGTTGCAGCCGCTACCCTGAAGGGATTTCACATCTCAGAGGTTATTATAGCGGTGCTCCACTTTGCTTTCGTAAGTGCAGTTTTTATCACTGCCATCCTTTTATAAATCATTTCCTGCCCTGCAAAATTCTTCATCCATAAAGTCTGATTTAGAGTCTTTCACGTATTTGTTGCATACTATTTAGTTTTGTTGTAAAAAATCTTAAATATTTGTACTACAATGAAATATCAATATGGCATTATCCTTGTGGAGGATACCTTTGAAGATTCTGCAATAGTTATGCAGGATATACCTCCGTTCCTTGTCACCTTTCAGCAGAAGACAGCTCAGCTATGGTATATTTTCCTGTCTAGAAAAATTCAATTTCTACCTCAGTGCTTTAGTGAGAGATGATTTTCATAGACTGAATATGATGAAATATAGTCAGAAGGTCATTTGTAGAAACAGTTACTTTATGAAACATGTTAACGAAAAGAAAACAAATACATGTTTCACATAACAGCCCGTTAGCATTTCAGCTTGAATATTTGTCAGTGCTCGTTCTATATGCGTTTTTACAAACAACTGTGTGTAACTCATCATTATACTCTATGTATCAGTACGTTACTCTGTGCAGCTATACTACAGTTATAGCTTTCAAATTCCTGGAAGTACATACATGTGCTTTTTTTTCTAAACTTAGATCCTTTGCAGCACATACAGAATGGATGTTCTAACACTGTGGCTCCCTCTCGAGTGTACAACAACAGTGGCAGAACATCAAGAGGATTATGCACTCGATGAGGAGAACCAGAGACTTAGATACACTGCACTATCTGCCTGCCTTCAGCCTGATCCCCAAAAGGCAAGCAGGAGAAAAGATGGATGATTCATTTTCCCAGAGAAGTGGGAGGGGGAAGGGAAGGGAAGGGAAGGGAATGGAAGGTAAGAAATGAAGAGATATAAAAAGGGTAATAGAAAGAAAATAGCTGAGGTGTGACATGAAATCAATGAATTAGCAGACGGAAAGTGGTACAATAAATATGCAGAAAGTCTGTGTAAAGATGAATTGATAAATGTATGCCCGGTGCTCTGTGGGATCATTGGCAGGTGCTGTGCCGCTGAGCGCAAACTCCAGTCCAGAAAGCTTATGTAATGAAGCTGAATCCCTGTCACTCTATGGGGGTCCAACTGGTCACACAGGCCTATTTGCTTTCCTTATGTAAAAGTGCTGTAAAGAAATATAGATCTATATAAAGCTAAAGATCACTGATGGTGAACATGGATGGAACCTGCTTGCTCAGTTTCTCATTTTGGCTCTTAAAAGATTGTGCTGTGACTCAATTAGGGCGCACTCACACTAGGCAAGTGTGCCTGTTCCATGCTGCAGGAAGACCCCCCCCCCCCCCCCCCAGTCCCCTGCAGGCCCGTGGTCATACTGCTCCGAAAGGCTGCGGCCCGGGCACGATTGCTCCATCATACATACGTCATCACGTCATAATACGATACATACGCCATCACCAAGCGTACTCGCTGCTGGAATTAGTAGAACAACAATGGAGAACAACAGTAGTCGCGGATTGCCCCAAACACCTCCGAATTTTTGTGGGTCTTATCTAGCTGCGACCATGGCTGCGACTGAATACTGTCGCCGGACCAAATTTCCAGCAAACTCTCCACTTCGCGATCGCACCGGAACCCACTCGTGAACCTCTTGCCGCCATTGTTTACAATTATTGTGGGGAAGAAGGGTCGCGCATGGACTACGTCAGCCAGCTCAGGTTGCGTATCCATGCGTGTGCGAGTGTCATCTCATTAGCATCTGGCCAAGGGGCTGTTCCGTGCTGGAATACGGATTGACTTTAGTATGCAAATGAGCTTGGGCACGGAACAGCGGCCCTAGTGTGAGTGAGCCCTTAATGATGTAAAAATGGATTTACTAAAAGGTCTTTCAAACGTGACTCTTTGGTCTTGTGCATTTGACTTAAAAGGTCAGTACAGTTGCAAATGGTAGGTTGTAGAGTCATTAATATGATAATTATTGCAAAGTACCAACCACTCTGCCTTACTACAGCTTGAGTATGGAATAAAACATATCTTATATTTTGAGCTAATAAAATAGGTCCTTGGCTCTTACTGTTAAGTTACAGCAAAACGTTTTTGGCCAAGGGCCCTACAGCCATCGCAAAGTACGTAAACTGTAAAATAAAAAATGTGAAATTATGTGCTTCTTCTTATAATTCTTTATTTATTTCCTTCTTATTTTTCTTTCAAACTTTCCATTAACCTGTTGTGTATCTAGTTTTAGAACGATCAATACTTGATCTGGCCCAACTAAAAAAACTATTAACTGATAAACTATAACATGTATTAGACACTGACTTTGTGCTTTGTGCAAAACATTCACCGAGCAGTTTTAGAAAGTCTTCGTAGGTTGACACACTTCACATATCCAGGTTGTGTACAACAATTCCTAATTCAAGGCACATGTAAATTGTGTATTATTCCACAAAGGGCCAGGAGGATAGGCACACATCACATGCTTGAGTGAAGCTTGTTTGCAACTGAAAAAAACAAGTCCTTTTGTTAATCAGAAGAGATCACATTTGGTTAAGCAGTTTGTAAAACATTTTGAGGCATGTGGAAAGTCAGTAATGCACTGTGTCGGTCCTGCCATCCCTTTTGGGATTTCACGTATGCTTTTATCATGAGAGGGTATCCCTATTGTATGTTTTTAGAACAGTTGCCATGTTTGCTTTGAACCCATGACCTCTGCAGTTTTAATAACATACTTACAGGCTTGCTTGCTTTGCAGAACCAGTGTTATTGTCCTAAAGAGTATGTGGGTAACACTTTACATTAAGCGTACATTAATTAACTGTTACTCAATGCTTATTTAATTCTATTATGGGTTCATTAATGCTTAGTTAATGTCTATAAAGCATAAAGTATGTGTTAATGCTTAGTTATTTACAGTTAGTTAATGCTTCGTTAACTAATGCTTAGTTAAGCATAAACTAAGCATACCAGTTAGTTAATGCTTAGTTTATGTTTGTAAAGCATCTACTAAGTATGTATTAACAGTTAGGTAATGCTTAGTAAATGCTTATTAAGCCTTAATTAAGCATTACCTAACAGTTCATTAATGTACCCTTATTTTAAAGTGTTACCAGTATGTGTGTATGTGTGTGAGTGATCATCTAGTAAAGAAGGTCAGGCGCTTCACAGTAGCTGCTGCCAGGGGAGACAGACAAAGAAAGCCTAAACCACAGAGGCTGAAAATGAGAGTAGCTATTTGGGGAAACCTCACACACTCCCAAGCACAGGTGAAGAGAGAGACATACATGATTCATTTCATAGCCAGCCACTGCTCCTGTGCATGGGGGTGCGAAATACAGTGTACACATCTACTGTGACGTATGCATACATTAGTGAGTGTGTGTGTGTGTGTGTGTGTGTGTGTGTGTGTCATGGTTTATGTGAAGTGCGTCATACATGCATGGGCACGCACACACACTATCTCTCTATCGCTTCCTTATTTGCATGTTTGCATGGAGGCATTTTTCCCCATGGAATTGAATAGATTGATAGAACGGGGCAAGTCGGCGAGGTGGGAATAGTGGGAAGAAAAGCAATTAAAGTGGCAGTCAAATGGTTGTGGTGCAGCAGAGCATCGGCTGGAGTCCCTAGCTTAATTACGCTTACCCCACACCCCAAGATGTGTCATCACAACACACCATAAAAGCCAGGAACATGTGGCTAAGCTTCATGTTAATGTGCGATCTGACTCCATTGTCACCTCTCTGAGATCGAAAGAAAAGAAGGGAACCGTCAGAATTGTAAATGTTTAGTGGGATTGGTAAGTAGTAGATGGAGCAGCAGGTTGCAAGTTAGCTTGGAAGATGAGAGGGAAATGCTGACATTCACCGGCTGGAAATATGGCCATTACTTTGATTCTTTTTTTTTTCAAGTTTATGCTGCGAAGAAGCTGCTGTGGCAGTGCAAACGCATCTGGGACACACTCACATCAGTGGAGGTGCGAGAATTGAATAGATCCATATATTTCATGGCCTTTATAATAAGTTGAGGACCACTCACTATTATAGCACACTGTCCACTTTCACACTGGCAGATATTTCACCTAATGACCTTTGATTATTAACGGTTGAACAAAAAAAATAACTACATGAAACCTCTCGGCTATGAAACATTGGTCCAGCTTGAATTCATTATCTTAAGTTATTACTTTAACTTGTTGCAGACTGATGTGCCAAACCGTTTAACCTTTAATGTAGGCTATATATTCCTGGTATTATTGTCAGGTTGATGTTGAAGGGCTATTTTCTTATGCCTCATTTCCACCGAGTAGAGCGGGTCGGATCGGAGCGGCTCAGAGCGGGACAGCTCACTTTTTAGAATCTCGGTGTTGTTTCCACCGCGGACCCTACCCTTACTGGTAGGGCGGGGTTTATGACCCTACCCTTACTGGTGGGGCGGGGTTTAGGCTGGACTGCTATAGCCGCCGCCAGAATGTGGGTCAAACTATCGGGCTGTGGAACAACTGTGGTCAAGCCAGCGGTCTCTTGTTTTTGCATGGTCAAACCAGCCGCTTCTTTATTTATTCCCCCCGTGTTGTTGAGAGCACAGAGACGGCTAGGTGCAACTGATAGAGACAGTGAGCGAACAGCGCTGGCTGCGGCAGCTTCGTGACATCGTAGCAGTGGGACACAGTGTAGCCAACTGATTCATTTAATGACGAGGAAAAACACCACACAATAAACAGTGCCGCGCTCACATTTTCGCCAAAACACACTGACTCTCTTCACTCTAGCCGAGGTGACTACACACGGCGGAAATTATTCTTTCGACCAACTGTGGTCAAGCCAGCGGTCTCTCGTTTTTGCTCGGTCAAACCAGCCGCTTTTTTATTTATTCCCCCCGTGTTGTTATGAGCGTGTATTTACTACTATCTATGGCGTAAACACACAGAGACGGCTCGGTGCAA
Organism: Hyperoplus immaculatus; assembly: GCA_949357725.1. Lineage (NCBI taxonomy): Eukaryota > Metazoa > Chordata > Actinopteri > Uranoscopiformes > Ammodytidae > Hyperoplus > Hyperoplus immaculatus. Next base: position 15,554,166 of record OX442351.1, read on the forward strand.
CTCATAGAGACAGTGAGCGAACAGTGCTGGCTGCGGCAGCTACGCAGTGGGACACAGTGTAACCAACTGATTAATTTATTGACGAGGAAAAACACCACACAATAAACAGTGCTGTGCTCACATTTTCGCCAAAACACAAGACTCTTGCCGAGGTGACTACACAAGGTGGAAATGATTCTTTCGGCCAATCAAATGACGGCAGTGTGTAGCTCCGCATTTTCGGCACCCTTTCAGGCGGCTAGTACCCCTACGGAGGAGTACTGAGATTTGGAGCGGCTCAGAGCGGTTAGGTGCGCTTAAACCGTACCCTACCCAACTTTTGGCTAATGAAAAGCCAAACTACCCGGACCGAACCGCTCCGATCCGACCCGCTCTACTCGGTGGAAACGAGGCATTAAAGAGGACTTATTATGCTGTTTTTCAGTCTAACTTTGGTACTGCAGTTTAGCCTCTGCAAAAACGCTCTCTCCAGAGGTGTGGACTCGAGTCACATGACTTGGACTCGAGTCAGACTTGAGTCATGAATTTGATGACTTGAGACTCGACTTGACAAAATGTTAAGAGACTTGCAACTTGACTTGGACTTTAACATCAATGACTCGTGACTTGACTTGGACTTGAGCCTTTTGACTTGACAAGACTTACTACTTTCCCCAAAACCCAAAGATTTAAAAGTATTGCCTATTTTTAAGTACCATTACTCGTCATCTTTCATCATGTAGTGTAGCGGAGGAAACTAGTGGATGTACCGGTACCGCGCTGATCTACTTATCACTGGTTTCACTTCAGAGGTGTCGGCCAGAACACCACTTAGGGCCAAAAACGTCAGACTATAAGCATGAGACTAGGAGTATGGTTTATCCGTTCTTTATTTTCCTTCTTTCACAGGCACACAGTAGTATAGATCACAGGAAAATAACAAAAGCTTACATTCCGCTCGTGAGGAGACGTTAGAACAGCTGTTGCGACCCGCGAATCGCGGCCGTTAATAGCATCCATAAACTGTAACTTATAACAGCGATTGGGATTCGGGACTGCATGTAATTACTCGCGGGTGATTCACATAAACTCAAATAATAGTAATGAGTTGCTGGGAGGAGACAATGAGTTTAAAGAAACAGTTTCATGGAGTTCTATTTTACTGTAAGCAAACAAAAACAGGAATAGATTGGGTAACAGTATGATTAGTAAGGCGGGAGAGAAGGAGAGGGCAGTGAATAAGAGACGGAGTCATGTCAGAAGCAGAGGGAAAACCTAGTAATTTATTAGGGAGTGAAAGAGCCTTTGAAAAAGAGAGAGGGTAAGACAGAGGTCTCGTTCACCCTGATCCTTAGCCAGTTACTTTTTTTTCGTATCAGACTAGTCCAGACAATGGAGAAAAACATGTGCCCACAATGCACTGTGCCCCTTGTCCATTCGCCTTGAATGAACCTCTAAACCTGCCCTATCAGCCCAGAGGTCGACTGCCAGTACCAGTTACTTTTCATCTCTGCATTCAGGGAAAGATTTTTCATGAGCTTGATACAAAATATAGTACCCTATACATTTACCATATTGTCATTACATGAAAAAATAAATAAAATTGACATTTTTAATACACTCATAGCATTATTAAATGTAGCCTATGTTAATGTTCTATGTGTAAATGGTGTAATAAAATGTTAAATACTCTTACCTATTTTCAGATATTTTCTTTTATTGCACTGGTTTTGTTACACAAATAGAGAAAATAAAAATTATCCTTTTAGGAAGAATACTTTTAATCAGGGGTGAGCAGTGTTAAAAACCACAATACGTAATTAAAAGGTACCAACATTTATTACAATAAAATAAATCCTAAAAGAGCAATTGTGTCACTGAAATGTATAGTATAAAATTATAAAAAACAATAGTTTAATAAATAGTTTAATATGGTTGCAAAGAGTGGGTTTATACCAGGATATGTGAATCATGTAGAAACTTTGTCCGTTGGCGGCCCCTTTGGACAAAAGCGGTAGTATTTTTACGACACTAGCTGTCATAAAGCTGTTTTCTAGCGCGTGCCGGGCGTGCCAGTGTCAAATAATCAGGAAGCAATATAGTGCATGTCCGTGTGTTGAAAGTGTGAGGGCACAGACTCTTTTCAGCTCCGTGAGAGTGGTTGGTGACTCTGCATCAACTAATGCCAGTCAGTGCCACACACACCTGATTGCAATGAGTTGCAGTGTCACCTAACTACTCTCACGGAGCTGAAAGATTCCGTGTCCTCACAGAAAGCGAATTAACGAGAGACGGCAGTTAGTGTGGATCACGATGAGGTAATGTGTTTATGTTGTTGTAAATAATGACTATTTCAGATGAATAATGGTCATCTGATGAGGGTGAAGCAAAGTAAACTTTGTTTTACTACCGCTCATTCATTTAGGAGTAAACACTGCAGTCTAGTTCACACCCGTGAAATTGTGTACACGTTGCTTGGCAACGCGCTCCTCCCGCCCGTCTATCATTCTCCCTTTTAGCTTTTCTTCATTGCATTTTCTTTTTTTTCCTTTGATGGTTCAGCCCCGTCATCAGTCATTATGACTACAAATAACTGTCTCAAACAAGGCTCCCGCTCCCCTCACCTCACCTGGAGGATAGGCTTCTCAAATCGTGTTGCTGCGCTACACTGAAATCTGCGACCAATACGATTATGTGACCATAGAGCCTGCATGCGCGAACCGAATATTGGACTGGGTGTGCGACCAGACCAAATGCAGTATTAAAAACTATGTAAAAATGTCTTTCTTTGCACTGATGGTCTCGTTTGCTGTTAGGTAATTTATGATTATCAGAGGAAACATGAGGCTGTTTAAAAGATTAAATGTTACTCATAGCTGCTTTAAATAAGTAATTATTCGGTGGGTAAAACATTCATTGGTGTGTTACCCTTATATAATGGTTACATTTTAGGAATGTTTAAGATAAATACACTCTTTTGAAACTAGCTATAAATGCTTTCATCAATTTCAATGTTTTTGTTCTTGAGATATTTTGTGATAAAATTCTAATACTTAATACACTCGATAACACACTTTTTAGAGCTACAGTATACTTAAGCACATTAAGAAATACACTCAAATATAGTACACTTTGTATATCTATACTTAAGCACATTAAGAAATACACTGAAACATAGCACACTTTTGATAACTACTTAAATGCAATTTAAGTGAAACAAACATTAAAGTATACTTTTTAAAAATATATTTATACAACACTTAAATATACTGATACAAATCATACTTTAACTGTACCTTAGAATATTGGATTGAAGTACATATTTAGCACAAAATAATATACTTAAAGTATACTATTACAAAAGTACATCAGTGTTATGGTTACGACTGGCAGGCAAGCAGGACCCAAATGCAGAACTTTTTCAAGTGAGGGTAATTTATTGTCCAAAAATTTAACAAAAAAGGCCAACAGGCAAAAAGTCCAGGGGCCTGTTTCAGGTAGCTGGTTTTACATACTCTGAGTTTAATCCTGCGCTCTGAGTTAGTAAACTCAGAGCGCAGGGTTGATGAGTAACTCTGGGTTTTGGGTTTCAGAACAGTGGATCAGCGTTGGGTTTATCAACTGTGAGCGTGTTCACTCTGGGTGGAGCATGTGCGTAAAAGCCATCGTCAATGGATCGCTGATAACATGATTCACCATGGAAACAGAAGAAACAAATGCTTGATCCTCCCACTTCTCCACTTCTCAAAAAAGAAAAAAAGAAATCGCCGCTCCTCCCACTAGAGTTAGAAATATTAACGAATGAGCTTATGGTAGCCTATGGAGAAGAATTAACGGGATATTGTCTCATAACTCTGATCTAATCTCCTCGGCAATTCAGAAAAAAAACAGAGCAAATATTTTTTGTCAAGAGAATCATTACGCTTCCGTATGAGAAGCCATAGTCTATTTTAAAAAGTTACGCATATCAGCTGTAAAGTAATAAAGTTGACGCGGCACAGCATTGCTGACAGTGTTTTATATTTGCTATATAATATGTTGGCAAGCTATAGCCTAATAGCCTACTGTGCAGTAAACAGAACAGACTGTCGCTTCTTTTAAATGGGGAGTGAAAGACATTAACGTCAAGACACATTAGGTGACAGTTTCCATTGAAGAGCCTGATTGATTTATTACCAGATCCATTTTCCTCAAGTGATCACAGTTTAAATTATTATATAATTTTTATATTCATATTAGGCTATTTCACGAGGCTCGTCTGTGACTTTAGGATCGCAGAAGTGAACTGTAACGATCGCGTGCAGCCGCAGCGTTACATGAATCCACCTGACATAAATCTGTTCAGTGGCACATACGTTAAAAAACATACAATAAAAATAGGTTTATTAATCTGAATGTAGAGCATGTCACGATGTGTAAGGTGGCCGCCTATGAACGGACCGAGGGCTGAGAACAAGGCTATACTGATCAGATAAATGATCGGTCAAACGTAAAATCATCAGGAAATGATAAAAACATCCCGATGAAGATTTTTATAGAGTGATTTTGCTTCAAACTGTACAGGGACGCGTGTGACAGTGACAGTCTTTCTTCATTCGGAGCTGCAGCGTAAAGTGAAAACAAACTCAGGGTAGGACTAACCACCTCCCGAGCAGGTTAGACCCACGGCATATTTTGCCGCAGTAACTGACTCTCGGTTGCGCTGAACCTGCTACCTGAAACGGAAAACCCAGAGTTTCCACCAACTCAGAGCGAACAAACTCTGGGTTGCCTCAAAACCAGCTACCTGAAACAGGCCCCTGGAGTACAGGAAACACAGAACATACACAGGACAAGAACTCACCAACAGGAACAATGCTCAGACAGGGAACAAAGAAACACTGGGAGTTACACACACACACACACACACACACACACACACACACACACACACACACACACACACACACACACACACACACACACACACAACGAGGGACAGGTGAAACACATTAGGTAAGGGAGCAGTAATCTAACAGGATGGAAACTTGACAGGACATGGGGAGGAACAAGACAGACATACCAAAATAAAACAGGAAACACAGGGAACCACCAAAACAAGACAAAGACGGAACATGACAGTAAGGGGGGGCCCTTAAAGGTTGACTTCCAGGCGACCAAAAAACTGGAAGAAAAAACAAAGTCAAACCCAAACAGGGTGGGTGGAGGGGAGCCAGGAGGAGGGAACAACAAAAAAAAATGGCCAGGGGCAGAGCATGGGGGTGACCGGCTGGTCAGGGAACTGGAGTGGGGCAGTGCACGGGGTGACCGGCTGGCAAGGGAACTGGGGTAGAGCAGAATGGAGGGCGGGCGGATGGAAACATGCCCCAGGGCATAGAAGGGAGCCTCAGACGGACGGCCTGGGGGGCAAGCAGGTGCAGAGTGAAGGTGGATACCTTCCAGAGACCGACGGCAAGGACGTTGAGGGCTCAGTCCCTCCGGAGGCCTGCAGCAGCGAAGGTGCTGAAACCCTTCAGGAGGCCAGCAGCAGCGAAGTCCCACAGGCCGCCGGCAGCGGTGAAGACGACGGCGAGGAAACCTTTCTGGAGGCCGGCGGTAGTGAAGACCCCCAGGTGACCGACATCGGCGAAGGCGAGGAACCCCTTCTGGAGGCCAGCAACTGAGAAGACCTACAGCAGGCCGGCATCGGCAAAGACGAGGGCCAGGAAACCCCTCTGGCAGGCAAGGTAGAGGGCGGACCCCTTCCGGAGGAAGGCGAGGCAGAGAGCGGCCACCCCCTGGAGGAAGGCGAGACAGAGGGCGGGCACCCCCTTGAAGGTCTGGAAGGTCTGGGGGCAGGCCCCCTCGGGCAGGAGCGAAGGGCAGTCCCCCTCGGGCAGGAGCAGGGGGCTGTCCACCTCGGGCAGGAGCAGGGGGGAATCCCCCTCAGGAAGGTAAAGCGGCCGGTCCTCCTCTGAAAGGCGAAGAAAGCAGGCCTCCCCTGGCAGGCCTGGAGGGCGGGTCCCCTCAAGAAAACGTGTAGTGGGCTCAGGAACTGGACAATGTTCTTGTGGCTGCTTAAGCACCTTCAGGAGCTGGTAGCTAGCATGCTGGGCCTGGTAGCTGGCATGCTGGGCCTGGTAGCTGGCATGCTGGTTGCAGGCGGCCGAGGGCTGGAGCTTGCTGCTGGAGGCCGAAGTCAACTCGGAAGCTGGAGAGCATTGTGGTAAAGGAAGGCAATCCAAACTCACCACCCCCACTCTGATAGTCCTTAAGGCAGGAGGAGGCTGGTAGCTGGGGCTCGGGAGCAGAGGCTTGAAGCTGGGGACCACGGGCAAAGGCTTGAAGCTGGGGACAGGGGGCAGAGGCTTGAAGCTGGGGACCGGGGGCAGAGGCTTGAAGCTGGGGATCGGGAGCAGAGGCTTGAAGCTGGGGACCGGGAGCAGAGGCTTGGGATTGTGCTGGTAGCTGGGAGGCCAATCCTTGGACGGGTATAAAAAGTTCTTTGCCCACTCCGGTAGGAACTCCCACAGCCGAGGCTGTAATACCACAACTCGACGTGCCAGCGTCAAGGCTGCCTCTCGGTGGTCGAGTGTGGGGCCCTCCTCGCAGGCTTTCTTGAGGCAAGAAATAGTAAGAATTCCCTCCTCAAGGTCCACCTCAAAAGAGCTGTCTGCTGGGTCCATTTCGGGTCCGAGCATTCTGTTATGGTTACGACAGGCAGGCAGGCAAGCGGGGCCCAAATGCAGAACGTTTTCAAGTGAGGGTATTTTATTGTCCAAAAATTTAACAAAAAAGGCCAACAGGCAGAAAGTCCAGGAGTACAGGAAACACAGAACATACACAGGACAAGAACTCACCAACAGGAACAATGCTCGGACAGGGAACAAAGAAACACTGGGAGTTATATACACACACACAAGACAGGGTAGACAACGAGGGACAGGTGAAACACATTAGGGAAGGGAGCAGTAATCAAACAGAAGGGAAACTTGACAGGACATGGGGAGGAACAAGACAGACATACCAAAATAAAACAGGAAACACAGGGAACCACCAAAACAAGACAAAGACAGAACATGACAGTAAGGGGGGGCCCTTAAAGGTTGACTTCCAGGCGACCAAAAAACTGGAAGAAAAAACAAAGTCAAACCCAAACAGGGTGGGTGGAGGGGAGCCAGACAAAACAAGACACGACAAAGACAGAACATGACAATAAAGGTCTTTATACTTGCACAAACTTTTAACATACTTAATAGACTTAAATATACTTTTAGTATAAAACATTACAAAAAATGTTCACTTGGGCAGACATGAGATACAGACAAGTGCGATGGGACCCACACAATTTACACAAATATGCAGACAGACGTTTTACGCTAATGAAATGCTGATGTGCTTTTAGAATCAGGGTTGTAGTTTCCATTTAAAGTCATATCCACTTGTAAGTGCTACTTTGTGTGTGTGTGTGTGTGTGTGTGTGTGTGTGTGTGTGTGTGTGTGTGTGTGTGTGTGTGATCCCATATTCGCACCACCCTCCTCCTTTGTGAGGTTTAGATATGTCAGATTTAGAGGTTTAGATAGCTATGTATAGACATTGATGAGGTGGTTGATTAGTTTACAAAAGCATTTCCTCAGCCGTGGTGACTCCTGATCATTGCAACTTGACGCAGGTTTGAAAAATCCTTTAACATAAAACCCTTTTGAATCATTCCTCTTCCATTTGAAATTAAATAATATGCACGGTATCAGAGTGATACAGTTGGAGCGAGAAAGTGAATTATGCACTGCATGTGAAAGGGTGTGAATGCAATGTCTTAAGACTCCTTGTGGAAATCACTTAGAGATGAGAATTCTCCATCTGCAAAACACAAAAAAATAAAATGAATGTGAACGGGGAAAATATGCAATCAGATAACAGGAGAAGCAACAGGACTCTTTTCTTTTGCGTTGACATTAGCTACCCAGTGTTTGTTCAGAGTTACATTGGCCCTCATTTATCAGAGCGCAGAAACAGGTGCAGAAATCATCCTATGCCTGGTTTGATGGGTGATTCATGAAATGTTTGTATCTCGCCAATTACAGTGTAATAATGATCAGCATAGTACAGAATATATTATCAATCTTGTATTTTCTCAATAACTTTGGACCTCAAAAGGGGATACATTCTAGTTAATTGCATTTCTTTTTTCAGAAATAAAAACAGACAGACTTTTGTTCTTTATTGGGCTGGGTCGTAGAACTTAGGAGGTGAATTAAATCTTGACGTAAATATATCTTTTTGAGATGTCATGTGTGTGTGTGATATTACTGTAAGTCCAGCTTCAAAATTAGATACTTTTCCTCGAAAAGACATGTATGGCTGTCAGTGAAAGACATTTATATATAGGTAGTACAAAAGACTGGATGTTATTGCTTTAATGTGTATCTGTGTGTGCGTTCAGGTTGAGTACTGCTTGTGCTATGGACCTCAGCTGACAGGTAAACTTCAATAATTACAAATTGGCTTACCTAAAATGTAAAGGCAATCTATTCAGTTTCAAATAAATAAATAACACAGCAGCTGTGGTGTAATTGCCATGCTGACTGTTTTTACGTGATTGGAAGGCAGTGCTGATTGGCTGATTATGTAGCTGATTGGGCTTTCCACCGACATCCAGTTGGCCTGACGGTTCATTTCGCTGGACCTAAAGTTAAAGGTTCAGTAAGCGGAATGGTTCTTTTAGCTAACTTCCTGTCAGTTACTGCAGTTAGCAGTCCCCTCGCTCGTCCCTACGTCACCACATTAATGCACTGCGGTCTTCAAGCAGCGAGTTATCTAGCATCATCTCAGATCCATAAGTGTGATAAAACATGCTAAAAACCATTAACACAGACATTGGGAAGGATTTTTACCAGCTCCGCCAATGTAGGCGCATAAACATTCACCCATCTGTCGCTCTGCGGGTGCCGGTTTGTAGCGCTCTTTCTTCTGATTGGATACCACTTTCGGAATCCCCGAACAATTTAATTTGCTGATTACATGCAGAGCGGGTGACTGAGAGATCGGAGGTATGAAACGCGCACACTATATAAGTGATCACTTTATGAATATAGAGCGATTTAATACGTATATTTACCTAAATATATCGCTCACTTCACCTTTAACTTTATATTTTCAATCTTGCTACACAAAACACAAAATGCTTATGAAAATGATTGTACCTTTTTTTCTTTTGCCTATAAATTTTACCACCTAAGCCTATGGTGCCCACAATTCGGTTTAATTTGTCTTGGCATTCATTTATGGTATTATACAATGGTGCCATCTACTGGATCCATTTGGAACGGCATAACCACCTTTGAACTTTGACCTAGTTGGCTGCTGACCTTTTCAAAGCCGGTGATACACGGTGATACACCAGCTGTATGCTACGTGACGTTACCAGAGCGAGGGACGCAAACTATAAGCGACACCAAGCAGAGAAGCGAGAGAGGTGGAGGAAGAATAGATAACTTGTTTCCATTAACTTTATAACACAACATTAGCGGGATCTCGGGAGGAAAAGTAATGCTTAGCTAAATGCTAACCTTAGCTTAGCTGTATGTTTACTTACAGCACCGCACCCATAAACTGTGACTGGCTTGCTGCAGAGCGTGAACGTCTTGGCAATACCCGGTCAATATAATGGATATAATATGGACACATAAGACAATCAATAATTCGGTACTTGTTATGGATTTATTGTATAAATTCCCTGAAAACAAAGATGCACATTCCAGGATGAATTGAAAAGCTCCCGTTACGTAAGGGCTGAGATCGCAGAGAGGACAGCAGATTTGGACAGCTGTTCGCGCCCACGGGGAAAAAGTAAGGAACTCCAACTTACTTTGGCCTATTAATTAACGTTCAAAAGCTATTAAATCTTCAACAAAATAATATGCAGATATTGTCAAAATCGGTTCCAGGGAGTATATAGGGATTATTAACGTTTTTTTTTTATTTTTTTTTTATTAATGTTTTTGATGGTGTGTTTTTCTGGACCGCTTGGAAAAACCAACGAATATTCGGAGCCTGAAAAATGGTATTCGGGCCAGCCCTAAATTTTACTGATACACACATAACCATTTAAAAATAAAAAGTGCCGACTGACACCGTTATTGGGCGCTCCCGTGTGTATGCTGCAAGATCTCTTTCATAAAGTCTGTGAGCTAGATACTTTTGCTGGCCGATGCAGCTGCAAACATACACATGTTTCCAATCTTTTATTTTTATTTTTTTTTTAACCTTTATTTATACAGGTAAATCCCATTGAGACCGAAAACTCTTTTGCAAGGGAGACCTGTTTTCCTTTCCCACGTTACCATTCACACACCGATAGCAGGCTAACTATCGACATTCACACGAGGCAAGGTGGGTGAAGTGTCTTGCCCAAGGACACAACAACCATGACACAGGTGGCAGGGCAGGGATCGAACCTCCAACCCTTTGATCATCAGCCGACCCGCTCTACCAACTGAGCCACAGTCGCCCCTTCCTCTTCATCTACTCAATTCTGAGTAGATGAAGAGGAAGGGGAGGAGTTTTCTGAAAAATTCTGTCGGCTGCCCTACGATTAGTTATCAGCCCAATCTCTACTTTCTACATTTGTGGAGCCAGACTAGGTATAGGTACTGACATACATAATGCATCCTTATAATGCTCTATAGTTTTACTGCTTATTCTCCATTTGACACTTTATCCACTGGACACTGCCAATACTCATTTAAGTTCCCTGAAATCATTATGTTGCTTTTCCAGATGGAATCTTAATAAGTGTGTAATCAAAGTACAAATTAGATTCAATATCTGTTTCTTAATTGTGGAGCTTTCCCTGTTCCAGCATATGTCCCTGTGTACTCGCTCCCTGGCTCCCTTTCTTTCTCTTTTCCTCACTAATTAATAGCCATTTGTATGTTTTCACTGCAGGATATTTTTCGTGCTGAAATAATGATGTATAAATACAGGCCATTTGCTGTACCATCCCCTTACTCTTTGTACAATTAGAGGGCATGGCATCAATCCCTGCTGACTAAGAACAAATAGCACACAAACTGGTGATTATCTGCGAAAGCAGGCAAGATGCTGCTGGCTGAGAAAAACTGATTGTTTGAAGACAGTAGAGATAAGCCTGGACAACAGATGCCCCCACCCCCACTCCCCCCGCAAACATACAGTACACAGAGTTTGTGAATAGCATTATACCATTAATATCTGCAAACATTCATATCAACACACCTTTATTTCGTGCTTGAATCGAGAAAGCAAGATTGAGACACTGAGATAAAGAGAAAGAATAAGAGATACAACGAGAGCATGCGATACAAAATTTTAATGCAGGTTTAATGTTAATTTGCAAATGTTTTATAATATTTTTCATTACAAATTTTAAATATATATTTTTGACTTGCCTGTACTTATCTGCTGTATGTTTATTGTATGCACCAGCAGACCAAGGCACATTCCTTGCATGTAAACTTAATTAATCTGATTTATAATTCTGACTCTGAATGTCAGCATCCAAGGTGTTAAAATGTATACCATTTAAGATTTTTTACCCCGTCTACAAATGGAGAGATTGTGCAGTATGTGAATGTGTGAGACTGTGAGTGGTAAACTTCCTAGAGTGTAGTGTACTGTTGCCGTTCGGTGAGTCGGATACAAGACTGGTAAAACATTGATGTTTGTACTGGCATAATCATGCATGTGCATCATAATGTGTCAGACAAGGAGCAATGTTACTTTGTGCCGGACAAACCATTGTCATTGTCCATCCAGTAACGTTTCCACTGATGTCCGTCAAAAATACTTTTTGTTTTCAATGATAGAGAGGACGTAGTGAGCAAAGACAGGGGAGCAGATAGAGATTTGTTATAGCTTTACATTTTTCCACAAAAGATGCATTGACACAAACTGATCACGTCGCAAAAACGCTGACAGCAAGGATCTGAATATCACCACATAAATTTTGACAAGGCCTGCCTGCCTTTTTACATAATCCCTGCGTTCCGAATCGCATACTTTCTACTGTTTAGTAGGGTAGAAAAAAGATTTAGGATGTCCCGATTCTTGTGGCCAGATTTAGAATGGTTAGAAGTACCTGGATGTCTACTACATCTGGCCAAGATTTTTAGTGTTGAAAACAGCATTCTATTTGGGCGATTCTGACCACATTCCAGTGCGCACCTGAAGTGACGTTACATCGACGAAGCCTCCATATGGAAACAAACGGAGATGCGACAGATATAAAAGCAAGAGGCAAGATCAAGGCGCAATGTTATGATGAAATAAATAAGTAAAAGAATGTCCCAATTGTATGCCTACCGCATCCTAACTAGATTATTTTTATCGTTAGATGTAGTATGTAGAATAGAAAAAAGAAAGAGTATGTGATTCCGAATGCAGGGAATGTTTCAAGTCTCACTTGATTGGTTTTTATGTTTGCTTGTAATAAGTAGCCTACAGGAGTTGACAAGCAATAATATTATCATACAAACCTGCACTCACTTTCACTACCCCTCTTTCAAATATACCAAGAGCCGAATAATTATTCATGCAGGTGATAATGAATGAAATATTTGGAGAGCAATCATAATTCTATCATTTGCTCAGATGTGACATACTGCTGTAACAAGTATGGTTGCAACGTTCAAAAGACTAACTAATTTCCTTACATACTTACCTTTCTACCTATTCAAATGAGTGCAGTTAACATAATATTATACTGACATTGTTACTGACATGCATTGATAACCACATGAAACATGTTTGCCTCTTAGTGTGGATAGACTATTTTTGATTTGTTGTAGTACTTAATTTTTTTTCCCTCAGGAAAATATCTGTAATGTGGAACAATTATGTTAAAATAATATATAATGCCCAAGTGAGGTTTTGTGTGTGTGTGTGTTTTACTATTATTTAATTTTAGTCTTTATTGGAAATAGAGATATAAATAGAATGTAAACATGAATACAAAATATAATATTGGATGCACCTAAAATATATGCTTAGTTAGGCGCACCGGTGCAACCAATGACAAAGTTAGTCTGGAACCCTGAGTCTATTGTCAGAACTGTGGGGGCGCCTTTAGCTCAGTTGGTAGGGCGTCCCCCCCCCCACCCCCCCCGGGCCGGGCCCAGCAGCAGACCTGGGTTTGATTCCCGCCCGCGGTCGTTCTCTGCATGTCACTCCCCTCTCTGCCCCATTTCACCTCTGTCTCTCTGCACTATCAATAAAGCATAAAAATGCCAAAAAAAATAAATAAATAGAAGAACTGCTAATGACATGGCTGAGCTTCAACCTGGACAGGTATAATGATAACTCGCAAAACATGAAAACAGCAATTCTACCTTGCTGCCATAAACTCGATGAGGCAAAAAGAGAAATGGTTTTAAGTAGGGCTGTCAAATTAACGCGTTAAATTCGATTAATTAATCGCAGACAAATTAATGCGATTAAAAAAATTAACGCAGATTAATCGCACTTCTATATTGACCTTTAACCCGGTGCAAAAGAGGTGAGATGATAGCTGAGCTGCACCTGTATCTTGCGAACACGGCCAGAAAGGGATTAAAGAGTAAAGAAAGAAGCAGGGGAAAGGGGCCAAGGGCAAATAAGCATGAAGGTAGGAATACGTTTTATGTTATTCTCGCAGTGTCTGTGCATTATTGATTTAGTGGGTGCCTAATTAACAATGTAGGTTCAAAACAGTAGGCCTATCTCTCAATCTTCCTCGTGTCTCACTTTTGTTTGCTAGTTGCGATCGTCTCAACGGAACACCCGCCCCCTCTCACTCTTCCTAGCATATGCCTGTCTTTTTTCCTCCTTCGTGTGTGTGTGTATGTTTGCGTCATTTAGCCTGCTTGTTTTTTTGTGTTTTTTGTTTCGGCGCTAGTAGTTCCTTAATATATTTAATGTAGAAGCCTGGCTGAGGGGAGGAGACAGAAGTTTAGGTGAGACGGAGAGATAGAGAGAGAGAGAGACGAACGGTAGCCTATAGGCCTACAGTTGTTTATAAACAGGCATAAAAGTTAATTTAATTTAATTAGATTTTATTTGGACATGGACATGGAAATGTCATTGGACGAACCAGATGCATTGTTTACAGTGTGTTAGCATAAATGCTAGTTTACAACACCTGTCCACAGGAGGCTCATATAAGTGTGTGATTAATTTAGATTAATTAATCACAGAGCCTGTAATTAATTAGATTAATTTTTTTAATCGCTTGACAGCCCTAGTTTTAAGTGTTTTAACTTTTTTATGCTTTCTAGTTTATTTCTCTGTTCATCTCATTTCAAACTATATTGCATCTCAACCTCCTTAAATGGCATTATGCTAAAAGTGTTGGAGGGACCAACCATTTTAATGAGACTTACTATTCTTCCTCCTACACTAAAGAATGTCTTTAAGTCCAAGGTTCATCTTGATTTAGCTGTTGGGAGTTTGCGTGGGAATGGCTGAGCACATATCAATTGGATCAATGATTCACACAGAAAGAACAAATATATCTGCAGTTTATAAATGGGCGCTTAACTGTGCTGCTTGTGAACATTGTTATAGAGGCTTTGTGATATCTTTAACACGGCAGAGAAGAAGGATACCAAAATAAGTGGAAATGTAGATTAGACTTGCTTCATGGCAAGGTGCATTAATAACATGTTCAAGATGTTCATCAGCTAATGGAATCAGATGCAGCATGGCATGGAGAAATAACTTGATTTGTTTAAGAATAGATGAATAGACGTGGAATATTTATTAAATGCTGATTTTCATAGGGCACCATGCCCTGACTCTGGCTTGCTTTGTCATTGAGGCACATAATTGTTGTTACAAATGGTCTAAAAGCATCGTATAATTTGCTGTCAAATTCAGGTATATGATCTTGTGAATATTGTCATTATACATTTAAAGTTTTATAATCATATAATCTTGAGACAGCTGTTTTTACTTGATGGATGAAGAACAGGGATACTGGGACAGAAATTCGGCCCAGGACTTTGGGATGGAGAGGCCTTTTATGAGTGAGTGTGACAAGTACATGAAAAAAAATATATTTTGAAGTAACTTTACTAGTAGGCCTAATGATAATACCAAATGGTTACACGTGCACACCCTACCTCAAATGCCTTCACTAGCAACCATGCTCGCAACGCAAGCTTTCATCTTCGCTTCAGGTTGTGTGAACGCCAGTGAAACAGAGGCACTGAATGTAAGAGTTATTATTGGGTTATAAATCCGGCGCACACAAAAAAGAGACTCAAGTGGGGATGTATATGATTTCACACGTACAGATATCTGCTCTCGCTAGCCTAATAAGCAGCTTCCGCTCGCGGCTCGTGGAGTGCTTTCTTTATATGCGGGCGGAAAGTCATTCACACTTTAGGGGCGGAGCCACTGGACTTTGATTGACAGCTCTCGGGGAGCCTGGGGTTGCCAGGTTGGAGCATGGAAAGGCACATGATCAGCGAGTGGTTTGGGGAGTGATTGATTTGATTTGCAGCGGACCACACCCTCACAAATATCGCACATTCATGTAAATTATATCGTGTTAAACCAATATCGTCATCGTGATAAACATTTGATATATTGTGCAGCCCTACCTGAGATTGGGCAGTCCTAACTGCCTGTTCCTTGCAATCCCTTACATCTCAGCTGGTCTTACATCTTTCAGCCTAATCACTCTCTTCTCATGGTGTCTCCTGTGCCGGTGTTCTGACATTTTCTGCTCCCTTGTCAGATTTTGCTACCTATCAGAAAATGCTACCCTACGTCATTGGTAGCGTATAGACAATTACCTCTATCAAACGATGCACCCACTACAGAATCACGTTATTTTACACCACTACACACAGTGTAGCCTACAGTGTAGGAATATGGGGAGCATATTTTGATGCTGTTAGTGTTAAATAGCCTATATCAAATCATGCTACCCTATCAGAAAATGCTACCTTACTCTCTATCAAACGATGCTCCCAGTAGGCCTACATAATCACGTAATTTTACACCACTCATCCACACTGTAGGAATATTGGGAGCATATTTTGATGCTGATTTATAACATATTTATTGAAGATTTCAGGGGTACAGTAGGCTTAGTAAGACCAATTGTCTCTATCAAATAATGCTCCCACTACAGAATCACGTTACATACACCACTCACCCCATGTAGCCTACACTGAAAGCTTGAGGAGCATATTTTGATGCTCCTTTATAACGTTATTATAGATTTAGTAGGGTATAATGTGAGATCAATTGTCTCTATCAAATAATGCTCTCACTACAGAATCACGTTATTTTACACCACTACCCATGTACACCCCCCTCCCCCACCACCGGCGAAAACTTTTCCGAGTCTGGTAAATTTATCACATAGAAAAGCCTATCATTTTATTTCTATATTCAGCAGCAAAGCCAGTGTCTACATGCACATTTGTACATGCTCACAGGTCAAAAGGCACAATTTAAACATATGTGTAGCATTACGCAGTTAAAAACATGTTTTAAAGAAAATACTCGCCATCAGCCAAAAAGGTAGCAGAATGTGATGGCTGCTCACGCAGGATTATTATTTTCGGAAAGCGCATGCGCAGAACCACTAGGGAGCAAAATCTGACGGGTAGCAGAAAATGACAAGTCACCGGTTTCAAAGGTTATGTGTACTGTTATGAAACACATTGGTAAATCTCCAAATTAGGGCTGGGCGACATGGGCTAAAATCAATATCTCAATATTTTTTAACTATATCTCGATACACAATATATATCTCGATATATTTCAAATCTCATCTAGAGCATCCTAAATGCTCAATTTAATTTATTTTTTGCATAACATCACACCAGTAATATGATTTAAATAGTCCCTGCAAAATGTGTCTGCACTAATGATGCATTAGGCTATGAAACATCTTGTTTATATTCTTTAGTGCTTTCTATTGGAACAATTTGAAACTTGCACATGTCAAAGAGTTTGCACATTGTATTGATTATTCCACATCCTTCCACTCCCATACAATGGATCCAGCATTATTCAGACCTGCAAACTCATAGGAGGTGAAAAAGGTGACAAACACCCGTCCCTTCTAGGGGGGTCGGGTGTTTTTCGCTGTCCAAACGATTGGCTATTGTTAAATATCATTCACACAACCAGAGTTCTCCACTATTGCTCCAATGTCCAGCTGGGTGAAAATAATAGCCAGCTGAGATCCTGACCCTCCTAGGGGGGTCCGGGGGTATGCCCCCCCGGGAGATTTTTTTTAAACTTTTTAAAGTGAAATGCATGAATCTGGTGCACTTTGAGAAGGAAATTAAGAGGCTAAATCTGAGGAATTTTGTGTGAACAAATAATTTGGAGACACTGGGTCGGATGAATTAGAAGCTTCTTGGATTTTCCATTAAAATGTTCATTTAAAATAAAATATTATGCAGGGTCCTCTGGGTTGGGCTTGGTGCTCTTTTTCTTTTACGGGACATATTTCTCTGTAATATAATGAATACATTTAAATGCAGTGAGAGGAACGAAGCAGAAGAACTCTGTTGTCCAGCTATCTTTTTTTCCACAGACAAGGCTGAAATAGGTTATACAGTGCATGGGCATCTGAGCCCCATTTCCAAATGTTTTTAAATAAACTCAATACACACTGGACGTGAACGTGACGTGATCAGTTAAACTTGGATTACCTACAAGATGAACTGATTAAATTATTGGGCTATTAACTAGGCTATCTAGATCAAAACATTGTATTAATTTTGTATGATATAATAATATGATGTTAATATCAAACACACAAACTAAAAAATAAAAATAAAAATACATTGGGGGGGGGGGGCCTGTCGGTCGGCTCTGATTGTGAGCGCACTGCAGACACTTCATTTCTGCAATGTGCGCTCATTAAACTGTCAGCTTCACTTAAGAGTCCTGTGTGGGTCAACAGTGCAGTGCAAACTATGCAGCATAAAGTTGTAACATTCGTCTACGACCGTGATGTTAAATCACCTTCACACAAAGTCTCCGCCCCAGCAAAGCAGCGAGTCGATCGCTGTGACGGTGAAAATCACCGGGACCCGGGAGACCCAGTGAGCGAGTGAGACGCCGCTCAGAAAAAACTCTGTGGTTTGATGGATGAAATCAGTCGGGGATATCCTGCCCGTTAACTTTGTCTACGGGAACGGCTTCCGCGATCTTTTTCTATGTCTCGAGTCTAACAGAGAGCCATGTCGGCAAACTGACAGCGCGACTAAATAAAGGGACTGTACAGTGAGCTGCATCCCTCCGTATAGTTTCTGTTTCAGTAGGCTGTTACATTAACCTCTGAAGCATTGACAGTGTTTAATCAAAGCCTCTAATGGCGCTTTTCCACCGCACATGTAGCTCGACTCGACTCAACTCGACTCGACTCAACTTGGTTTGGTAGCAGCACGGGTCGTTTTCCACCGCAAATAGTACCTGCTGAACGTGGGCGGGGTCGTCGTAAGAGGCTGAAAGCCTACTCCGGAGCAAAGTAGCGAAGCAGAAATTACGAGCAGTTGTTGCACTATTAACTGAACCAACCGCCAAAAACACGGATGAAAAATGTTTAAGAAATACCCCCCTTGTATCTGTTTGCTAAAATAAGTAGAAGAATATTGCTACGGGCCATTAAAAGGGATGGTTGTTGTCCCGATGTGTCTCTGCCACACAGTCAGCTGTAGGGATACGTCACGTACATCCCTATGCACGTAAACACGGGCATGATAAAGTTGACTGTTTAGTGCTTGTTTCAGGATACGTGTTTTCAAATGCAAGCCGTGTCTCAGCCTGAATATTTTATTGAGGTAATCAGTTCAGTCTGAGGCTTGTAATGTAATCGCTCGCTATCATGTCTGTCCCAGCTGGCTACTATTTAGCCTAGCTGCTAGCTGCCCTACATGTCTCCTCTCGTATGTAAGTAACTTCCCCAACAACCAACACTGGGTGAGCTTAGCGAATATATGGAAAATAAATTCGGATCTGTGATGCAAATCAAATGAAAGAGAGCCAGAGAAGGCTGCACGCGGCGTAAATACACTCAAAAGTCCCGGAGAGTTGGGGAGAATAAACAACAGAATGAAGCCGGTAGTCTCTGGCCACTGATTGGCCAGACAATAGTCTCTGGCCAATCAGTGGCCGGCCGTCTGCCGACGTCACCTTTTAGCATCGGCTCAGCTCGCTTGGACCCTAGAGCGAGGCGATACCAAAAAAGCAGCCGCTACGTGGTACCAGGTACCATGAAATTGCGGTGGAAAAGCCAAAAATGCGAGTCGAGTCGAGTCGAGTCGAGCTGATACCATGCGGTGGAAAAGCGCCATAAGATTTTATTATCAAAAGGGCTTTGATTGAGACTTTTAGCCAATTCTAAAGTCTGAACACACAGCGGCAGCAGTGATGCTTTACTATGCCCGATCTTAACGCTGATTGGACAATACTCATGACGTCTACCAAAGATGTTTTATTGCCAAGATAACGATATTCCCTTGTCTCACACTACGGTAACTCGCCCACACAGTCCAGTCTGGGAAGCGCTGGCTGACTTCTCTGGCAGCTGCCGCTACCCCCCCCCCCTTCCCAAAAACAAAAACTCTTCGGATCTATACGATTCACGTTGGTCATATATTTTGATTCTAAACGGCGATTTTTGCCGAAAAGCGACGAGTTTGCAGGTATGATTATTTTATTTGGAAACAGTTTTTTTTCATCTTCTGTTAATCTGTAAACTGAGAACACGAATTATGACTCATTACAACCACTTACTAATTGTTATCACCACTAACCCCCTGAAGATAGCAGCCACACTTTAAATGCAGAACAGGTTTTGCTCCATAATAGTAGTCTATGTTTTATTTTATAAAAAATACTCGCAAATGTAGCCTACAGTATAGACTTTTAGTTAATAAACGGTGTGCACCTCCCTTGGTTCTGACATGGACCTATTATAAGAGACTGCCCGTAATAAATGTGATGCCGTGGTTGTGTGACGTTGGACCAAAAACTCTGTGAAGTCGGAGTAATACACCCCCCCGGCGCTCGTTCGGCTTCCTCTCATAAGGACCAGGCTCTGTACAGCGGCCGCTTATGCTGTCAAGCGCCCGCCTTCCCCGTTCTTTCGCCTGTGTAGCCACTAGCCTTCCTCTCATAAGGACCAGGGCAGGCTGTGCTGTGTACAGCGGCCGCTAATGCTGTCATGTGCGCCCGCCTCCCCCGGTCGTTCGCCTGTGTAGCCTTCTTCTCATAAGCATGAACCTACAAAAAAGGTCCATGCTATGAACGACGGCCACCATCGCCGTCATGCGGCCCCCCTCCGCCCGCTCGTTCGGCTGTCATAAGAGCACAAGAGCCCTCGTCTTTTTTTCTCCCCCTCTCGTTGTTTTCACATAGCGACAAAAGTAAACACACACAGCGCGCACTGCAGACTACGTCACAGGTGCGCGCCCAGGAGACTCTGGTTGGGAGGGGGGAGTGAGGGAGTTGCCAATGCATGTGAGTCTGCGAGGCAGAGAGCCACATGAAAGAGCGAGAGAAGCGAACACCAGCGAGTTTACATTACGTGCCAATTTGTATTCGATGGTCGCGATAGGGTCATTTTATACATCCCGTGGAGAACATCTCGCGATACATCGCATATATTCGATATTTCGCCCAGCCCTACTCCAAATGTATTTTTTGACCAAGTTTAACCAGCTCCTGCCACCTACATAAATACCTGTGTACCTGTTGATGTAACCTTAAGTTTTTGCCAATAAGTGGTGGTTAGGTAAGAGCACATTGTAGAATTGTATCAGAGTATGCAGGGTTTTTCCTGGCTCAGAATGGGCCTTTGCGGACCGACTTTTTTGGGGTTGCGACTATGTGTAACAGTAAAGGCAAAACGTTTGTGTATTTCAAGATGGGTGTGGAGGAGAGGAGAGTTTCTGTCCAGATAAAGAGTATTTCAGTTAGCCTGTCAATTGCTGTGTTACCATGGAGCTTACTGACACTGATAAAATCACAATAAAGAACCTGTGGATATGAAGTCAAAATGCTAATAATGACAAACTATTTAATAATGTAATTGTTTCTATTTGATCTAAACCATGGAAATTGCAAGAAGGAAGGGCTGCTCAATAATGAAAAAATCATAATCATGATTATTTTGAGTAATCACATAGTGTAATCACGATTATTAAAGACAGGTAATCATTGATTTAAGAACATCATGCATTTATTCAACTTTTAACAAGGTTGTTTCTATTAACACCAAGACTTTGGACTTTAAACATAGGCCTAATTGAACTGAAAACAAGGAAAATAGAAATAGGCCGAATAAGCGAAACTTTGAATTGAATTGAATAAAATAAATATGTCAAAATAAAAACAACCCGTTGGTGTTGATAGGGCACCGTCTTTTGCTAGAATTAAATGTAAAGGCATCATTTATTTATGGCTCAAGGAGCTGGCTGGATAGGCTGTTGTATTGTACAGTGTTGACTGTTGTGGTGGCAGGAGTCAAGGAGCTTTAAACTCCTGTGTTTTTATTCATTTATTGCTTGGTCATAGACCACTATGATCCGACTTAATGTGAATAAACTTATAGGTTGTGATATTTTGAGGTGCAGACAGACACGTCGCGTATGCCTTTTTTTCTCTCTGTCTCGTGTATGTCACGTGACTCGCGTGTTCGCGTCTGACATCTTGCACATTATTTTAGTCTGTTGTGAGTCTGAAGTGTTGTCAGATAACATAATTAGTTTTACCTTTATTCTCGACCAAAGGCTGACTTTCTGCCGTCCTCTATAATTTTTTTAAATCACCCGGCAATGTGCAACATCTCACTCACACTCTCTGGACCAGCCGAAAGCTAAACTATCAGGTGAGGGCAGGGCCGAGCGGAGCTCATGGCTGAAAGGGTTCGCTGCATTTAAAGCCTGAGCATGCGGAACAATGATAGTTTAATTACGATTATTTTGTTTCCATGATTGACGGAAAGCCGTTATAAATTTTAAATTTAATTTGAAATTTAAATTCAAGTTATTGCCCAGCCCTACAAGAAGGATGACATTAATTGGGCTGAATTTGGAAAGGTTTTAAATAGCTACATTTATTCTGAATCTTTATAATTTCGGCGCTAGTGATTTTCCTTTGGCGCTGGATAAATCCTCTTTGGGGGGCGCCGAAAAATTCTCTATGCAGAAAAAAATCTGAGTGTCATATTATATGTGACACACTGGTCACTAGAAACGGCTAAAGGGAAGACCAGGACCTATTCACCCAAGAACCACTACCATTAGTCAAGACATCTCCAAAGCCTGTATTCATCCTGACACCAGCCACAGTTTTAACAACCTGCCTGCTGGCAAAACAATAAAAACATCCTCCACTCTCCATGTACTGTCACAAGGCACACACACAATAGCTCTTACTCAAGTGACAACTTGTGTAGTCCCTCCAAACAAGAGGTCATTCTGACCTGCCATTGTAGAGCCAAAAAAATAGACCTGCTAATGATACATCTTCATTAGCAGGTCTATTTTTTAAAAGACAGAGAGAGAAATATATTTTACAATAGATGTTATCAGCTTTCCGTTTGGCAGATTCCCCTGTCGCTGAGAATTGTTTACCCCACATCATTATGTTTTGAAGCCTAGTTCCTAGAAAGTGAAAGCTGCTTGACTGCTAGATGCACAGTGGGACTTTTTGGAGGGGACTTAGTTTGGTAGGCTACTTGGCCAACTTTCTTGAGATAGGAAAACAAACATGCACATCGGGAGGCAGGTAAACAGAATAAAAAATAGTGTGTGGGGGTACATAGTGTGCTCAACCCAGTGAATAGTATGTCTTGACATGATTTGTTAATGGACCTGGAGTGTCTATTTCATGCAGTACCATAAGAAATCCTTATCTGTGGTGATGATGCAGACATGGCAGTACCAAACAACACACATTGCATTTCAGTTCATCTTCATTTAATGTGCCTGATTCATTGCTGTTTTAGTAGAGTATGGTGTTCTGTAAATAACTCTGTGTTTACAATGTATACTTTACCATGGTGCTACTCAACCACTGCTTCAGTGTGAGTGCTTTATTGCCCCTAGAGTAGCCTTGACCACAGATAAATAATTGGGTATCTGCAAACACAGAGTACATCTCATTCTAACAGGCCAGAGGCCATATGCAGGGAAATGGAGGTATCCACCAGCCTTTACACTCATCAACCTCCCAAACAGTATTATTGAAAATACATGTAGACATGTAGTGTATAAATCATCTGAAGGACAAGGCTCAGTTCACAATATATAGACCAAACAAATGGACCCACAACTGTGTTTTTTCCTTTGAAAGGTTTTTGTAAAGGTCATCTCCCAAGAGATCAATGATGTAAAATGTGTTTGTGTTTGTTACAAATTGGTTAGAAATGTACATCTGTCAGAGGCAGTTGATAAAGCAGTGATACAGCCACTTTTACTATATACTGTTCATAGTGTGACAGACAGCAACATTAATTATCAGGCAGCTCAATCAACAGGCTGATAATAAATCACCATACTGTGCCATTTCTATAGAATAGAGCATGTCTCAGAAATGTCAACATACAACAATTTGTTATTCTGTGTATGATATGAGAGTTGCCTCAGAGGTCAAACTAAATGCTTTACATGGCACTTTTAAGATGGAAGTATTATATCAAAAACACTGGAGACAATCAGTAGCTTTATCGGTCCTGTATTTACAATACACTCTTGTTTGTACTAAGTTATTTACCTCAAATGTTTTAGACGACCTTCAGCCAAGTCAGTAACAAGATGAATTTTTTTTTTTGTGAGGTAAATAGCGCTGGCTCCCATAATTCCAATCAGTTTTATTGTATCAATGCTTGGACGCAGTGGGATGGGGCGCTGCCTGTCACAGGCTTGTCAGATATCATACAGAATCATGTTTGATGGACAGATGAACAGATAAACAGTAAAGGCCATCCATTACCCAGCTCTTCATTTCATTCAATAATTTTAAAATTTTTCGCAATATGATTCAAATATTTCTATGAGCCTGTCAGAGGAATATTGTTAGGCAAATATGTAATTAGCTATTGTTACCTACCTCTGTGTGTGTGTGTGTGTGTGTGTGTGTGTTTCCTAGTTTTCAGTATCCATGCTAACAACATCCTGCCCTGCCAGGATCTGTGCCAGTGGTGCTGAGATGGGAGGTAGGGAGGGGAAAGAAAAAATTAAGGACGGGAGAATTACAAAAAAAAAAAAAAAAACGATGGAAGGGGTAGTGGATTACAGAGATTTTTTGCTTAAAAGGAGGGATATCAAATTAAGAAATAAATAGAGAGAGGTGGGAGGGACGGAGGGAGGGATATTAAAGAGGTAAACACTGTCCAAGCTTAGTGACCTGGGTTGTACTTGCTAGTTCATTGCACAATAATGTAATGTCTCTTTCATCCACACATCTTCCAACCACATGCTCCCAGCCCAAGCATACACCCCTCTCTCTGTGGCAGCACGGCCAACACTGTGACTTTGAATTTCGGCCAGGGACGAGCTGTGAATTCCTTCCTCTCCCCAGTCCCCACCTCTCTTCCTGTATACCTAATGTATCTGTGGATCAAGTCTCTCTTTCTCTCTCAAACACTACTCATACAGAGTCAGATTGAGTTTACAAAGCAAACAAACTGCCAATTGATCGAAAAATGGGTTCCAGAGAGAGACAAGCAAAGGCGGAGACCTCCAATCCAATAGATTCCTAATGATTTAAGGCAAGGCAAATTTATTTATATAGCACAATACAGACACGAGGCCATTCTAAGTGCTTTACAGGGGCAAGATTAAAATACATAAGACCCATTAGAAAAGCGAATGAATAGAAATAAAACATTTAAAAGCGAATTGATAGAAATAGAACATTTAAATAAAAATAGAAAAGCAGGTTAAAATGGAAACAGAAAAGTCTTCAGAATTCATTTAAAAGAGCTGAGAGTTGCAGCAGACCTCAAGTTTTCTGGGAGTTTGTTCCAGAGATTTGGTGCATAAAAACTAAAAGCTGCTTCTTGTTTAGTCCTAACTCTGGGGACTGTAAGTAGACCTGTCCCAGAAGACCTAAGGGCTCTGGATGGTTCATAACGTATCAGCAGATCAGTAATTTATTTTGGCACTAAACCATTTAGGGCTTTATAAACCAACATCAATATTTTGAAATCAATTATTTGAGTGACAGGAAGCCAGTGTGAAGACCTTAGAACTGGGGTAATGTGATGCACTTTTTTGGTTCTAGTTAGGACTCGAGCAGCAGCGTTCTGAATTAGCTGAAGCTGTCTGATAGACTTTTTTGGAAGGCCTGCAAGGACACTGTAGTCAAGTCTACTATAGATAAATGCATGGACAAGTTTTTCTAAATCGTGCTGAGACATGAGCCCTTTAATTCTTAATATGTTTTCAAGGTGGTAGTAGGCTGACTTATTAATTGATTTAATGTGTTTCTTGAAATTCAAGTCTGAGTCTATGACAACACAAACATTTCTGGCTTGGTGTGTGGTTTCTAACATAACGTTAATGCTAACACAGAGGGTTGAATTTATGTTGCTGTAATGGGAAGGTCTGGGTTTACTATAGTTACGGTCAAGGGATCTTTTGTTCTTGTGTGTATGTGTGTGTGTTTTTTTTCGTTGTGTCAAGTTAATTTATTCCAATAATGTTCCTTCAGAGCTATTGATCAGGAGACTATGCAACATTAGATCTCACACTACTTTCGTCAAAAAAAATTACTCTCCTCACAATACATCTAGCTGTTTTAGAGATTTCAGAAAGCTATTTGATGTACGGTGTCTGACACCTGCCCGAAACCACTGGTCTTCCTCTCAGTGAGAGTGCGAGCTTTGAATCACTGTGTCACTGAGACATGAAAGAACGGGAACTTGAAGGAACAAAGTGAGTAGCGGTGGAGGAGGAGAGACCGGCTTTATGTCTGTTGATATGAGCCTCTTTGGCACAGATCATCTTATAGCAGCTTTTCCAGCATCAGCAAAATGTCCCTATCTCTCTCAGTTTGTCATTTCCACACACACACACACACACACACACACACACATTCCAACTCCCTGAATGCTTGAGTATGGCGGTCATACGAAAAGCAATTTCACAGCCCTTGGCCTGAACCACATCAGCACCTGCAACTTCATCACAGTAGCACCGGTCCGTTGCGCATGCATAGACACACAACTCAGCACAGTGGTTTGCAACAGCTCTCATTGAACAACACCAAATAATTTTGTGCAACAACACAAGGCAGATAATAATGAGATGAACGACAGTGCTGGACAGGTAGAGATACATTTGAAGCTAAAAAGCTAACAACGAAAGAAAATAAATAGATAGAAACACCAAACCTATAAATGAAAATAAATTATTAATATTATTTTACTTGACTGGGCTTGATGCCTTGTATACATGTCACACACACACACACACACACACACACACACATGAGGAAATGGACTGGTGAACGCTACAATAGGTTACATTTTGATTGAAATACTGTTGGTTGATTAAGGAAAGACAGAACACAATGCCCCTTCCCCTCTTTAAACAAATGTGTAGTGAGACTGTCAGACTGCGTTACCCAATAAGCACAATGAAATTCCACACAACACAACAAAACATGTCACTGTACAATATGAAACACAATGGAACTCAATATGACACAACAGAAAAAACATGACAAGCCAGCATACCAACACTTACCAAAACTGCAAAGCACAGCTTAATGCAAACAAACCTAACAACAATACCACTAAAACAATTAATACACACCCTTTTTCTTTTTCCTATTTCTTTCTTACTTCTGGCTCCCAACTGTTATATACGTATATATCATCACTTCTTAGGCTACTCGACAGGTGTCAATCAAACCGCCGTTAACTTCTTGAGATCATTAGACTGACTGCAGTTCATTGGCGTGTTGCTCTACTTGTCATTCACTGTGGCTTGTTGCATCTCATTCTGACTTTCATCCCTGCTTTTCCTTGATGGCTTTTCATTTCCTCTGGTTTTTGTTCCTCACTTCTCTGCCCTCACTTTGACATGGACAAAATGGGGTCCAGCTTATCTCTCCTGCCTGCCTGTCCATTTCTTTATCTCCTATCTATCCCTATACGTCCACTTTTTTTGTGCCTCTCTTCTATCACTCTGCTTCTTCACAGTTCTTAATGTGTTTGGACCTGGCCCCTGAACTTCTCCCTTTTCTTCTTTTCCATCTCTCTTCAGTCATGTCCCCCTCAGGGTGACTGTCTGTTCCCTGTCCTCTCTGTTGTCATTCTTTTCTTTTGATCACCTCCACACTTTCTCTTTTTCACATGGCATTTTGACTCACATATCTCTTATATCCCTTATTTCACAATGCAAGACTATTTGATGTCACATCTTCCAACTTTCTTCCCTTCTTAATCTGATAACATTCTTGCTGCCCTCTCACCCATCTTATCGTCTACCTCTTCCTGGACCCTTTCCACTATCTACCTAACCCCTTCCATCCTCCTCATCCCCTCCGATGCTGACACCAGACCCCCAAAGTGTGAAGCTGCCGCCCCCGCCCCATCCCCTCGGTCACAGACAGAATGGCCATGCCAGTGTTGATTAGAGTCTGCTTGGCCAGATGTTCAGCTAGGCTTAGCAGAGGCCTGTGGGAAAGAGAGCTGTTTATTCTAGCTGCAGGAGATGGATTGAAAACGACGGGAGCTAAAACAAGCAAGTATTCTCTCATTAAACTCACTCATTGAACACACCCGCATGCGCACTAGTGCACAAGTAAGCACAGCATAGCAATACACAGCAGTCTATGCATTACATAGGCAAGCACATCGTAAACATACACACTTAAATCCATTCTTTTTTGGATGTTGTGTGCTGATTTATATAAGTCGATTCAACTGGTGGGATAAGCACCCACTCTTGCTGATGAATGATCTTGCTTGAAGAACAATGCAGTGCTGCATTGCACATGCATTAATACATACTGTTTGTGCAGTGAATTGCAGGAAACCATCGTTATTTGTAATTCCGCCTTGCAACTCAATAAATGTAAACCACATTGCATGGAACTCATTGGGATGATCTGAGTTAATTGAGGCCAGAGAATACAGTAGTACTGAAGACCACTATAACCTAGTGAATGTAACCGATAGTTGAAACTCTGATTTCTATTATAACATTGACAAAGAAGGTGTGTGCATCCTTACCTATAGCTATTGAAAGCAGCAACATATGCCTCTAAAGTCCCTATATTTCCTTTTTCCACCCAACCATGCTGTTCCTTTTCTCCCCCACTCACTGTTGATCTTCCTTTCTCTTTAGCATTTCTATCCACCTTTCTCACATACCTGTGCCAACCTCTATTCTTCCTTTTTATATTGCTCTCTGATTTACAGTTACATCTCGGGGACATGACTCACAGCAACAAGTGCACTTGGGTCTTTTTCATAGAAAGCCATTAATAAATGAAATGTTGAAGAGGATGATTTTTTAAAGTGGTATTTAGGATTTCAAATAAATGTTTTATAAATCAAACACACTGCATGCAGAACTGAATGAAATAGAATTGCTATTTTAAAGGTTTTACTCTATCTACTCTCTTCTACATCATAGGACATGATATAGCTGCAGTCAAACCCATAAATTACAAGTCACTCCATAACCTGCCACATCCTGCCGTAAAGACTGCCATCAGGATAGCAGAAATCCCATTCCAGATAATTTCCGGGAAGGTCTCCTCAATGCCATTGAGTTCAAAGGCCAGGGAAAGATAACTAGTCACTGATCCGGTCGTAGGTGGTGTGAATAATGACACAATATCAACACTGACGTTTGAAATGTGTGTATTTAGCAGCCTGGGAAGGATGATTCAGAACGAGGAGCAGATCTATAGCAGTTTATGTTTAATCTACTAAAACTAAAATCTTTAAATCTGCTTGAATATCTAAAGGCCAGGACACACCGGCCCGATAATCGCCGTCGTAGAGTCGGGAGGGGTCGGGGACACGAATCTGTTTGGTGTGTGCCGTGAAATCGGTCGACGTTGATGTCGTCGGGCTTCTTTTGAGCCAATTGGCGGCGGCCAGTCTTTCAGTTGGAGCAATTTGATTTGTGGAGGGCTAGCGAATCAGTGAAGCCCGGAAGTGAGGCGGGTAGCACAAACAGCTAACAACAGTTAGCCATCGTTTTAATGTGTTTGTTTGTTTCGTTCAGCGAGTACTCACATGCATCAACCCTTGTTGACTGCTCGACACCATGCTCGACACTCTCTGCTAAAAATTGTGCTCTTTATGGTCCATAAATATAAATACGTATTCAGCCGTAGAGAGCCGTCCCATCATTTCCGGCTTCTGTATTTTTTCGGGCCACAATACAGATTATGGAGACATTACGTCCCGCGCAAGCGCAGAGCGTACGGAAAGTCAGCAGTCGGTTTGGTGTGTTCTTGGCACTTTTTCGGCCGCGACGGGAAGACTGGAGCTCCCTGGATCGGCAGTCTCGATTTTCGGGTAGTCGGATTGGTGTGTCCTGGCCTTAACTGAGATGCTCCTCCAGGGTGAATTTGTCTATTGTGTTAAAACAGGGAGTCCCAGTGGCACTTTTATTAATGGATTTAAATAAATTCCATGTGTTTTTTTAATGTTGTTAATTGAAGTGAGCTATTCTTTTATTTTATGTTTGTTGGTTACATGGTGGTATTAGATAACAAAGTGAAATGGTGAAATTGTGGACAATGTTGTAGGAATCCTGCTACATCTGAGATAGTAAAATTGCTGGAACTGTCACGCCTTTCCGTGTCGGTCTCATTAACACTGCAGGGCAAGGCGAAAGAAAGCCTGAACATTCAAGAATTTCACAGTCAGTGTAAAAGGGGCAGCAGAGATAGAGATATGGTTGTTTGTGTGTGTGTGTGTCCATATACTCATACATGCCGGTTACCCTCCAGGGAAATAAACCCAGTGTCTGTGTGTGTGTTCAGGTCAGTGAATGCTACCTCACTTGCATAAGTGGGTCCCCTTCTTGACAAGACTCCATTTAAATGCAATGACCTCATCCTTAAAGCAAGCAGTAACTGCCAGTGCTGGCATTGGTGATTGTTGGTCTGGATCACAATGAAAGTCACAATGAAGTGCTGTTTACCATGTTGTTGACCTGCTCAAGATAGCTTTCTGGGGAAGGTCATTGTATATGATATTGCCCATCTCAGGGGTTATATGGTGTGCAGGGTTTGTTCCTGGCTGCTGTTGTCCGGGGTTACATAGGGACTTGATAGACGAGAAAGACTGAGAAGAGATATCATAGAGAGACAGAAGAACTCAGAGACATTACAAGATGATGAGTATGATAGAGATTGTATTTTAACTTCACTTCAGTTCATATCTGTTCTGGCCACCCTGAGTCCAAGAGCAAAGCCACGGACTGGCCTGTCAGTAATGCCATCTGTATGGCTTCAAAAGTCTTCTGTTAAAGTGCCATGACTCTGTTAATAAGGTAATTTGTTAATTTCCATATTTAAACCAGCCTCCTAAATGTTTCCATCAGTACATGAAAGCATTTAGATCACATCAAATAGATTCAGACAATGGGAGGCGAAAGACCAAAATGATTCTATACCAGTGTTTAAAAATATGCAGATCATGTCTCAAACAATATGTTGTGCCACTCTGATGTGTCTGATTGCACAGATTTGTAGACATAGTCGATTGTGTTACTAGTTTTGATTTAACAATAAATTCAGAGCTGCAGGTGGCCACAGGGGACTGGCAGGATCTGCTTTGGCACTTCAAATATTGTTGAATATGTTTGTCTGTCATTAGCAAGACAAATAGAGGCCCTTAGCAGAAAAACCAACCTTCTAAAACCTTGTCATGATTTTTTGTCAGAATTTGAATTCCCATAGACTACAGAACACATTTGTTTTAACAGAATATTTCATAGAGCAAAAAAACATAAGGATGCTTGGTTCCTCAATAATTCATATCTATTTTTGTAACTTATTTTTTAAGTGTAACAAACCATTATGATATAACAATGCCAATATATTAACTAAGATTGCTTCTTAATATACTATATTTGTTTTGGCAGACAAGGGTGAACATCTAAGATAGCAAACATAGTGTGTTTATGTGCAAATGTTGCTGTTTTTTCAATAACCTTACCATCCTCACTGCTTGCTAATTGGTGTGTATTTGTGTGTATTTGTGTGTGTATTTCTTTGTGGGGCTTATGTGCATACACATACACATTTTTTTACTTTACATTAAGCAGGATTACAGATTTTTTGAAAGTACATTCTTTCCTTTCTTTGATTATCCTGCTTTTGTATTATTAGACTTTTTTTAGTTCAGATTACAGTCTTATGTTTCCCCCACTGTTCAGTCTAATTAAACCTGGTCAGTATTATGTGCAGGTCCATTAATCCCTTGGACGAGAAAAGGTTTGGAACCTCTTGAGGTGTAAAGAAATGGAAAATATGCACATGCAGTGCCAAAAACTTGCATACATAACTGTGTGTGTGTATGTGTGTCATTAAGGACACAGTAAGGATGGTGAGTAGGCAAGACGAATGTCATGTTGCTCCATCTAACAGGCTCTCTTGCCATTCAGGCTCCCTTTCCCTCTTGATCTCGGACAGGCTGAGGTGGATGCCACACATTCTCACATTCTACAGTTCTCATTCTCTCTTTTTTAAACACACCCACACAGACCCCCCCCCTCCCTCCACACACACACACACACACATACATTTTGAATATTATTGTTGCATTGCATAATGATACATAGATTATGCTTTATACATATAATTAACCAGCTGTGTCATGATGGGTGATTTTACTTATTTCTCTCTTTTATTTCTTGGCTCAGTATTGCTTGACACTAGTTTAGTGGTCAATCAGGGCTTTTGCTGTTGGGCTCAGCACCATGAAAAACACCCAGCCACACACACACACACACACACACACACACACACACACACACACACACACACACGCACACACCAGCAGTGCTAATATTCCCAGAGTGGGACCAGTTGCCAGTGGACAGAGAGGTTGCCTGATCAGGTTTGCTCTGATCTATTTCGCTCAGTCATCTTGATTTTAAGATAGGATCATGCCTCTTACTCTACATTCAACCGAGTTTATGAAGGAACAATGCAACCCATCACATAATACAGGTGAGACCAAAACCCAGGCTTGTGTGGCAAAGTTTGTATAGTCGTTTAATTGGGCTAACTAAGTCGTCTTCTCTACATCTTACTCGGTATCTCTCAATTCGTATAAATGAATCTATTTGTTTACGGGTTCTACTTACTCTCTTATAACTACTACAGTTTTTGCATTGATTAAGAAATCCAAAAATGTCTGTTTGAGATTTTCAAGATGTTCAGTGTTATTGTATTCAGAGTTGCATGTAGTATGTGGTTACTCCGTTTTAGGAAATACCCATTTTTATAATATCTCTGATCTTTATATTTGTCGTATTTTATCTATTTTTTCATTTTAAGATTATGACTTCAAGTACAGCAATAATGAGATGTCCTCCCCTTGTACAACAAAAGAAGAGGATTTTTTCAGAAAATAATGATAACATCTTTAGCTATGGACTTTGCCATTTCTTTTACACAAAAAGTGTGTCAAATATGTCAATGTGTTATAAAAAGAAATCATGAATGTGTTAACTATCAGCTTACACCAATATCTTATGAATGTGATAACACTGTGTTAAAACCCAAAGAAGAAATTGAGATACACTTCAGCAAGGGATGCAGCTATGTCTCTTTTGTACTTTTATCACTGACTTGGCAGTAAAGTCAAATGCAATATATTAAAGAGTTGAACAAAGAGCAGAAAATAAAAGACTTAATGCAGCTCAAGAGGAAAGATGATGCTTTATCACTTCCTAGAAAAGATCAGCCCGATAATCTAAGGAAGATTTGGTTATCTTGATAGTACGCTTATCACTTTTAAATGTTTTAGTTTGTAACAGGCTCTTTACAATTGCTGCAGGCTACCCCTCTCCCCCTCCCCCCCTCTCTCTCTCTCTCTCTCTCTCTCTCTCTCTCTCTATATATATATATATATATATATATACACTCAACAAAAATATAAACGCAACACTTTTGTTTTTGCTCCCATTTTTCATGAGATGGACTTAAAGATCTAAAATTCATTCCAGATACACAATTATACCATTTCTCTCAAACATTGTTCACAAATCTGTCTAAATGTGTGATAGTGAGCACTTCTGCTTTGCTGAGATAATCCATCCCACCTCACAGGTGTGCCACATCAAGATGCTGATCTGACATCATGATTAGTGCACAGGTGTGCCTTAGACTGTCCACAATAAAAGGCCACCCTGAAATGTGCAGTTTTGTCTCAGCAAAATGCCACAGATGCCACAAGCATTGAGGCATTTTGCAATTGGCATGCTGACAGCAGGAATGTCAACCAGATCTGTTGCTCGTGCATTGAATGTTCATTTCTCCACCATAAGCCGTCTCCAGCAACTTCGCACAGCCATTGAAGAGGAGTGGAACAACATTCCACAGGCCACAATTGACAATCTGATAAACTCTATGCGAAGAAGATGTGTTGCACTGCATAAGGCAAATGGTGGTCACACCAGATACTGACTGGTTCTGAGTCCCCAGACTCCCAATAAAGCAAAAAAATGCATATTTCAGAGTGGCCTTTTATTGTGGACAGTCTAAGGCACACCTGTGCACTAATCATGATGTCAGATCAGCATCTTGATGTGGCACACCTGTGAGGTGGGATGGATTATCTCAGCAAAGCAGAAGTGCTCACTATCACACATTTAGACAGATTTGTGAACAATGTTTGAGAGAAATGGTACAATTGTGTATCTGGAATGAATTTTAGATCTTTAAGTCCATCTCATGAAAAATGGGAGCAAAAACAAAAGTGTTGCGTTTATATTTTTGTTGAGTGTATATATATATGTATATGTGAATATATATGCATTTATATACAGTATATATCTCTTTATTTATATGTGTATGTATATATACAGTATATGTGTGTGTATATATATATATATATATATATATATATATATATATATATATATATTTGTGCATTTTGGAAGTTGCAAAACCCCTTGTTTCTAGAAAACCGTGGAAGAAATTGGAAATGTGACCACATATTTAAGAAGAGCCATCCATTTGACTCATCCTGTAAAGAAGGGAGACACAAGGAATAAGATATAAGCACATTTAAGCTAAAAAAACTGTGTTTTGCCTTTCAAAGTAAAATTTCCATGATCAAGGTTTTTTGATTATTGTGTCTGAACAATTATAGACACGTTTGAAAACATTTGACACATGTTTTAGTGCTTTGGTATGCTACACTTTGAGTCTATATAGTTAGCACAATGTCAACCCTAAATTGCTGCATCATGCCTATTATCCAAAATTCTGGGGATGGGGTGATTTGTGCGCAAGGGCCTGGGTGAGTTATAAGTAAGTAAGTAAGTAAAATGTATTTATAAAAGCACATTTATGACAGTTTGCACTGTCCAAAGTGCTGTACATAGTGCATTCAGTAGGTAAACAATGAAGGTAAAATAACAATAACCAAAATAAAAGACGTAAAGCCCATACATCCACATAAACACAGATAGTAGTGCAGAGGTAAGTAAGTAGTGCAGAGGTTAATGGGGAGGAAACACCAGGGTGTACATATGGGTTTTGAGCCTTGATTTAAAGGCAGAAATGTAGGGGGAATCACATTTGTCAGGTGGCAGTTGGTTCCACAAGCACGGAGCAACTAGTGCAAAGCACATTTCTGAGAGTTGTGCCAGTGGCATGGCTGTATACGCTGGTCACCAAAAGAAAGTGATTGTCTACAGTAGCTCAGAAGAGAGTGACATCTCAATTCCACTTAACGACACCACTTATGAGAGTTCAGATGGCCAGAAAGATGATGATGGTGACTTTGTCATTGTGACACAATGACGCACAAATCACCCCACGTAGTGGGGTGATTTGTGCGACAAGACAACTTTTTTTCCGAAAGCTATATTTCTTAAACAGTTTATTCCAGATCCAAAGTTTTTATTGCCAGGGATGCACAACATCCTGAAATATATGTACATATTTGAGTTGGAGACATAACTGTCAAGGCCTCACTTTAAAATCACTTTGAGTAAAAAGTTGCACAAATCACCCCACCTTCCCCTATATATATACAGTATACACAATTGATTTGCAAGAAAGGTTAGTCATTCATTATTGTTAAAAGGTAAAGGGGAAAAATGGGAGAGAGAAAACGCAAAGAGATTAGGGTGTTGATTGGATTTGGTTCTCAATTCAGCTCCCTGCCAGTGACAATAAGAAAGAGGAGATACAATAGTAAAGGAGGGGGAAGAAAGGACAGGGAAAAGAGCGTGGAGGCGGTGGAGCTTCAGCGTAATGGAGTCAAGACCCCTAACAGGCTGTCAGATGATGCTCACTTGCCGCACAGTCACTCCTTACACACAAACACAACAGCCGTGTGTGTGTGTGCACCATGGTGATAAATCTTAATTACACAATGGAGTGTAGGCAATGTGCCATCTCATCATACCATGTCAAATCTCATAAGCAACAGAGGAGTGTGAGGGGGAGAACGAGAGAAAGACGCAATTGTATGAACCAGAGATAGTGAGAACATGTGCGCACCATATCTAAACAGAAAAGCAGAATTGAAACGCGTAAAGCAAAATATGGGGTGCAAAGATGGCAGGATGCTTATAGGTTGAACTACTGTTACCTATTTTGAAGGTTTTCTTTTGTGTTGCTCGACTTGTTTGGGTTTTTAGCGTAGTGTCAATACAAATGAAGTCTCAAACCTTCTGCCGCCGCTACAATTGCGCGGATCTAGTTTGTCCCAGGATGAACGGGCGGATGAATACACAGTTCTAGCATGTCAGGGAAAGAATGGGGCTGGGGGCGTTGTTGTGGCCTGCTGAGTCATCGTGGCCAGGGTGATCTCTAAAAGCAGCCCCCCAGCCCCCCAGAGTAATGGTTAATCGTGGGAAGTCTGGTGTTAGGGTAAGTGTGCCTGTGTGTAGGCCGAGCCTGTTTGTTGCCGGTTGCGGTGGGTTTTGGCGTGCCGTGGTGTGACAGGGCCAGTCAGGCGGATGGGGCGTGTGTTGTTGTAGCCGTGTTGGTGGGGAAAGCCCTGTACAAGCAGCTCTCAGCTCTGCTGGCTGGGAGAAGAGCCGTGGCAGCTCTCCCAGAATAAAAAGCAGAAAAAAAGAAAAGAAAAAACGCTCTGTCCTTTTTGTTTCCACGGCTGTTGTGTTTTCTCTGCCCAAGGTTTGGGAGTCTGGTCTGTCTGTCCTCCTGCTTTGTCTGTGACTGTCCCGCTGTGACATACAGACCTATTCTGGACCGCTGGGGGTCGTCACCACGGAACCTCGCACAGACATAGTCCACTTCCTTTAGTAGTGGTGCCGAACCAGGAAGTGCAACCTCTAAACCGTAAGGTGCTGTGTAGAAGTAGATTTCAATGTCCGCAGGTGTCGTACCCATGTTCACAGACACAGAAAATTGACACCTAAACGTATGCAATACAAAGGATTAACTAGATTTTAGAGAAGAGAAAAAACTTAAAGATATTGATCTGCTACAGTCATTGTGATAGTTTGACAGATTATAAATATGATTTGGGCTTGACAATCGATGGAAGCTGAACCAATCCTATTCCAGGCTGTGCCAGTTGGCAGTAGGGAGATACAATCCTGCAGTGAATTGTGTTGTGTTGTTGTTATGACAATTGTTCTAAAAATGTAAGATATTTACGCATGACTGGAATCAGCACCAGGCCCAGAAACGATATGTGAAACTGCTATGTGCTGAGATACAGAGTGTAGCTATTATCTTAAAATCCACTTGACCGGGTATTAGTGTAATGTTACGCCACAGCTTCCTCCACCAGTCTTGTCTGAATTGTTCATAAATTAACATGTGAGAATTCATGTGTCTCGAAGGACTTGCATGACTTTTGGTTGGCAGGGAATAGGTTATGAAATTTACCAATTCCCAGTGTGTTGTCTCTGGATTTACTCAGTCATTTAGTATCTGCTCCTTCCTGGCTGTTAGAGGAAAAAAGTGTTGCTGTACCAGTACCTTAACTCATTGCAATCTTCGAATGCATTGTAGGAATAACTGCAGTTTATTTACGGTATTTCCTCTTATCAAACCCAAAGGAACTTAGGGAAATAAATGAGAACATTGAGGCAGCACCCACTACTAAAGTAGTTGTATTGTATAGCATACCAAAAGAAAGGGCAATACAACTGCCTGCTCCATAAGTACTGTAATGCCTCTTTAAATAACAGGCAGAATAGCAGAATAAGCCGATATTCTTCATACTTTGATCATACAGCTCTGGATACAGTGTCCTTTCTTATTATTTCTTACAGATGATCTATTGTTGTACTTATCATTGTTGGCACTTAACAAGTATTAATGCATGTATCTGTGGTGACAGACATTTATCCACATGTCTATGAGTCTCTTATCCTGTGCTGCAAGAGTATCATGGGCCAGCTCCGTGGCTCTACAGTGTCTTACTGGTCATGTCTGTGGCAGAATAATTTGCTCAAGTCATTCTCTCTGTCACTCAGACCTGCAGCAGATGTGACCGCAGGATACATGCTGTCAATACAACATTCCACCAGCTGTTTTATGTTGAAGGAGACTTTCTATATTGCACAATACAAAGAACACAAAGCACACACATACTGTAGAATCTACAATATATTTGTGTGCTTTGTGTTCTTGTGTAGACAACACACACACCTTTGATCATATAATTCATAAAGGCTTAGCTGGCTTTAAATAAGAGTATGAAAGGACTGATACTCAGACATAATTTACCGCCTCACTGTATTCACAGTAACATCTGCTTTTCCTTTCCCAGTCCCCGAATAACAGCATTTTAATTATGTGTGAGAGTCTCTGAATTGTGTGTGTGTGTGTGTTTGTATGTATGTGTGCCATTTCCAAAGTGCTTGTTTCTAGTCTGCAACTAGGTTTGGGTGTGAGACTGCTGATTGTTTTCTTTTAATGTTGTGTATGCTCTGTTTGCCATCCCCAAACCAGCAATGCTCTGGCTGTTATTTTACACAACACACGGAACACTTCTTATTTATTGGAAGACAAGAAAACGCTTTCTTTCACAGGCAAACACCTCAGTCAAACATAAGTTTGCTCATGATTGGAGCCCGCTGCTGCTGCCAGTCTGCTGACACTCCTGCATGCTCAGGTCACAGCTCCATTGTCTGACAAACACTGACTGAGTTCTTCTGTCATCATTTCTGTAGGCACAGAAATCGTGGATAGAAAGAGCCTTCAGCAAGAGAGAATGTGTTCATATCATAGTGAGCGCCAAAGACCACCATAGGTGAGTAACACAGTGTGTGATAGAAAGGGAAAATCTCAATCTCAACGCTTTGCAATATTGTGTATACTGTATGTATGTCAATTACATTACCCTTAATTCCAGCTAGTCATTTGTTTTACAAGAAAGATATTTTGTATTTTAAAAAAGGCTATACATTTAGGATGCAGCTGCATTTTTTCCTATAAAAGCGACAAGACTGTAATGAGCAAGCAAGCTAATGTGATAGCCCACCCCTTGTTACACTACTGACCTTTTAAAAAATGCCTCAAAGTAATGGATTGGATTTATATAGCGCTTTTATTCGCACTCAAAGCACTTTACAGGGTTCCAGGTTCCATTCATTCACACACAGTCATACCGGTAGTATTAAACTACGATAGTAGCCACAGCTGCCCTGGCAGACTGACGGAAGCGTGGCTGCAACATACAGCAGAAATACACATTCCCATGAGGCAAGGTGGGTGAAGTGTCTTGCCCAAGGACACAATAACCATGACACAGGTGGCAGGGTGGGAATTGAACCACCAACCCTTCGATCATTGACCACCTGTGCCACAGTCACGCTAATATCACGCTGGCTTCTATTTGCATCACAGGTGGATGCTCTTCAATAATGAGCCAAAACACTGACATTTTACATAAGAAAACCACAAAGGGTAAATTTGAGTACAGTAAAATATTCCTAACATTATTTCAGAGGGTTATTCATTAAGCAACAGACAATATAGAGCCCAGAGCAGCGTACTGCTCATCAGCATATCAAAGCGTAGCTATGTACTTTTATAATACTAATTTTATAACATGATTGTTATGATAAGGCTGCACTCACTATCTCAAAGTTCCTGCTCCTGCAAACTCACTGTCAAGTTGACGTAATCAAAATATTCACTACAGCTGAAGTCAGAGAGAGAAGTCTTTTTCCTGCAACTAACTACCAGTCCTCATAGTGACAAACTCAGGAAATGGCACTGTCTGTTAGGTAAACAGAATTAGCATAACTGGAGTAAAGGCGGAAGCCAATAGGAGGGGAAAGAAATGTTCTCCAAGATCAAATTAACTTTTCTCTGTTAAGTCAAAAACATGTGTGTTGATGACGCATGAGGCAGAAAGACGCTTTTTTCCCTTTCAGTCACACACAATCTCCCTCTCACCCTCTCCTGTTTCTGTCTCGGTGCCACAGTAGTTTTTCTTGGGGTTTTGGCTTCTAAATAATTCAGTTGCTCTCTGGAAACTTGTGTGCAATATACAAATCTCTCATTCACTTCACTGTCTCTTCTTATCCAGGTGCTGTTGTGGTCGTCTGATAGGTCAGCATGTGGGCCTCCCTCCGGGCATTTCCTCCAGTCAGAATGATAAGTCCGAGCGCTTGTCCAAGAATGACAGCCTGTCAGAGAAGTGGTCGATCAGCAAACACACACAGCTCAGTCCCACCGATGCCTTCGGCACAATTGAGTTCCAGGGAGGAGGACACTCCAACAAAGCCATGGTGACTCCCATGACAAATCTACTGTGTTGTTGCATTTTGTCAGTGGACTTCCTTTCTTGTTCTGCCTTAGGCAAAACAAAAAACGGTTTGGGTTTTGGAGGTCCAGAAATAAACTCACAGACAACACATGGGAGTAAGGATAAACGTGCACCGAGTTTTAAGTGTCTAATGGAAACCCTTCCCTCATGTTTATAAGTGTGGTTTTGAAAATGGCAGACTTATTATTTAATTTACCCCAAAAGATGGAAATATTAATAGAGGTTTAGGCATGGAGGTCAAACAGGAGCTACATAGTCCATATACAGATGAGATGTAATAATGACTCATCTAGAGTCCTTTTGTTCCTCTGCAATCCAGCTTCTCTTCAAATTACACTGAAGCTTGTTCAAATGTAAATGCATCACACATATCCAGAATGACAAAAATGCATCATAACAGCATACTTTAAGAGGACAGCAAAATCAATACAATAAGTATAATTAAGCGTTATTATATTTAAAATACTTGTGCATAGACACTGCCACAGATTAAATGTTTGCCTATTTAATTAATCCATCTCAAAAGTAGGCTGATTGTACCTGTTACATGGTGACAGAATGACATCACACATACAGTAACATTCAGGACATCCATTTGGTTAGAGCTGAATTATATCTGATTCATTCCCTTGTTAAATTATTCATTTACGTTGAAGAAACATAGGTTGGGTGTCTGGGGATGATAAATTAACAGATGCTCTATAATACATGCAGCTCTCCAAGCATAACAACTTCTGTTGAATGCTGCTGCAGCTTGAAAATGGAAAGACACTGTGATCCAAGTGATATGTCATTACAGATTAGATGTTGTTTTTAAATGTAGTGTTGTGTCTATGTGTGCGATCCTGTTTGTGTGTATGCCTCAGGCACATGCAGACTTCAGGTCAGTGGCCCTCATTTATCAAACTTGCGTGGAAACTGGTGCAGATTCTGGCGCAAATACCTCCCTACGCCAGGTATCGCGTGGGATTTATCAAACAGTCGTATCTCGCCAATCTCAGCGTACGCCAGGCCATTATTGATAAATGCGGCGGCTGAAAACGATCGTATCACGGCCCTATATTTTCTCAGTTTAGAGGCCCTGCCCAGAGGTTTTACGACATGGATATGCGCATTACGGCACAGAAGAGGAACTTCTCTGAAGTAGAAATTGACAGAATAACAGCGAAAGTAGAAAAAAAAGAGTTTCATTTCGGAGCATACAAGCGGCATCAAAGAACCACAGAAGGCAGCAGTTAGGAAGGAAATAACTGCTGCGGTCAACAGCGTTGGTGTTGACAACAAACGATCTCCAGCTGAGGATTTTGCATTTTAGGTTTAACCTACATCAGTAGGCTACTATCGCTCAAATGCTATAAAACAGCATATACAATTTTATGTCGCCATTTCTTTACATAGATGAATAAAAAGTGGCCTGACTCAAAAATCGCCACTAAAAAAAGCGTGTTGCTGTTCTGAAATGCAACCAACTGGGCTGGGGGTGCGGGCATAATATAAGTGGTCGAGGAGAAACAGACGCACCAACTGTCCGGTAATGGTCCCCATAAAATAAATACAGGTCTGCAGAGATTTGAATGATTATAATGTATTGGCCCTTTTAGATAGCACTACTCAAAAGGGTTGTAAAAACTAAAAATAACACATTTTGCGTTTTACTGTATGACAGCACGAGTGGTCAGCCCGGCGGTCAGCTGCACAAGCCGACCCGGCAACGATCAGTTGTGAGAGCGCCCACTGTCCTGCTCCACCAGCAGATCGGAAAAACGTGCCGGTTAACGGTGGAAATAAATCGCTCGCTTAAGCGATCAATGACACATTAAAAGAGGAACTAACATCTAAAAAGTGTGTCAAATAAATAAAATGTTAAGCTGAATGTTGTGCCATGTATTTTTTTATCATAAAGAGCAGTGTAGGCCTACTACATATTTAATACTGTGGCTAACATTTTGAATGAATGCAGCCCCCGTGCCTCAGTGTCCCCCCAGTTGCTCCAGACAGAGACAACTGCCCTTATGCAGTCCCATGCAGCGCTCCTAAGTGGCCGGTGTGTGCACTATTGAATCAGTGCTCCAACTCAGTTGCACACCATAAGCTGCACATTTTTAAGTGATTAATATCTTTATTTCGGTCTGAGCAAACACTGCATTTGTATTATCTTCTAATAATTGTCCAACAAAGTAATCGGCTACCCGGCACAGCCTGCACTGCGAGTCCATGCTGTTTACAAACTTGCGTACACGAGCTGATAGCTGGCGTGGGATTTGAGCGTATCCTACGCTCACGTCCATATTGATAAATGCCGAGGTTTGCGTGGAAATGTGCGTACACCCACATTTCTGGTCTACGCAAGGTTGATAAATGAGGGCCATTGTGTGCCTGAGGGTAAAGCAGATATTATGCTCTTGTCCATCACTGACACATGCCCCACTTTTTTCAGTACGTGCGAGTATCTTATGACACCAAGCCTGACCTGCTGCTTCACCTGATGACCAAGGAGTGGCAGCTGGATCTGCCCAAGCTGCTCATCTCAGTCCACGGGGGCCTGCAGAACTTTGAACTACAGCCCAAACTCAAACAGGTCTTTGGTAAAGGGCTCATCAAGGCTGCCATGACAACAGGAGCCTGGATATTCACCGGAGGGGTCAACACAGGTAAAGTACAGTACAGTCATGCAGCTTTTGAAGTACTCACACATCTTGCTACCTTTCCTGGAATAGATATTTATGTGTTATGTAAAGTCTATTTAATTTGGATATTCTATCAGCAATGTGCAGCCACTTCCTTTTATACAAATTGAGCCATGTTCTTGTGCTGGGAGTATGACGACTGTGTTCAAATGTTCTTCATGAGTTATCAGTTATTAAATAACCCTTTATCAAAGCCATCAGGGCTGCAAGGATGTTGAACCACTGGATAACTGCAAAATGGTTCTTTTAAACACATTATATATGAGCACTCAGCTATATTTAGAGACACTCAAAGTCAAACCAAATAGGTTAAGTAATAGCTCTCAATTAATAATGCATCTTAAGAGAGTTAAAGTAAATAGTGTAAGGGAGTCTAGATTGCTTATTTTTTATCATGAAAGTCAAAATAAGGGTGTCACATTTGGACCAAAAGATGCATTTGATTAAAAAACGTCTTGACACACTGACAGAAAGTAGGGTGTACCATTGAAATCAATATAAAGTTTCCCCTTTTAGAATCTACAAGTATTTAAGATAGAGAATAAGTGACTTTGGTGACTAAGGAGATCTCTTTCTGGAGATACCGATTAGCTGGATGAATTTGGCCTGGGGCAGGATTTATGAGGATTTCAGTGGACTGTATCTTGAACAGATGGATGGTTAAAGCGGCTACGAGTAACATTTAAATATCTTTTAAACAGCCTCATGTTTCCTCTGATAATCATAAATTACCTTTAACAGCAAACCAGACCATCAGTGCAAAGAAAGACGTTTTTAAATAGTTTTTATTACTGCATTTGATCTGGTCGTACACCTAGTCCGATTTTCGGTTCACGCATGCATGCTCTATGGTCAAATATCTGTATTGGTCACAGATTTCAGCGTGGTGCAGGAACGTGAATTGAGAAGCCTATCCCTCCAGGTGAGGGAGGGGGAGCGGGAGCCTTGTTTGAGACAGTTGTTTGTCGTCATAATGACTGATAACGGGGCTGAACCATAAAAGAAAAAAAAGAAAATGCAATGAATGAAGAAAAGCTAAAAGGGAGAGTGATAGTCGGGCGGGAGGGCGTTGCCAAGCAACGTATACACAATTTCACGCAGCGAAACTAGACTGCAGTGTTTACTCCTAAATGAATGAGCGGTAGCCTACTAAAACAAAGTTTACTTTGCCTCACCAGCATCATCAGATGACCATTATTCATCGGAAATAGTCATTATTTACAACATAAACACATTACCTCATCGTGATCCATACTAACTAACTGCCATCTCTCGTTCATTCGCTTTGTGTGAGGACACGGGGACTCGTTCAGCTCCGTGAGAGGTGACAATGCATCAACTCATTGCAATCAGGTGTGTTTAGCACTTACTGGCATTAGTTGATGCTGTGTCACCCATAGACTCACGGAGCCGAAAAGAGTCCGGTGCCCTCACACTTTCAACACACGGACACGCCACGCACCATATTGCTTCCTGATTATTTGAATCTTGCACTCCCTGCACGAGCTAGAAAACAGCTTCACGACAGCTGGCGTCGTAATAATACTACCGCTTTTGTTCAAAGGTGTCGCCAACATGCCGACTTACTCGTAGTAGCTTTAAGTGTTGGAGGGTTGGAAGTGTTAAAGCAGTCCATTAAAGAATCTGATCAAAGTATGCAGCAGCAAGAGGATTTGGTAACAGTGTTTGTGACAAAATTGGATTATAGGTTGAAAAGAGAATAGGTAAAACAAAACTCCACTGACAGATGGACAGCAGATGAAATATATGAAGTTATTATGCATATGGAGGGTATTGACCATGATTAAGT
The DNA here is from genome assembly GCA_949357725.1 of Hyperoplus immaculatus. Classification (NCBI taxonomy): domain Eukaryota; kingdom Metazoa; phylum Chordata; class Actinopteri; order Uranoscopiformes; family Ammodytidae; genus Hyperoplus; species Hyperoplus immaculatus. The sequence continues at coordinate 15,598,595 of OX442351.1, forward strand.
TTGAACTCTCAATAAGTTATGGATTGGAAACTTGGCCGCTCCTGTTTGTCAAATGACTGTAAGTATATGTTGAAACTTTTATCAATTGTTACCATGCATGGGAATGGAAATAAATTACTCTTTTGTAAAATATATAGGATGGTATGGACTGCATATGTGTTTCTTAGCCTGTTGCATTTGGTCAAACATTTTCAGAGGTGTTGATAGTGGATTTGTTATTAGTGCCTATTAATTTTGTCTTCACTGTATGAGTTAACTTTTTTTTTTACTGACTTGAATTAATTAATAGGAGGTGGAAATAAATTGTTTTTCCACAGTGTGCCCACACTTGAATACAGAAAGGAATGGACAGTGAGGTTACGACAGAATGGGTGCAGAGTCAAGAAAAAGCGGGAGAGAAGCCTGTATAATAGATGAAGTGATGGATTGGAGGTGGAGAGAGAATGAATGTCAGCAGGAGAGAAAGGATAAGCTGGCCTCCAGGTCTGACTGTTGCTCCCCTGAGGACCACAACTAGAGGCCTGGAGCTACGACCTGTCTGTTTGAATCTGTGTTTCTGTAAATGTGTTTGCATTCACACTGGCTGCCATGCTGTGGTCTTTTCTGTAGAAAGACATTCTGTTTATTTCTCACTGCAGAGTGTATCATTCTACATTTAGGTGGTCTATTGATTGTGACAAAACTGATTTGTAATGTTTCTGTCGTTCTCTCTTAACACTCCTAAACATTTCTGCAACACAAACACACACACACACACACACAGGGGTGATTCGCCATGTGGGTGATGCACTGAAAGACCACGCCTCCAAGTCAAGAGGGAAGATCTGCACCATTGGCATTGCTCCATGGGGCATCGTAGAAAACCAAGAGGATCTTGTTGGAAAAGATGTGAGTCTGTGAGGAAAAACATTTAGAAAAACACTGACAGACTAGCTGTTTGCTGGCTTCAGTTCTTGTGTGTTTTGTGTGTGTGTGTGTGTGTGTGTGTGTGTGTGTGTGTGTGTGTGTGTGTGCGCGCGCGGTGCATGTGTGCGTGCGTGCGTGCGTGTGTGCGGTGCATGTGTGCGAGTGAGTGAGTGAGTGTGGAAAATGTCATTTGCATAGTTGCAAAATCTTTTGAATTGCATTTATTAACTGAGATGCTGAGTAAGTCAATCTGTAATAAACATTCCTCCAAAGAGAGTTGGACAGCTGGCAGAACTACATGAGACTGCGCAGTACATGCTGACTCAATTAAATCTCTGGAATTAATGTTACATTAAATTCCATCAGAATGTGCTGCACTCTGTCCTATTGAACAAGTCAAGCAGAGTCAATGAATACTAGTAGCTAAAATGAGATTATCAAAGGCCCACTATGCAACATTGGAATGAAAAAAAAATTAGTCACACAAAGATAATCCCTCACACTAAACACAAGATTCAAACTAAGCTCCCCCCAGCTACTTCAGGCTACCCCGTGTCATTTTATTAACAGCAAAATAAATGTGTTTAAAATGATGGATTGTGTAAATGTGTCAGATTGTTTTTCTGAGCTAACCTTAGAACCTGCTGTAGATATAACAGCAGTGGCTAATGAAAATACATTGGTGAAGTTGATGCAACATGAGGCATCTCTTTTTTAGTCTCTTATGCCTGCAAACTGTGTGCCATTTTGTGATAGGATAGGGGTTTCTATTAGCCTGGAAATCCAGACCCTGATATCTTGAACGATAGAGGGTCTGGCCACGATCAATAGTAATTTCCAACTCAAGGGGCGGCTCCTACTCGTGCATTTCAAATGCCACTGCACGCAGTTGGATAGCACTACAACCAATCAGAGCGATGCACAAGGCGACGTAAGCCCCTTTCGTTTAGCGAACAGCTGTTAAACTGTTAAATTAAACGTTTGCCGTTGTCGGTCGGCAAAATAGAACATTCCACTTACTTGCTAATGAAAGATTTGAGCGCCGTCTTCCAAATCGTTAAGGGTCGAGGCCAAAGCATTCTCAAACTCACACAACATATCCGCAGCCATCTTTGATGTTTACTATCACGGCTTCGACGTCGCATGCACGTCACTGTCGTCATCCGGTTACGTCCTCCCCAGAGTACCATATAAGGGGCTCTGGCGCGCCCATATTAGATAGAACCATAGCCAGATTTCTGGCTTTCTTGATAAAGCTTCAACGGAGCGTGTCCAGACCAACACGCGCAGCAAATTTAATTTGCCAGCGCCTAGTGGCAGGTCTGGGAATGCCAGGCTAGGTTTCCATGGGGCTATTATTGTAGCTAAACGTTTGCAAATGTGTATTTGTGTATTTGCGATTTGTATTTGCGATTTGTATTTGCGATTTGCAATTTGTATTTGTATTTGCAAATGCGTATTTGTGTATTTGCGATTTGTATTTGCAATTTGTATTTGCGATTTGCGATTTGTATTTGTATTTGCGATTTGTATTTGCGATTTGTATTTGTATTTGCAAATGCGTATTTGTGTATTTGCGATTTGCAATTTGTATTTGCGATTTGCGATTTGTATTTGCGATTTGCGATTTGTATTTGCGATTTGTATTTGTATTTGCAAATGCGTATTTGTGTATTTGCGATTTGTATTTGCGATTTGCAATTTGTATTTGCGATTTGTATTTGTATTTGCGATTTGTATTTGCGATTTGCGATTTGTATTTGCGATTTGTGTATCTGCAAATGGTTTTGTGCATGCACACAAATATTTGTGTGTGTACATGGTTCTGTGTGTAGACACATCTGTAAATTATATTAATTGTGGTTCTAAAAGCTCAAATAGACTAAGTCTTTTTACAAATCTCTTTTTACAAAGCCATGGAAGAACTGTAGCAAAAGTCACGTGGTGTAGCAAAAGTCACGTGTGAAAAGACAGACACGTTGATTGGTCAATGTGTTACAGTGGCAGGACTCTTATTTTGAAAATCCCTAAACCGGATGTAAACAGAGCTTTGGCTATGAACCCATGTGGGCTATGCATGGAGGTGTCGTGGAGACAGAAGGCTAACGGACACCGCAGTTGACAAAGCACTTCAACTTAAATTAGTTTAAAAGTAAGTATTGATTAACAATTTTCCTTTTTTTTCTTTTCAAGAATCATTCGTTCCTTTGTAAATCTCAGTGATATCGGATACGTTTGCAAAAAGGAATCCCCTCGTGAATGCGTGCCGTGGAAGGACCATATTAGCTTGATGTGAAACATATCGTCACAATAATTATTTTAATAACGCGAGTGAGAGTTTCAACACCGGCAATCGCTTCATCTTCGTCTTTTATTGTTCGCAACCACAGATTCTTGGAAGAAGGCAAGGTTTGTAGATGACAGGTTGTTATTTGCAGCCCCAAGGTACATTATCTGTATCTGTATCCGATATCACTGAGATTTACATAGGAACGAATGTTTCTTGAAAAGAAAAAAAAGGAAAATTGTTAATCAATACTTACTTTTAAACTACTTGAAGTTGAAGTGCTTTGTCAACTGCAGTGTCCGTTAGCACTCTTCGCCTTCTGTCTCCACGACACCTCCATGCATAGCCCACATGGGTTCATAGCAGAGATGGAAATTAACTTTTTTGCCTACCAGCCACTGTGGCAGGTAGATTTAAAAATCTACCAGCCACTCGTCTTTTTTCCAGCCACTTTTTACACGCAATATCTTTTTTAATATATGCGTTAATGTTAAACAATACAATAGTAAGATTAGCTAATGAAAGTGTTTTTCATACAAATGTTTTCCATCAGAAGTCATTTCTACTGTTAGTAGGTGCTACCAAGGAACTGAGTTGCAAATGGTACACTCTTACTATATATGATACACAATACACGTCATCTTTATTTCAAAACATTTTATAATTGAACTCCATATATACTCTGGGTTCAATGCAACTTTTTTCCCAACTGGCCAGCTTGGCCAATAGATCCGAGTTTTACTGTCCCCCTGTATATTTTCACTGGCCCTGCAGACACCTTTTTTTCATCATTTAGTCAATAATTATAATACAGTATTGAAGTTAGCTTCAGATTTATTTTTTTATTTTTAGTTAATGATGTGAAATGTTGATATTGTGCATACACGTAATATAAAACCAGGCAAACATATAAATGTGAAGCCTACAACTGAAAGTATGTGGAAGGAGTGGCCAGAAGTGCAGTACTTTAATGATTTATTTTATTCTTGAATTTCGGCAGTTTAATGAATAGTTCACCTGCAGAAGTCATGGTCAAGCATAGGGAAAAATAAGAGATGAAGGTCTGATCAGTCTTTGTGGTGTGGTATGCAGTGTTTATCACTTTCTCTATGCATTAGGGATGTGAAGGTGTCGACCCAATGACCGGTTTTCCACTTGCCCTCAAGTCGAATTTAAAAATAGAAATCTGAAAATCTGTTATGCCGTTTTATTAATGGGAGATGTCACCGTGCGAGTTCACGTCTGGTCGTGTGCGCGCTGCAGGAGCGCCACTTCTGCAAGGTGCGTGCATGAAGTAATCAGCTACACATAAGAGTCCGGTGTGGGACCATGTTTTCACTGTTGATAAAAAACAGTGCAGTGCAAAAGATGCAGCATAATGTTAAACGCTAGTCTGAGGCTATGGTGTTAAATCATCTAGAAACACACGATGCCTTCGTCCGAGCAAAGCAGCGTTTCAACGTCAGATCTCACCAGTGAGCGAGCGAGCCGCCGCGTGGGGAAGAACTCTGTGGTTTGAGGCTCAAATAATAACCGAGGATATTCTCCCCGTTAGCGATATCGATGGGAGAGGCTTCCTTGTTTGTATGCGATCCGTTTGAATGTCTCGAGCCTGAATACACTGTAGCCTACAGTGAGCCGAGTCCCTCCGTTAGTTTCTGTTTCAGCCGACACAATTACAATCACCTCCTAAGCACGGACAGCGTTAAATAAAGCATCTAATTTGTATTACCATTAGGGCTTGGATGTAAATACTGTAACATAACGGCGGCAGCTCTGCTGCTTAAAGGAAAAGCGCAGTTTTCACTTTATTTTCAGCACCTCAACCTCTGCTGTGGGAAGAAATAAAGGGGGCAAAGTAAGTCGATTGATTTGTCGACTTATGCCTCCACACGTCTCGCAGATAGTATTTCCTCGCGGAGCGGATCGCACCGTAGTTCAGTTCGACTAGAAAGGCAAAAAGAAACTGTGGGACTGTGCAGCACACTGGCATCATTGTATGTATTAAATATGCAAATTCGATCGGACCTGACTGGAAAGTATTACCCGACACAGTGGCGGGTGAAGTGACACAATTTACATGCCAGCACGCAAATCTACCCGCATTTGGCGTGTGGCGGGTGTTAATTTCCATCCCTGGTTCATAGCCAAAGCTCTGTTTACATCCGGTTTAGGGATTTTCAAAATAAGAGTCCTGCCACTGTAACACATTGACCAATCAACGTGTCTGTCTTTTCACACGTGACTTTTGCTACACCACGTGACTTTTGCTACAGTTCTTCCATGGCTTTGTAAAAAGAGATTTGTAAAAAGACTTAGTCTATTTGAGCTTTTAGAACCACAATTAATATAGTCTCGCAAAGCCAGACCAAACTACAGCAAGTAGTATGGTCTGGAAGCACTCCGTTTAGAGCCGTCTATTCGGGGGGAAACTGGGCTGGCCTGTTTTTATTTATTTAAACCAATCACAATCATCTACGGCGGGGCTAACCCCGGGAAGAAGCCAATGGAGGCGTAGCGTTGTTTGCCGACGCCAGCGCTTAATAGACGCTGGCGGGAGTGGTCAAGCCAGACTACAATTAATATAATTTACAGATGTGTCTACACACAGAACCATGTACACACACAAATCTTTGTGTGCATGCACAAAACCATTTGCAGATACACAAATCGCAAATACAAATCGCAAATACAAATCGCAAATCGCAAATACAAATACAAATCGCAAATACAAATTGCAAATCGCAAATACAAATCGCAAATACGCATTTGCAAATACAAATACAAATCGCAAATACAAATACAAATACAAATCGCAAATCGCAAATACAAATCGCAAATACACAAATACGCATTTGCAAACGCAAATACAAATCGCAAATACACAAATACGCATTTGCAAACACAAATACAAATCGCAAATACACAAATACACATTTGCAAACGTTTAGCTACAATAATAGCCCCATACCAGATGACCATAATGGTTATTTTTCAAACTTTGGATAATTTCCCCTTAAGCCACAGAGGTCCTTACTCAATTGTTTTTAAGGCGGAGTAGAATCTGCATAGCAATTAAATTGAATTTGAGGTGTTAAATCTCCTAAATTTAAAACTTTTGAAAATGAAACATTCTGCAATGTTTGCCTTTTTCTTTTTGTTGCCAATACTTGAGCAACATTAATTGTGCTAAAAAAACATGCAGTCGTTATCGTTAAGCCATTCATTTGAACATTGTCAGGTTGCCACAAACCCCTCTAAGCCGTAAGATTCTCAGATGTTTTGTAATAACTTCAATGCTATTTTTTTTTCTTGGCTAGGTGGTGCGACCATACCAGACCATGTCAAACCCTTTGAGCAAGTTGACCGTTCTAAACAGTCTCCACTCCCACTTCATCCTGGCAGACAATGGCACCACGGGAAAGTACGGAGCTGAAGTCAAACTGCGACGCCAGCTGGAGAAACACATTTCCCTGCAAAAGATCAACACACGTGAGTGGATTTTACTGTATCGGCCTGTCATGGCTATCAACAGACCTTTTTACCCCCGAATTAGTGGACGTGTTTTATGGTCACACAGCAAGTGATAACTCACAGGGTGTCAGGAAGTATTTTATCAAATGGATACATGGTTACAATGCCGTCATTATCATGACTCAAACTTTACTTTTCTCAGCACCATTGTTGTTATCTGTCAGTCCTATCACTTGTGTTCACTGATAGAGGACTTTATGAAGGTATGTTAAATGTCACTCAGAATGAAACTGGGCTTTTTCCACTAGTGAAACCATTGCCATATTCTTCTAAACCTTTTGGGTTCAGGTATTTAAGAAATGTCCCTGGGGTTAACAGGATACACAAATGCATTTCCTCTCTGTTCATCCTCCAGTCCAGTCATGACCCATGGACTTCCCTTTGTCATCCTATGCCTGGACTCATACAAAAGGGGCTGGGAAGGCAAAGGGACGCCCAGTCGTCATATAAGCATCTGACATATAATAGTAAGATACTGCACCATCCCTAATTTATTTATTTATCTTTATTTTTTTTGTGGATCTATGATTAGCGGCAATACTGCCTCCTCGGAACAAATTGATAAGTGACCATGTGCACTCCATACAGTACTTTCTGCTGACCGTAACACAGAGCTATATCACCCACGGACTCTCTCAAGCTGTTCTTAACAGCCTGTAGTGTCTGAGGAAACATCAATAACCATCGTCAAATGGGTAACCTGTCAAGCAGGTTGGCAACAGTTGCCGGATAAGGACTGTTTCTTGATTTGATTACTTGCCCAGTCAGTTGTGGAGTGCATCAGTTTTACTTGCTGCAGCGATGCTGTGTAGGATGAAAGAGTAGCCTGAGGGGCTGTTGAGGAAGGAAGGATAAAGAAAGTAAAGAGGGAAAAATCATTTAAGTTTGAATTGCCTTACATGTGGGTTAAGGACCACATGTAACCTCTAGTTCTTTTTTCTCTCTCTCAGTCATACATTACATTATAATTTAAAGATTGCTGATTTAAAAATTATACTCTTATTTCTGATCTTTAAAGGCGCACACGCAGGGACATATTATCTAGGTACTGTAACTCCTCTTTACTATCACCTGTAGCCAACAGACCTTGTCAAGCTTAAAAGAGGAAGAAAATCAATAAAATTATTGAAACCATTCAGCTCAGCTCACTTTGCACCACTGCACAGCTATTTTGACAGCGGTGGTCATGATGCGTTTTAATTAGGGCTGTCAAAATTAACGCGTTAACGCAGGGTGATTCATTTCTGGAATTAACGGCGTTAATTTTTTTAACGCATTTAACGCATGTGCAGAATGATCCGCCCCGTGCATCCCACCGGCTCTACACTACAGTCACTCTAGCGTTGTGGCTGACCCAGGATCAGTAGCTGCGCGCGGCCAAACATAGCAGCTAGTCTGTGTTTTAAACTAGTAACCACGGACCTATAACTGCTGCTAACGGCCACGTCTGTGTCGCGGCTGGCAGTTGCTCTCGGAAGCAACAGGAGAAACATTCTGCTCCGTTCACGGGAGGAAACAAACGTCTGCAGTTTTCAGAGGTGTGTGTGATTAATACGTGACATCAACATAACGTGGGCTACACACACACACACACACACACACACACTGTAGCGGAGGAAACTGGTGGATGTAGCCTACTGGTACCGCTCTGATCTGTATCACTGGTTTCACTTCAGAGGTGTCGGCCAGAACACCACTTATGGCCAAAAACGTCAGACTATAAGCATGAGACGAGGAGAGGAGGAGTATGGTTTATCCGCTCTTTATTTTCCTTCTTTCACAGACACAGCAGCATAGATCGCAGGAAAAGAAACACAGGCTTATCTCCGCTCGTGACTCGTGAGGAGACGTTACAACAGCTGTTGCGACCCGCGAATCGTGGCCGTTAATAACGTGCATAAACTATAGCCTAACTAACTTATAACAGAGATCGGGTGATTCACATAAACTCAAATAAACACGTTTCACATGTGGAATTTTTTTCACACACACACACACACGCACAAACAGCAATCAGGTTGTATTCAGGAATGCAAAACCATGGATTCACCAAATACATGCCATCATTATAATAGCCTATGCTATATTTGCTCAAATACATAGGAATAGAGACAGCCAAATTGAAGTATGGTGTGGTAGCATATGTTTTAGTTTATTATATTATTTATAATTTATTTGCAGTATTTACACCATCATTTGGATTTTCAATTAATAAAAAACTACATTTAAACGTATTCTGTCCTTTATCTTTCAATTCATATAACAATATACAGAAAATGTTTTAATTGTTTGGGCCTATTTCGAATGGTAGAATTAATCGTGATTAATCGTGATTAATCCACAGAATCCTGTGATTAATCTGATTAAAAATTTTAATTGTTTGACAGCCCTAGTTTTCATCAAAAGCCTGCCTCAGAGTAAAAGAGAGAGAGAAAGAGGAGAGTGAAAAATGAAAACCTAGAAGAGGGATTGAGGGGAAAATGATGAGGGAAGAAAAATTATATAAAGCGCAAAGGAAGTGTGAAGCCGCTGAAGAAGATGCAGGCAGTGAGACGAGATATTACCCAGAGGTGACTTCACTGAAAAAGCGAGGTGAAGTAATATGATTCATTCATGAATGTTTTCGTATTTTGTCTCTCAGAATTGTTCAGGTAAATAATAAAACCCTGGCGGTCAAAAGAAGACTAAAAGCTATTCATTTGTGCAGGTTCAGATAACGTCTGCTTGAAAGAATGAGGCACCTTGAGCGTGCCCTCCTACATTCCATCTTAATACCCCAGAATATTAAAATGGGTGCACAAGTACTTTGTAAATTGAATGTGCGCATAACTCTGTCTACTGTGTAACCTTCACTTATTCTTCTATAGCAGTGGTTTGTTTCATTAATCACATCATAGGTAGAAAATGAAGTAGCTAGGGTAATTGAATCCAGAAGCCATAAAACCTTGTGTTGCAGATTAGCTGTGCCATTGTGACCTCTACTGTGGATCAGCCCATAGAGTAAGAGATTACAGTCAAGCTACGTTACATGGGACATCAAGAGGGTTGTAATCTTCTTCTTTCAAGCACCATAAGTGCCCAGACAAACTCTTGATTTTTCTGATATAGCTAAAAATAAAACCCGTCTTATGCTATCTACTTGTGTGACCAACTGGATTACTTGGCGGCTCGCATTCTTTGACGCATCATACAGCTGCAGTGTCACGGTTTGATTCTGGTTGAAAAATGTCACCTGCTGAATGTGACTGCATCCAGTAGAGCACAGAAAAGCAGTAAAATAGTAAAAAGAGTAAAAGATATGGTAGGCAAAATGTAATATTCAAAAGCTATTTTAATGTTGATTCAGGTTTGAAAACAATCAACATAATGAGTTGTATAAATGAATATTAGCTTTCCATGTTGGGGGGGTAAGGTGTGTTCATGCACAAACTTACACAATAAAAACATGTCAAAATGATAAGCATGGCCCTCCAGAGTGTTCAAACCTGTGGTGAAGTGATAAATGAGCCAATAGTGGGAATGCTTTGACATACAATAAGACTTCTAAGGCTCCAGGGATGATTCTAAGTTGAGGATGTGTACAACATGTTATGTGTTGTGAAAATAATTTAAACATCGGATAAGTAGTGTGAATTGTGGCAGCAAAATATTTAAAATACTGCGGAAATACTGGATATATTGTTAATGTGAAAAGTTGTGAAATGCAATTGAATATAATTTGATTAATCACAAATAACTATTAAAATTCAGCGATTAATTGTGATTTTAAAAACATTATTCGTTTGAGAGCCCCTAGCCAACATTCTCATATGTTCCACACTTTTTGTAAATGTGTAGTTTGACATAGGGCTGGGCGATATATCGAATATATTCGATGTATCGCGAGATGTGCTCCCCGGGATGTATAAAATGACCCTATCGCAACCATCGAATACAAACTGGCACGTAATGTGTTTTTTTTAGCCGCCGCCGCCACCGGCAAACTCGCTGCTGTTCGCTTCTCTCGCTCTTTCCTGTGGCTCTCTGCCTCACAGACTCACATGCATTGGCAACTCACTCACTCCCCCCTCCCAACCAGAGTCTCCTGGGCGCGCATCTGTGACATAGTCTGCAGTGCGCCCTGTGTGTGTTTACTTTTATCGCAACAACGAGAGGGGGAGAAAAAAAGACGAGGGCTCTTGTGCTCTTATGACAGCCGAACGAGCGGGTGGAGGGGGGCGCGAAAGACGGCGATGGTGGCCGTCGTTCATAGCATGGACCTTTTTTGTAGGTCCATGCTTATGAGAAGAAGGCTACACATGCGAACGACGGGGGGAGGCGGGCGCAGATGACAGCATTAGCGGCCGCTGTACACAGCACAGCCTGCCCTGGTCCTTATGAGAGGAAGGCTAGTGGCTACACATGCGAAAGAACGGGGGAGGCGGGCGCTTGACAGCATATGCTGCCGCTGTACAGAGCCTGGTCCTTATGAGAGGAAGGCGAACGAGCGCTGGGGGGCGGATTACTCCGACTTCACGGAGAGTTTTTGGTCCAACGTCACACAATCACGGCATCACATTTATTACGGGCAGCCTCTTATAATAGGTCCATGTCAGCACCAAGGGAGGTGCACACCGTTTATTAACTAAAAGTCTATGTAAAGTAGGCTACATTTGCGAGTATTTTTTATAAAATAAAACAGTGTTTTAGTGAAAATGCAGGAGGGCTAATTAAACAATAAGGCAGGTAACAGAGGGACGATGAGCAACCTGCTGTTTACGCTCGCATGAATCTCTCTCTCGGACTAACAGGCAGAAAACGAAACTTAATTTATACACTATAGACTGGGAGCAACTGCTCTTAAAGCGACAGTAACCATTATAAATGTCAGAGCCTTTTATACACAGACTACTATTATGGAGCAAAACCTGTTCTGCATTTAAAATGAGGCTGCTATCTTCAGGGGGTTAGTGGTGATAAACAATTAGTAAGTGGTTGTAATGAGTCATAATTAGTGTTCTCAGTTTACAGATTAACAGAAGATGGAAAAAACTGTTTCCAAATAAAATAATGCTGGATCCATTGTATAGGAGTGAAGGATGTGGAATATAAATCAATACAATGTGCAAACTCTTTGCCATGTGCAAGTTTCAAATTGTTCCAATAGAAAGCACTAAAGAATATAAACAAGATGTTGTTTCATGTAGCCTAATGCATCGTTAGTGCAGACACATTTTGCAGAGACTATTTGAATCATATTACTGGTGTGATGTTATGCAACAAATAAATTAAATTGAGCATTTAGGATGTGCTCTAGAGGAGATTTGAATTATATCGAGATATATATCGTGTATCGAGATATAGGAAAAAAATATCGAGATATTGATTTTAGCCCATATCGCCCAGCCCTAGTTTGACAGAGCGCTTACAACATACATACTTGGGAAGAGAAAATACCTCTCCCCCTTCATTTCCATTATTCATGATAGACTCTCAAAGGTATTTGGTACCAAAGGTACTCTCAACGATATTGATTTTGGAGTGCCAATGCCGATGCCGATTATTTTCAGAGAAAAATTAAGATTACGATTATGGCCGATAAAAAAAATAATAATAATCCACAAAATATAGCCTATATTGAAAAAATTTACTTTTTTGAACCCTTAAATATGTATATACCTTTTACTGATGAAAATATGTACAGGAACTTTTTCTGTTTTGCAATACACATTGTCTAAAAAAATAAAGTGTAACAAACATGTCTAAATTCAGACATTATGCATTTTATTTTACTGCACCCAACCCTCTGGAACTCCCTCCCCCCAAACATCAGCATCTCAATAAACTCATTCAAAAGTCAACTCAAAATTCACCTCTTTAAGGAAGCATAATGACACCTGACTCCAATTCAAACCTTATTTAAATTTTTTCTGTATTTTGTTTTCTTTTTCCACATGTATGATTCTCTATGATGTCAAGTTTCTTTGAATGACCTCCAAAAAAGCGCCATATAAATTATTATTATTATTATTATTATTATTATTATTATTATTATTATTATTATTATTATTATTATTATTATTATTATTAACAGTCAAGCGATGACCAATGCCTCTGCTATTGGTTGCAGGGGGAACTGTCAAGTGTAAATTAATCCAATGTACAACACACCTGCTGCTGCTGTAAATAGGCTATAGCATTAATGCTATTCATTTAGGCTACCTCCAGGGCAGCAATACATTTCACATATGATTGCTTGAAAAAAGAAAAAAAAAAAACTGCAAAAATCGGCAAAAAAACGGCCAATGTCGATAATTCCGAAATATGTAATAATCGGCCGGCCGATATATCGGCCGGGCCCTAATGATAACACTATAACTTGTCTTAAAAAGGTGGCACAGACCATCAGTTTAAATCAGAATTCCACTCGATGTCACAATACAACTGAACGGGTAAAGATTGAGAGAAGGTTTTGCCCTGTAAATGTACCGTATTCCCTGACCTGTTATTCTGTAGCCTGTTATGTCACACTACCTTCACAGTTGGGATGTTTCCTTTCTTGTTTAGTTGATGCTAGGATAAGGGTGTTTGTGTGTGTGTGTTCAGAGTGTGGGGATGAAAACAACCCACACATACTGTAGCACACCTCCATCAGTCACGCTGATACTCTTAATTTCTTGTTTTACACTGCTATAGAGCAACCTGACACGAATCACATCACAAAAAACTATGTAGATTTTCGGGAAGCTCTTTCTCTTATTTTGGCGATCCAGCACATCCTGTCAACACTTGAGTGTGTGTGCTTCGGCTCCCTCCGCCTGTGCTTCGGCCATCTCCGCTCCCCTCCCCCCTCCTGCAAACCCCACTCCGTTGTGATTGGTTACCTTCCTTCCGGAACACTTTCAGTGGCGGGAAGCGCGAGCATGGACCTATAAGGGCGCGAGGCAGACGGGAACAGGGAAGTGACAGCATTACCATACATGGAAACATCCGCGTGGAGACGTCACAAAGTTTTATGCGACGTCACAAATTATGAAAGGGTAGACCGCTTTGAACACGTGACTTCTCGACTGGCTAGAATAGTGTTTAGTGCTCTGCACAGACACCCCAGACGGTCAGCAGGGAATATGTCGAAATGCATGTAAGTCATTATTTGATAATTTAGTATGGTTAAGCATGACTATGAATCATCATAACAACGTTTATAGGTCATAAAAGTCAAAAAGCATCATAGGTCCTCTTTAATTAGGACCATATAAGTGTGCCTCGCTTAAACGCTCATCTTTTCCTCCCTATTTCCTTCTGCTGCTCGTATTTCATCATCTGCAAGGCTGGATAGATATAGAAAGTTTTGGCCATGTATTCTCATCAACCGCCTTGCTCTATCTCTTTTCACACTTTTTCAGGGTAGTTTCCCTCCTGAGAGGTTAAAACTATTTAGGAGATCAGAACGTACATGGAGGAAGTGAGAGTAGGGGTTTGACGATTGTTTGATCTGATGCATTGATGTCTGTATTGTTCACGGATTCAGTCAGTCCAAGAATGGAGGGTGGAAAGGCTGAATGTGCTGAGAGAAACCATAGTGTTTCGGGTTGGTGTGGGATTATATGAAAATTTCATATCATAAGTATCGTGGACAAAAAAAATCCTTTTACAATGTTATCCCGATAATATTCAATATATTCTTAAAACTCAGGGAGTGGTTCCTAAACATAATTTAATTACTTTAGCTTACATTTTGTTATATTCCCTCCTCAGGGAATCAGTATAGGACTGTATGTTAGCAAGCTTTTTAAAATAACTCATGAGCATATTATAAATAATCCCAATAATGGAAATTCACTACAGTACTAGTAGTAATAGTAACATACATTATCGTAACACCAATTGCACAGCAGGTTTAAAGTATTCAGTTAGCAACACGACTGGGTGAAAGTTGAAAGTTATCAGAAGAGTGCAACAACAATGATATCAGGGTGTACTGTTGGAAACAGAACATGAATTTGAAGTGCTGAGTGTTTTATTTGATATAAAGGGAATGTTCTGACTACAAAATTCGCCTCCACAGATACGATTATTCATAGGGCTCTCAACGTTCTAACAATCACCGGATTAAATTCAGAAAAGTACAAAATAGCAAGTTCACTAGATGCAGCAGTTGGCAGAGTGCTAACACTGCTAAGCTCCAATTTCAACTCAAGCCTCCAGAAATAGCACTGAACTGTGTGGCAGGTTTTTTGGTGGAATTTCGGGTCATATTATGTTCATGGATCCAGATAAAACTTTCTAAGCATTCATTATAATTCAAATGTCTCTAAACCTAAAAAACACATCCGCTAGGCATCACACAAATACTTTTATCACTGAGTTGTAAGAGGTGTAACCATTAGGTCCAACTTAATATAAAGGCAGCAAGAATTCATCAACATATTATTTTGGTTCCATTCATATATGTGCACCCACAGAGGGAAACAGGAGGAACCTTTTCGGTGTGTGGGTTGACAGCTTTAATTAGAATGTATGGGCCACAATGTGTGGCTTTCTAATCCATGTTTTAATACATCCAAGCTCCCACAGGAATAAATACAGTAGTTAAGGCTGTGGTTAATTACACAAATGAACTATGCATGATAGGTCAATCCTGAAATGTGCCTCTTGTTTTTGTTTGGTCAGGCGTAAGAAAATTGTGTTTCATTTATCATCTGTTGATGTGTGTGCACCTCGATCTGTGTATTTGTGTGATTCTGTGTGCAGGCAGGAATGTGTCCTTCCGACTAGCCAGTACACAGCTGTGCTTAGCAGCCCTCTTCATCTGATCCTTGTAGGGTTTTGATTGAACAATAATATGCTTTAGATACTGCTGCCAGTCATCAATAAATGCCCGATCCACACCAATGCAGCTTACAGCTAAAATAGACATCCAATGGAAATTCAAAACGCAAGTCATAAGTTCAGTTCTGTTGCTGTTTGGTCATGTCATGTGATGTGGCACAGTGACGTTTTACCTCTTTGAAGTAGCCGAGGTCCCTTAAATATTCTCCTTATGTAACTGTCCCTATTGAAAGCTGTTTTATATACTATCTATGGTTGAAAGGCCTCGTGAGGCTGTGTGAGGCAAAGCGTAATGGTGGCGGATAGGCTTCATTATGTGAGACACACACAGGATGAGGTTGCAGGGCGCGGAGATCCATCGGTCACACAGCTTTTGAATTAGAAGAGTCAAAACACGACTGTATTAAAACAGAATGGAGGGCACAGGATGAACATTGAGTAGCGTTGGAAAGAAAAACTGGACAGAGTAAGACAGGTTGTAAGATGGAAAGAAGAAGAATGGTTTAGAAAATTGATTGGACTGAGAGCACTAAAAGGGGGAAGGAACAAGGGGGGGGGGGGGTAAGATCGGACTTGGAAACCAGAAGCAGGACATTGAGCAACACTAAAATACAGTATATCAGGGAATTCATCCATGAGGTTGGAAAATCTTTCACATCTACAGTGCCTTCTCCTGTAGACAGTGCCATGTATTGATACCTAACTGCAAATTATGTATAATTACTCTAAATAGTCTGTGATTAGCAAGCAAGGAGCCACCATTTGTGTTGAACAGTAGGGGATTTTTCAGTGACACCTTCTCTCTTTCTCTTTCTCTCTCTCTATCTCTCTATCACACACACACCACAAATCTACACGCGCACACACACACACACACACACACACACACACACACACCCACTCATCCATAGCACCTGAACAGGGCACACAGTGCTAAGTGGGCTGGTTATTTTGGTCACAGGTGCTTTTTTTTCTTGACACCTTTTTCTTCTTTCTTGTCTTCCTACAATAATTGGAAAGCGTACAGCTTCTTGACACTGACAGGTCTGTGGAGTCATGAGATGTCACACATGCACATTTGCCTTGGATTTAGCTGTTATTTAGAGGAGAAGACGTATTGCTGATGTGATGAAGCCATCTTTCTGTATTTTTCCCTATGCCTTCCCTTTTCCTCATTTATGTCACTTTTTCTGTATTGCTCCTCCCCTTTTCTTCTCTCTACAATCACGCTCTGGCCCATTTCTCCTGCTCAAATGTGTTTTTATGTGCAGGTATTGGTCAGGGTGTTCCAGTGGTGGCTCTGATAGTAGAAGGAGGCCCCAATGTGATCTCCATAGTGCTGGAGTACCTCAGGGACACACCTCCCGTCCCTGTGGTGGTGTGTGACGGCAGCGGCAGGGCCTCAGACATCTTGGCCTTCGGTCACAAATACTCTGAGGATGGAGGGTATGCACTCACATGTGGACATTATACTTCAATCCAAAGAAAAAACTCATAATTTTGTGACATTCATCCAGGATGGAATATCAGATTTTGTATTTGGCAAAACTTGAAGCAATGCAAGAACTTGCCCAAATGTAAACTTTTTCTGAAATGCACATTGATTTTAAGTTATATATCTCACAAGACACACAATGAATTCCAAATGTTTTTACAGCTTTATATATCCAGTAACAGATTAATTTAAACTTCTGGAATGTAATCTCTCATTTTTTTTCATTACTTCTTCCTGACACACTTTTTC
Source organism: Hyperoplus immaculatus (assembly GCA_949357725.1). Classification (NCBI taxonomy): domain Eukaryota; kingdom Metazoa; phylum Chordata; class Actinopteri; order Uranoscopiformes; family Ammodytidae; genus Hyperoplus; species Hyperoplus immaculatus. The sequence goes on from OX442351.1 coordinate 15,615,877, forward strand.
CGTGCACCTTCTCCTGTCTCTGCAGCATCATTAACGAGTCTCTCAGAGACCAGTTGCTGGTGACCATCCAAAAGACTTTCACCTACAGTCGCACACAGGCCCAACATCTGTTCATCATTCTCATGGAGTGCATGAAAAAGAAGGAACTGGTAAGTGTCACTTTCTTATATGTGCACACACAGATGCCAACAAACACATTTGCACATTCATAAGTACATTTGAAGATACACAAAAGGCAAACATATTGTTTACACACAAAATATTGAAACACAGAAAGACTCACAAAGACAGATGCACATGCGCATACACACACACACACACACACACGCACACACACACACACACACACACACACACACCATTACACCAATTGTAACATACATTTTACCATTTACCTAAGCCTTGATGTGTCTGCTGTAAATTGAAGAAAAATATGTGAAGGAAAATCAAAAATTGATATGTGAAATGAAGCTTGTTCACCATGAAACTTTGTTTTAGCATGAAAATTTGTTGAAGCAATTATTGCCCCATCTTTTATGCATGGCATGTGGTGTTAAGTGGATGTTAATGTATTCAGGTGATGTTCGGGGCCAAAAGGCCTACTTCTGAAGTCCGTACCCATTTAGTAGTCAAAGTCAAAACACACATAGACACACAGTCACAAGAAACTCTATTTAATGCTGTTAAATGCTGTCTATTTATAGGTTGTGTATGTGCCTGCGTAGGCGCAACCATATATAATTGTACATTTGAACAATGTAGCAGAGGGCATGATTAAAAAAAGTGTACCACTGAAATTCATTCTGTGCACATGCAAACACCCACTCATGAGCTTAGGCTCATTCAGAAGATAATATTGTACCAAATCTTCTATGCTGCAAACAAAAAGAAAACAGCTGTTTACTGTACCTCAGTTCTGCAGCAATATTAACGTATTGACTCCTTGGTCGTTCTCACCTCAACTCACTCAGCAAATAATGTAAACTCTTTCATGAGAGACTATCTGCCAGATCAGTGACGTCTGGTACTGCTGGCTGCTGGCATTTTTGCTAATTTGTCAGTAGTATCACACACACCCGAGCCTTATTTTATCACAACGTTTGCAGTGAAAGTGCTGAGCTAGAGCTCCAGTTTATTATCTGGTGGCTGCTTAGCTGTTTGAGATGACTCAACCTACTTGGTTATTGGGCATTTTTTTAAAGACACAGTAGGTTAATCAGTTTATTGTGTGTTTCAGTTATAACTTATTACAGTAATTGTAACACACTGAGTTGCACACACACGCACACTCACACACACACACATAAACAAGCACATACACCCACATTGGTCATGGTTTTGCAGCGTGTAAATGGATTGATTGGCTCCTCACTGGGATTCCAGTGGCTGGCTGATGCTCACACTGATGGATCTTGTGAACAGAAATGTACCAGGGCAGAACAATGGGGTCTGAATCTTTCAGCAGGAGAAGCTGTAGAGACCAGATAATCTGATCCTGTGTCCTCTCTGAACTGACTAAATTTTCGCCACTTCCATACTGAAACAGAGCACTGAAAGTATATTTTGGCATAATTATAAAAGTCTACCAATTCTGCTTCACGCTTGCATTAACATGTCTTCATTTGACATGCCAACCGTTTTTTTTCAGTAATCTATTTATTGCCAAAGGAAGCTTAAGCGATCCTTGTTTACTTAATACAACTATGATGCAGTGGGTAAATTCAATAGTGGGATAGGTATTCAATATCCAAAATGCTTTAATTCATGTTGCATGTATGAATGTGAAATCTGTGGTTATTATCTGTGGTTTTCCATCCATTGAAGTTCATGCAACTGCATTCATTCTCTAATCATGTTTAAGTAGCTCTGCAGGTGACTTACGTGTAATAAAAACTAGGAGGTGTGGACATGTTAGCTAATGCTTACCTACCAAAGGGATGTAGTGAAATCATGTTAGTTCTATATCACCTGTACTACGATCTCCTAGCGATTATATCAAGTTGAGTGTACCCTTGTATACCAAAGGAAAGTAGTGCATAAGCCATGTTAACACCCAGGTCAGGAACAGGGTCACACTGAGGGTTATGTAGACTCACTGGGTCAGTGCTGCAGTCTGAAAGTGTTTAAGAGGGAGAGATAATGAGAGTGAGTGTTTGTCTGTGTGCCAGTACGCCTGCACTTTCATTGTTCTGGCCCTGCAGCAGGAAAGCCAAAGAGTTGGAGGAAAAGAGAAAGACTAAAGGTGACTGGCTGGGATAATGAGAGAGGGAGATAGGGAGAGAAAGAGAGAGTGTAGTGTGTGTGTCTGGGGGGGGGGGGGGGGGTATTGGTGAAAGAGAGACTAAAGACATACTGTGTTTTGTGTTTCCTTATTTCCAGCATGGTGGTTCATTCCTATATATTCTTGCCATTGTGTTGCTTATGTGCTTCTTTTTTAAATAATTCTCAGGACTCTTGTGTTTTTTTATCAAATGACAATGAACTTACAATCCTTAATGTACCTATAAGAAATATGTATGTATCTGTGTACCTCTACATTCAGTCTCTTTTTTTGGCCAAAAGTGGAACTTTTGCTGCTTTTAATAGTGTCATTAAAGTTGCCACATGGTGTATTTTATCATCATTATATTGCTTTGATATAAAGTTAGGCAGTAGAATATAAAACTAAGAAGTGCTCTTTGCAGCTAGAAACTATAGTCCCAATCATCAGCTTTATGCTTTGGTCTAAATTAGGAGTGTTCTGGCTGATCTTTCAGTAAAAACGAAAAATAAGTTCTTATAGATCATTAGTGCCTTCCAAGTAGGAGCTAATCATTGAATAATGAACAAGCTCATACGTTTTACAGAGATAACAGATGTAAAGCATATAGATTATGTTATATAAGTGAAAGGGAATACTTAAAGAAAGCAAAGGCCACATTTGTTTTAGCTTGGATAATAACAGCAATTATCTTCCTTATACAGGTCCTTCTCATATAATTAGCATATTGTGATAAAGTTCAATATTTTCTGTAATGTACTGATAAACATTAGACTTTCATATATTTTAGATTCATTACACACAACTGAAGTAGTTCAAGCCTTTTATTGTTTTAATATTGATGATTTTGGCAAAAAAGTAAAGAAAAAACAAAAATCCCTATCTCAAAAAATTAGCATATTTCATCCGACCAATAAAAGAAAAGTGTTTTAATACAAAAAAGTCAACCTTCAAATAATTATGTTCAGTTATGCACTCAATACTTGGTCGGGAATCCTTTCGCAGAAATGACTGCTTCAATGCGGCGTGGCATGGAGGCAATCAGCCTGTGGCACTGCTGAGGTGTTATGGAGGCCCAGGATGCTTCGATAGCGGCCTTAAGCTCATCCACAGTGTTGGGTCTGGTGTCTCTCAACTTCCTCTTCACAATATCCCACAGATTCTCTATGGGGTTCAGGTCAGGAGAGTTGCCAGGCCAATTGAGCACAGTAATACCATGGTCAGTAAACCATTTACCAGTGGTTTTGGCACTGTGAGCAGGTGCCAGGTCTTGTTGAAAAATTAAATCTTCATTTCCATAAAGCTTTTCAGCAGATGGAAGCATGAAGTGCTCCAAAATCTCCTGATAGCTAGCTGCATTGACCCTGCCTTTGATAAAACACAGTGGACCAACACCAGCAGCTGACATGGCACCCCAGACCATCACTGACTGTGGGTACTTGACACTGGACTTCAGGCATTTTGGCATTTCCTTCTCCCCAGTCTTCCTCCAGACTCTGGCACCTTGATTTCCGAATGACATGCAAAATTTGCTTTCATCCGAAAAAAGTACTTTGGACCACTGAGCAACAGTCCAGTGCTGCTTCTCTGTAGCCCAGGTCAGGCGCTTCTGCCGCTGTTTCTGGTTCAAAAGTGGCTTGACCTGGGGAATGCGGCACCTGTAGCACCATTTCCTGCACCTGTGCACGGTGGCTCTGGATGTTTCTACTCCAGACTCAGTCCACTGCTTCCGCAGGTCCCCCAAGGTCTGGAATCGGCCCTTCTCCACAATCCTCCTCAGGGTCCGGTCACCTCTTCTGGTTGTGCAGCGTTTTCTGCCACACTTTTTCCTTCCCACAGACTTCCCACTGAGGTGCCTTGATACAGCACTCTGGGAACAGCCTATTCGTTCAGAAATTTCTTTCTGTGTCTTACCCTGTTGCTTGAGGGTGTCAATGATGGCCTTCTGGACAGCAGTCAGGTCGGCAGTCTTACCCATGATTGCGGTTTTGAGTAATGAACCAGGCTGGGAGTTTTTAAAAGCCTCAGGAATCTTTTGCAGGTGTTTAGAGTTAATTGATTCAGATGATTAGGTTAAGAGCTCGTTTAGAGTACCTTTTCATGTTATGCTAATTTTTTGAGATAGGAATTTGGGGTTTTCATGAGCTGTATGCCAAAATCATCAGTATTAAAACAACAAAAGACCTGAAATATTTCAGTTGGTGTGCAATGAATCTAAAATATATGAAAGTTCAATTATTATCATTACATTATGGAAAATAATCAACTTTATCACAATATGCTAATTATATGAGAAGGACCTGTATATGCGAATCACTATCTAGTTTCTTTTATCACTGTTCTGTAAAGGTGGAACAGTTTGATTTGAATATCAAACAAGTACACTGTCACATAGGTCTTTTTTTACTCAAAATGTGTGAATCCAATGTCTGGCCTAATTAAAAGGGGAGTGCCTTTTTCTCTCTCTGGGTCCCATTGCTCTTCTCATGTAAGTTATGTTAGGGGGTTGCAAACGACTCTCCTGGTATCTATCTCCCAGACTGGTATGAATTATTGAGTGTAGAATAGTCCTTATATGTTTAATACGGATTAAATATTCAGGAGGAACCACCGACCGGCAATTTTCCTCCGCCTCCTTGACAAGAGATACTAAACGAGTAGGAGGAAGATATGAGGAGAGTATGTTAAATGGACAATGAGCGAGGGAGGGTGTGGGGGAAAGATGGAGGGGGAGAGGAGGAGGGTGGGATGAAATCAGAGAAAAAAGGTAAGAGGAGGGGAAAAACAAATAAATACGATGTAAGAGAAAACAATTGCTTGGTTGATTTAAAATGTATTTCCCTCTCCCCGCTGCTTTGGCTGTTCCTGGAGACTGTTGGTTTTCATTACATTTTATTTCATTTAGCTGACACTTTCATCCAAAGATACTTCCAGTAAGTGCATTTAACCAGTTTATTGCTTATCCCAGTAATTAATAAATACTCATCTAAATATTTTATGCTCAACTTCAGACTATTATAAACTACAAGAAATGCTTTGGAAGCCACTTTGGGGACTGTACTTTGAGAGAGAGCTGTGTTAGTGTGTGTGTGCTTGCCTATGTGGTGGGTTCCATGTGTGTTGTTGTACATGTAAATGTAGCAGCCAGCATTGGCGGGGTCTTTGCCTGTTAAATGAAGATGAATGTTTTCCAATTAGCTTGGCTCACTGCAGCGTGAAGAGCAGTTTTCTGATCCTCTAAGCATGTAGCTTATATCGTCTCTGAAGACGCGGGATTCCTCCGCAAGAGCCTATAGTCTCACTGAGAAAGATTGCTCTGCCTATCCCTTTCTAATTTCCTATATCCGTCTTCAATTTGTCAAAACTCCAATTCCCTTCCTCTGTCTTACTTTGCTTTACACATGCTTCCTCTCTCCTGCTATCTCACATAATCCTCCCGATATCTGCCTCCCATCAATGTTACCGCTCGTTTTCTTCTCCTCAATTCTCGTAAACAGAGATCCCCCCCCCCCCAAACCTCCGGTGGGACAGCTGTCACTTTAGAGGCAGAGAAATGTCAAAATACATTAAGCATTTAAAAATATTTTAAGATTTAGTCTCTAGTGTAATGGAAAAAAAAATTATGGTGGAGAAGCTGTCTGTTTACCTCTGCAAACACATCATTCTGACGACTCTGTGGGATCGCTGGGATCAAATGATCAACTTGGCATTGTCTTTGTGCTTGTGTTGCTAAGCCTCTGTATTGTAGAGCCTCGATGATACAAGGTAGCACATATCCACAGGGGTCACCTTGGGGCTAGGATTGGAGAAAGGGAAGCTGGAGGAAGACGTAAGAAGGAAGGAGGGAACAGATGAGTGGGGGAGTAGCATGCCAGTGGAAGCTTGTTGTAAGATTAGCGCAACGGGGGACATAAGGATAATGGGTGGAGAGTAAAGGTGGACAAGCCTGGATGGAGAAGGAAAAATAGAAACAATGGCCAACATGTTTTGCAAATAATCTTCTTTCCCCTCCCACTGTCATCCATCTTTGCTCCTTAAAGCAGTCACTCATGTGTGAGTGTTAACTTGCCATATTCTTACAATGATAATGACAGGGTATGATGACCAAGTAGCCAGAAGAGGAATACATACCGATTGGGTGAAATTCGGCTGCAACATGAGCACACCCTAGACATTTTATAAATCTGCCCTAATCCTCCTTTTCTCTTTCTCTCTCCCTGTCGCTCTCTTTCTTTCTCTCCATCTAATTCCAAAAACACAGATTTGCCTGCTTAGTTGGATTTGTCACTACATAAGAGCACACACATGACCAATCTCTTTCAAACAAACACACACACACACACACACACACACACACACACACACACACACACACACACACACACACACACACACAGTTAGATCATAGTATTGTGTTTGCTCCCTAAATTAGTTTTTAACAGAGAGAAGACAAAAATGCATTCTTGCAAAAAAACATCAAGCCAGTGGCAGTATCATTCAGACACACACAGGAATGATCACTGTAAGTTACACACAGAAGCTCATGAAATCACACACCTCACCAGCAACTCATTGGTGTCCACAATCATGAGGACCATAATCCATTGCACTTTTGTTCCCCTGGAGAAAGAACTTTTGATTACACAGGCTGATGATGTCGGTGGCATGCACATGCACGCACGCACACACGCACTCTCACACACACACAGACACACACACACACGTAGATCGGTTCCTCATTAGTGATTGCATTTTCAATACATGTGACTGGTCTAAAGATGATGTCTCGCTCCTCGTTTTTCTCTCAAGGAGGAGCCAGTGTGTCGTCAGCATACACTGTACAAATGATGGATGAGCTAACTACTACTGTAAATCATCATTGTGAATTGAATTATTTTGAGGCATTTACATTATGTGAAAAGAGAGTGGGATGGAGGGAGGGAGAAAGACAAGCGTTAGCCTACAATGTTGCAACATTGCCTGAGGGAAAGCAGCAGCAGCAGCATCAGAAAATTCCGCAGTTTTCCTGAGCTTCACAAAATGAAGCCATTTAGAGGGGGAAGATAGGGAGGAAGATGGGCTGCAGGGAGGAGCGGGAGGTGTGGGAGGAGATAGATGGGCGGATGGAAGGATTAGAGGAATAGCTCGTCATGCATTCAGAACACACATTTTCCCGTACACAGCTCCCACAAGGTGCCCTTCACACATGCACACGTACAAGCATGTATGCCTACACGCATGTTAACAAGAGCATGTGCCCACACGCATGCCAGATGACCAATAAAAAATCCAGAAAAGCTGCCCCATTTCTCAGATTTCCCTCTCAGCGGACATAAGCTTTCATGCATCGCACCATTAGTTCCTCTTACGCAGAATATAAAAAAAATTTAGCTTAACGAAATACAGACCAAGACCTAAATTGGCCTAAAGGCCAGGAAACACCGGTCCGACTAGCCACCGTCGCCGGAAAATGGAGTCTGCCGATTCAGGCAGCTCCAGTCAGCCCTTCGCGGCCAAAAAAGTGCCAAGAACACACCGAGCCGACTACTGACTTTCCGTACGCTCTACGCTCTGCGCTTGCGCGGGACGTAATTTCTCCATAGCAGCAGGCGGCGCTAATCTGTATTGTGGCCCAAAAAAATACGGAAGCCGGAAATGATGGGACAGCTCTCTAGACCATAAACATAGATATAAATAGGTATTTATATCTATGTCATAAAGAGCACCATTTTTAGCAGAGAGTGTTGAGCATGGTGTTGAGCAGTCAAGAAGGGTTGATGCATGTGAGTACTCGCTGAACGAAACAAACAAACACATTAAAACAATGGCTAGCGATGCGATAGCTGTTTGTGCTACCCGCCTCACTTCTGGGCTTCACTGTTTTGCTAGCCCTCCACCAATCAAATTGCTCCGACTGAAAGACACCCCGACGCCGATTGAACATGTTGAATCGGCTGAAAAGAAGCCCGACGACATCTACGACGGCCGACGTCACCGAACGCACCAAACAGATTTGTGTCCCCGCCCCTTCCAGACTCTCCGACCATGTCCGACGGCCGATTATCGGGCTGGTGTGTCCTTGCTTTAAGAGTAAATTATTTTCCTTAATCCTAATCCAAATTGAAACAGCAAAAGAAAAAATAACAAAATGTTCTTCAGTAATGGAGATCACCATTAGTTAATATGTTCATTTGGTTTATACTATCGTTCTCCTCAGTTGACTTGTCATTGAATCCTTTCATTCTCTCCTACTGAAGTGAACAAGTTGTAGTGTGGGAGAGTGTTGTGGTGTACTCTGCACAAGAGAAAGCAAATGAGACACTGAAGAGGAGATACAGTGCTTTACATCAGAGCAATACCTCTGCTCTCCCTTCCCAGTCTGTGCAACTCAGCAGTTTTTAGTGAAGCAGTTTAATCCAGCAAATGTGTGCACTCTATTTCAGGATGTGACCGGACTTTGTTCTCCAATAATTATTTTTATGTTAAATCAAACATCAATAGAAGTAGTAGAGCAAAGTCCCTTTTTTTAAAAACTATTCCGTTGTGTGTAGAATTAATGTCTCTGTGTGTCTGTCTTCTCTCTCATTGTCTCTCAGATAACAGTTTTCCGAATGGGGTCAGAGGGTCATCAGGACATTGACCTTGCTATCCTCACTGCATTACTTAAAGGTGGGTGTGTGCATTGATGTATGTGTGCCATATTTTGAATGGATTCCTTTTTTAATGTTGTAATCAGTGAGCTTTAGAGGTGTGTGTTGGCAGATTGTGTTGCCAACAGTGAGTCCGGCTAGCTGTTTCCCTCTGTTTACATTTGTTCGAAGCTAAGCTGAACACCTTCTTGCTCACATACAGTATGTACTGTACATCCATCTTCTCAGCTGACGTATAAGCCTATAAGTGTATTTCTTATAATATTTAACTATTACTTTAATGTAGTGCTGTCAGACGATTAAAATATTATTATATTATTAATCGCATTAATGTCATAGTTAACTCGCGATTAATCGCGGCATTCTTATCTATTCTAGCCTTAATGTCCCTTGATTTCTTTTTGTCCCATTATTTGTTTCTCATTGTAATGCTCTAACAACCATTCTCTACACCCTTGTAATTCAGTGTATTTCTTCTAAAATATCATAATTTCCAATTCAGTGCAAATAGCCCACAATGTAGGTATGCTACCCCCCCCCCCCCCCTCCACCCCTAGAACAGCATACACAAATTTCATTGGAACTTCCTTTTTTATTTAAAAACCAAACCATAAAACATCATAGGCTATATAAAACAAATAAGTATTAAGGCTAAATTAAACTGGTTGTTCTAGGCCTAAATGTTTTGGGAGTAGTTAATCCACGGCTTTTTTCAGACTGTGTGGAGTGGACACACTATACGCCTGTGTGCAGGTGGTTGCTATGGCCCTGCTGCGGCCGAGGCTCCAGTCGCCCTTCGTAGCGAAAATTAAAGTGAAAATTAATGACTGGCGGCTGACACTAACATTCATGGAGGCTTTGGTGTGCGTGCAGAGTTATAAGTAGGACTTTTGCAAATGACAAGCTTTCTTTTCTGTTCTTTTTCCGCGTAGTCCCAGAGTCACACACTGATAAGCTACTAGTGAAGGTCGCGCAGCTGAGCTAGGAAGTGCTAGGTTCCGGTTTCGGCTTCAAAATAAAAGTCAAAATTTACTTGACGTTTAGCCGGTTTGCCAGTTAAATTATTTGAATGTGAAATTACGCTGTAGGACATGTTCCGTTTGAATTAACAGTAACGTAACCGAGAGCCATATGTATAGGTTGTGGTGTTTCAGTTGTTCTAACATTACTAGTTGGTGCAACAGCATGAGAAAAACCACAACGTTTGCTAGACCATAAAAAATGTAACGCCTTTAAAATGGGTTTGCGTTAACGCCGTTAATAACGCGTTAAACTGACAGCACTACTTTAATGTGTAGAGAACGTGGCTCTCGTGGCCTACAAGCTATTGAGGCCATTGCAGGCAAGCTTGCAGCGAGTCAGGTTTTTCTACTTTGTATGCTAATAAGACCCGATATCACAACATTCCCTCACTCAGAATAGTTCATTTGCATGAAGACAGCTGCTCATTATCTGTTTCTCCAGAGACAAATAATTAAAGGACAACACTACAGTCAACAGTGAATTATGAAACATAATGTGTCTTTTAATCTATCTCTTTTGAAGTGTATATTCCAATTTAATTTCCATTTATCAAATTATTTCCCATAGAGAATGATCGCTTTTAAAAGGGACATATGGCCTATTATGCTTTATTGTGTATAGTTGCACACAAGACAACCATAAATTTAAAGGCTCATATCTAGCCCGGTTTCCTTGGTATACAGTAGAGGGAAATATACTGTTAGCAGAATCGACAATCCTCACACTAGAACAAATTGATAAGCGCAATTGTTAAGAAGCTTGTGTCGATGTCTTTCCTCCCGCCTCTTAAAGTAATGTGACACTAATCAGTCCCATTGGAGTTTGGATACATGCTCTCTTTCTGAAACACACCTCAACATTTTGAACAGAAGGTACACACACATGCTGCTTAGTAATTTAGAGCATTGATTGACTATCTCAGGAATTATTCCACAGAGACTGAACCAAGTAAGTTTGGAGAGGGTACAAAGTGAAAGAGAAAGGTATTTTACATCATTTATGTGTAACAGTCATGTTGTATGATCACTATGGGCCGTGCATCACTTTCAGATCGTTGTCTTCATTCCAGGCTCTTGCCCTCTTGTTTGATTAATTTTCCTATGTGTACTTATTTCCTACTCATGTATTCTGTGGACTCCCATCTGTTAATCTATCTTTCAGTTGACTTTTTTTTGGGATTATAGTGAGATGGATGAGTGAAGGAAGGAATCTAAATTAAAGAGGACCTATTATACTACTTTTCTGGTCTTAATTTCTTGTTTTACACTGCTATAGAGCAACCTGACACGAATCACATCAGAAAAAACTATGTAGATTTTCGGGAAGCTCTTTCTCTTATTTTGGCGATCCAGCATGTCCTGTCAACACTTGAGTGTGTGTGCTTCGGCTCCCTCCGCCTGTGCTTCGGCAAGCTCCGCTCCCCTCCCCCCCTTCTGCAAACCCCACTCCGTTGTGATTGGTTACCTTCCTTCCGGAACACTTTCAGTGGCGGGAAGCACGAGCATGGACCTATAAGGGCGCGAGGCAGACGCGAACAGGGAAGTGACAGCATTACCATACATGGAAACATCCGCGTGGTGACGTCACAAAGTTTTATGCGACGTCACAAATTATGAAAGGGTAGACCGCTTTGAAGACGTGACTTCCAGTGTTGCCAACTTAGCGATTTTGTCGCTATATTTAGCGACTTTTCAGCCCCCCTGGCGACTTTTTTTTCAAAACAGCGACAAGCGACAAATCTAGCTTTTTTTTCTGGTGTAATTTGTGACTTTTTCGCCGAAGCAAGTATCACTTTTAACGCTTCTGAACGAGCAGTGGGAGCCTTCCGGCCCGTCACAGAGCACTGACACACGGCCCGGTCCTCGCGCAGCAGTCCCTCCCAGCTGCGGTCAGAGCAGGAAATACACCTCTCCGCTTGTGTTCCGTTAGCATCACTATTAGCAGTTAGCAGCTTTTCCTACCTCTTCTACAGTCTACGAGTAGTGCAATTCAAAATGTTATGCAGTGCTTTTTTAAACCATGAGCATGTAAGATTACTGCTAGACTTAACATTACCACGTTGGTTGTTTATGCGATTGTCACGTTCATAACACTAGAACCTCATCTATTCAAATATTACTGAATAAACCCTGTCTACAAATATGCAAATTAGACGATGACGTCATCTACAAATATGCAAATTAGGCGGTGACGTCATCTGGCGACTTCTAGCGACTTTTTGGACAACCAATAGCTACTTTCCTTACTGAAGAGTTGGCAACACTGGTGACTTCTCGACTGGCTAGAATAGTGTTTAGTGCTCTGCACAGACACCCCAGACGGTCAGCAGGGAATATGTCGAAATGCATGTAAGTCATTATTTGATAATTTAGTATGGTTAAGCATGACTATGAATCATCATAACAACGTTTATAGGTCATAAAAGTCAAAAAGCATCATAGGTCCTCTTTAAAGACAGCATACAAGACAAGGAAAAGATCCGAAAAGTGAAAGGATGAGAGGGGAATACTGTCAAAAAGGAGCAAAAAAAGCTTTGTGGTAAACAGTGGGAAGGTATTTTTACATGCAAGTCTCTTTCTGTGAATGAATGAATGAAACACATTAAGGCTTTTAGTGTAAAATTAAATCGGTCACATCCTCCGGTAGAGCTTTTTAAAACACTAGATTATAGTTCTTTACTTAGGAGCTAAGCTACTGCCACAAGCTCAACGAGGCACAATACAGCCAAGAAAAAAACACAGTGAGGGGGGAATAGAGAAAAAACAAGAAAAAAAACAATCAAAGGATTGAGTGTGCGAACGGAAGACTTGAGAGATTTCAATAAGTTGGAACAGACAGCAGTGAGGAAACTGCAGCTAAAGACACATGGTGTAACAGACGGGCGTTTGGAGTAACGGATGGTCTTTTATCAAGAAGTCAATATCCTGAAGATTGGCTCCATAAAGTCAGTTGGATGAAATTCAACCTCTCTGCAGGCAGACAGAGTGAGGCCACGGGCCTGTGATAAGGCAGGGCCGCCCTACCTTTTAATATATGCATATCTCTATTGAAGCACTTATTCATTGGCTCTGCATCTTATTAGGAGGGCTCTGTCTGAACAGTAAGCTCCAGTAATGCTGTAGAGAGACCCTGGAGAAAGATAGAGCCCCGTGTAAAGTGAATATACTCGTATGCTTATTAAAAATTACACTGTCTTGTCTACACACAGGGGATAATTATTATACGTTGTACTGGATTTACTGCTTCACTGCTCTCATTTTGGTTAAGTCCTCCCCGTGTCCAGGTAAATTAATAATGTGAATATCAGACTGGGGTTTTGTGTTAGAGGTCCATGGTCAAAAGTGCTTGAAGTGTACCACTACAATTTTTTTGTTTGTCTTTTTACTAGCATTTTTTACAATTAAGCTATTTTACATTGTATAGTATGAATCGGTTCTGAATAGAAAGGTTTAACTTTTTTTAAACTCCTTCTCCATCCCTCTTTTGTTTAATGCTGTTTTTTTGTCCATTGGATGAAGTGTTTGAGACGTATTCGCTCATGGCCAAACAAATACCATATCACTGTTTTATTTGCTCTAATACTTACACTTACATGAGGGAGAACTGCCGTGTATTCCACAACTCTCTATAGGCAAAGATGATCCTAAACACATCATACTCATCTTGCATTTTGGAGGTTTGATTGTAAATATTTTGGCCGATTAACATCCAACAAACTGTCCTTTACCAAACAGCGATTACATGCAGCCAAGCTTTACAGTGATGAATCCAACACTGTAATGTTATCTGTATCTGTCAATGTGCCCTTGAATCTTACAAACAAGAAGTGTTTTTCTTGCCTTACTTTATCCAGCGTCATTATCCCGAATGCCAATCTTGTGATCATTTCTATTAAGTTTTCTTGTGTTCTTATGTACTGTAGTTCTTTCTTGTGCTGATTACGTTCCAGTCATGTTGATCTTACTGGAGGACCAGAGCACTGTAAATTCTGTTCATGAACACAGCAAATCAAAGGAACACATTTTATGCTGGAATAAGGTACAGAGTAATCTAAAGCTTTTCATCAAATATCAAGCTGTCATTCTTCAATTGGGAGAGATCTTCTCTACAGACATACAAAAAAGGGCAGGGACATAGCAGACACAGTAATATCATAGTAAAATACTCTGTCTATAATATAGATTGCTTTTATATAACTCTTCTTCTACAACGACAAATATAAAACATCTAAATCAATCCACATCAGATGGCACACAAAGATAATATTTAAAGAAAGCAGTGGAGACAATGCAAGTTAACTTGTTTTCCAGAAATGTGACTGTATTGTTCCTCAACTTACTTGTGTTCTCTCACAGGTGCCAACGCTTCAGCTCCTGACCAGCTGAGTTTGGCTCTGGCCTGGAACAGAGTAGACATCGCCCGCAGTCAGATCTTCATCTACGGACAGCAGTGGCCTGTAAGTACATACACAGTACAAACAAGAATAGACACACTTCAGAATAATTATTGATTGCATTCACAGGGCTTGTTTGTTCTTTGCATTCTCAGTGACATTAACGTTATAGTTTGCTGCACGGCCTAAACAGGTCCCTTAGCACATGATTGTTGAGGCAGTGTACCTAAGGCTTCAATTGTACAGATGTTTATTAACAATCCTCAACAGCTGATATTATAGATAACAAATAACATTGCATGTGAAAGATGCAGTTCAAAATGCCTTACATTTACCTGTCTGTAAAAAATCATGAAGAGAATATATATTTTTATTGCTGTTTTCTAACTTTATCATTTTAAACTGTCATGAAAAATCTTAAATAAGTATAATAGTTTTAGCCCTTTTAAAATAGATATAAGGTGTGGCTCCACGCACATGTTATGTGAGATCCTATCATAATAATCCTCCTGTAGTTTTAGTAAATGATGGTGCTAGATCTAAAACCCTGTTTCCACCTGGGATTAACATCTGATTTTGGTAATCTGGTTACAAGTGGACTAATCTCAGTCTGTGTGTTCACACTTGTATTTTCAAATGTGACTTTTTTGTCTACTTGTCATCCGATTCCATTTACCCGCGCTGTATTTAGATCAACACGTACATAGTTTTTAACTAGAGGTGACTGTGAAATACAACGGCGCAGGACCAAATTTGGCCAAATGGTCCTGTCCATCAGAGGAACACAGTCCTGGAATGAATTACCAGCTCAAATCAGAGACTGTACCACCTACACCACCTTTAAAAAGACCCTCAAAGAGTGGTTAGTAGCAAGCAAGACCTGTTCTCATGCATAATTTTTTTTTTTTTTTTCTTCTTTTTTTCCTGATGTTGTTTTGTTTCTTTTGTCTTTTCTAACCGCCTATACTGATTGGATGTCAGTGTAAAACTGTATTTTAGATAGTTGTGAATTAACTGTGTAAAATTGTTTCATGTAGCTGTATATTGATGTATTGTATTATGACTTGCCTTAGGACTACGGATGCGAATTAGCATTTATGCTAACTCCGGCATATTTACATTGATGCTTTGCTGACATGTTGATTAATATGCACTGTCCTAATCAAATAAAACTAATAATAATAATAATAACCGGTGGGGTTCAAACAAGTAAACATACAGGGCATGTAATCGCATTTGCTATTAAAATGCATTACTTGCAAAGATAATTACCAGTCTAGGTTGACGAGATAGGTTACTGTCTCATTTAGACAAGGAGGAGCGATGCACAACACTGCTTAGAGGGCTCTACATTAACACTTGCCAAATGCGGGTAAATATCTTCGATAGTATATAAAAGTAAAAACTCTTAACGTCTGCTACACTCTTGTCACCACCACCAGTACAGAGCTTTCTATATGCAATTAAGATACTACATATGCGAACAGAATATTTCCTGTGTGCCTTCACATTAAAAGCCTGTTACTAGCCAAACGCGAGTTGACTTTTTTTTTTTTTTTTCTTTCAAAGTTTTTTTTATTAAATGTTAGTAACAAAATTATAGCACAATGAATACAACTTTTTTCCCCTTTTTTCCCGAAGACTTTTATTTTTAAGCAGATAACAACAGGAAGTCGTTGCCTTGCATCTCTCCAGTCAATAGCAGTGATTTCCGTGTTTTCATATTTATGCAGTGAAATGAAACCAGAGGACAGAAAGCTTGTCATTTGCAATACTGGCGGATGCAACTAACGTTCATGAGGCTTCTATGAAAGCTGCATGAACGCCAATGATTGAGTAGGAGGTCCCTAATGTGGACAAAAGTCACTTTGCTGTTTCCACTATCAAATGAATGTGGACACATCGGACACAAGCGACGTAAATCACCTCCGAATGTGGTTTTTGTGATCCGATCTCAATGCGTCTTGAGAGTGTTTTCACCTGTAATTAGAGCTGTATTCACGTGATCCGATCACAAAAACCACATGTTAAAGATAAATGGAAATGGGGTCTTAATGTATTTTGATGTAAGTGGTGTGTGCTGTGCATGTAAGTATAATGTATATAAGTATTCTGCATCCCATTTTGCCTTAGGTCGGGTCCCTGGAGCAGGCGATGCTGGATGCCTTAGTTCTGGACAGAGTGGATTTTGTCAAGCTGCTGATAGAAAATGGAGTCAGCATGCACCATTTCCTCACACTTTCCAGACTGGAGGAGCTCTACAACACGGTAATAAGAAATGCTCAGGGAGGGTTAGGGTTAGGGTTACATTATCTTTTTGAAATGCACCAATAAACTCCTTTGGCAAATAATGAAGAAAGTACGTTTCAAAGTAAAATGCTGAGTCTGTGGTTACTTGCACACAATATACAGTGAACAGTGTAGCATGAAGGGTCAGTGTTGTCCTATGGGCACATAGTTACTGTCAGTGGGGGTGATAATATCCTTATGCGTTTTTTTGTTTTGTTTTTTCTCTTGACAGAGACATGGACCATCCAACACGCTGTCCCACCTTGTCAGAGACGTCAAAAAGGTATGACCATCACTGCCGTCCCTTTAGCTCTGTGGCTGTTTAGGCACCATGGCTTGATTTAATATATTAAAAAAGACATGTTTGACTTCATAAAGTTTCAGTTGCTTTTTTTGCAGTGTGTGTTGTTTCTTTGCTTGTGTCAATTCGTCCACATTTTTGGTAGCAGTAGTTGCTGTTGACTGCAAAGTAGAGGCCGGCTTTTCTCTTTCAGCGGGAGAGTTGCGGGCTGCAGTGGCTGTGTAGAGCTATGCACGACTCACATCCCTCTCATGACCCTTCAGCATTTTACTCTGTTCTCTATCTAAAGCTCTCACTGCCCCGGGAAGCAAAAAAACAACATGTTTTAAACATCGCTTTATCCACAGAACTTGAGTTTGAGCAAACTGTGGCCCCCAGTGGAACGGCTGTGAGGCTAAGAAGAAAGAACTCAGTAGACACCAACAATCTTTTAATTTCTGTTTTCATTTCTATTATTTACATCACTATTCTGTGTTCTTTGTAATATGCTTAATCATCTTTGAATAGTAAAATGGTGTGTTCCCTTATATGAAATAGGCCATTTTGCATTGTGTTATCTTCGTGTTTAACACAATGGAAACGGTGGAATGGTCTCTCTCGGTATAGGTTTTGGCTGCATGCCAACATTTTTGAGCAGTGTTTTTTACTGCATATCTGCTGTTGCACCTTGATGATTACTGGGATAAAAGACAACAACAAATAATTCTTTACATTGAGAACATGTCTGCACCCATGATAAGTAGCGACCCCACTATATGGAGATGATGGGGAGTTCAGCAACACCACCATTAGCATTGAGAGGTGTTCATCAATTACAGTATTACTGATTAGAGTAATACCTCATGCTCCTCTGGGAGACACTGAAGAGGCCCGATGTGGTAATCACTCACTTTACCTCCTCTCCGTCTTTACACACAACTCTGATCTCAAGTTTGTGCAGAGAGAATACTTTGCTTCACACACATGCCATACACACACTGTAGTAGCGCATGGCATACCATATCCATCTTATTTTGGCAGAGCTGTGTGTATTTGCCATAGTGTAGCTAAGTGTTTGTGTGTCCTAATTGTTTCATAGCGTGATGCTTACTAGATTGAACTGCTATTCTCGAGTTGAGTGACCTTGGCATTACAATTTCCTTATTTCTTTTGTCATTCTTCTCAGTAGTTTGCTGGGTTGTACTGTTAGCAATTGACAGATGCAGGTGTCATGCTGGCAGTTGTATGAGCTGGGGAAGATTGCTCTCAGGTTTAATCAAGTCCATTCATTAGATTGTGTGAAAACTAAGGGATAAAACTGAGAATCGCAGAGATTGGATTGAAGACACCGGCTGCCAAAGCATAAATTGTTTTTCGTATAGACTAAATGAACAATAAGTTTTTTGTTGCCAGAGGTTGGTCTGAGTCTCAGATATCAGGAGCGGTCTGGAGAACATCCAAATGTAACCCAGTGGTGTTACTCTTTTTCTTTGCTAATTGAAAGCAGAAATGGGCCGTAATAAAAGTTGATTGGTTTTCTAGGTCATCATCAGCTAACCTATTGCATTACACTTTGTATTGTGATAATCTGGTGAGGTCATTTATGGTTGGCAGAAGAACACTTAAACAATAGCAAGTGTTTTAGAAGTTGCTGTTAATGCTGGGGCTATGAAGTGTGGAGGCAGGAAATGTTCAGTTCAGTGGAACAGCTTTGCCAGGCTTTACTGCCAATGAAATTAAAATATTTGAAAATTAAGACAAGGCGAGGGATGAAGAGAGGATTTCTAGGATCTCACATCTGAGTACAGATCTGTGGAAATGGTTTGAACGGAGTGTAAAGATACATGAGATCATTTGTGTAGCTCAGAAGGTACAGTTGGGGTCAGGATAATGACTACAGTTTTTGGGGTTGATTTTAAGGGCATGGTGAGGAGCAGATAGTGTTAGAACTTAATGAGTCTCTCCTCCAGCGTTAATATCTCTCTCTCTCTCTCTCTCTCTCTCTGTTTTCCACGCTATTCCCCCTCTCTTCCAGGCTAATGAGACATAACCACTTTCTCTTTCTTTTCCTCTCTTCATTGAACCTCACTGAGACGATCTCATTATTTCCATGAATACAAATGATGTAATTGTCCTCACGAATCAGGGTTTCTCCTTAAGAATGACACGGCACCTGAGTTTACATTCTCTCCTCATAGTCTGCTCCTCTATAAGAGCACAAGTTAAAGTTTGGGGCTTTAAAGATTCACTTTCTAAAGAGCCTCCAGGAGTTATACTTTACCTGAAACTGTGACCAGTTTTTGGTGTGCCCAATTGAAAGACTGGAGGAATAGCTTGACATTTCTAGATTCAGACCAAGATCCACATAGTTTTAAACAATTCAAAATAACAGTTAACATTTGATTAAAAAGGCTGGAAGAGAGATCTTGCGTGAGAGTTCCTTTGTATCTCATTTCCCCCTGCTCTTGCTTATCGTGCGGTTTGCTCACTGACATTGTGTGTTCTTTCCAAGCGAGAATATCCAGGGTTCGGTTGGATCTACTTCAAGGTGAATCCGATAAACACGTTTTCTCTTTCATAGCCAAACAGTTTGATATGGATTTTGTGAAGTGAATGTGTATGACTGTTTGATTTGTTTTGTACTCCTGGTTCCCTCTTGTTTACTCTCCTGTATTCATCAGTTGGACGCTGGTTGTTTCCCATTTAACACCGTCTGGTTTTCTAGGGAAACCTGCCACCAGACTACCGCATCAGCCTCATTGACATTGGACTGGTCATTGAATACCTCATGGGCGGGGCATATCGGTGTAACTACACCAGGAAAAGATTCAGAACTTTATACCACAACCTCTTTGGACCCAAGAGGGTGAGTGAATGATTCCCATTCCATTATTTTCAACAGTGAAATCAGTCATGATAAGGGCAAGGTGAATAATATAGACAAATTATATAAATTATGTAGGTAGTGAGTTAGCATGTATATAAGGGAGACTGGCCTTAGTTGTGCCAGTGGGGAAGTTGTGCCACCCCTTGTTTCTAGAAAACCATAGAAGAAATTGGAAATGGGACCACATATTTAAGAAGAGCCATCCATTTAACTCATCCTGTAAAGAAGGGAGAAACATGGAATAATATATAAGCACATTTAAGCTAAAAAAAACTGTTTTTTGCCTCTAAAAGTAAAATTTCCATGATCAAGGTTTTTTGATTATTGTGTCTGAACAATTATATACACGTTTGAAAACATTTGACACATGCTTTAGTGCTTCAGTATGCTACACTTTGTGTCTATATAGTGAGCACGATGTCAGCCCTAAACTGCTGCATCATGCTTATTATCCAAAATTCTGGGGTTGGGTTGATTTGTGCCAGAGGGCCTAGGTGAGTAATAAGTAAGTAAGTAAAATGTATTTATAAAAGCACATGTATAACAGTTTGAACTGTCCACAGTGCTATACATAGTGCATTCAGTGGGTAAACAATGAAATAACAATAACAAAAATAAAAGACATAAAGCCCATACATCCACATATATACAAAGATAGTAGTGCAGAGGTAAGATAGTTGATGGGGAGGAACAACCAGGGTGTACAGATGGGTTTTGAGCCTTGATTTAAAGGCAGATATGTAGGCGGAATCGCATATGCCAGGTGGCAGTTGGTTCTACAAGGGCGGAGCAGCTAGTGCAAAGTACATTTCTGAGAGTTGTGCCATTGGCATGGCTGTTTACGCTGGTCACCAAAAGAAAGTTATTGTCTACAGTAGCTCAGAAGAGACTGACATCTCCATTCCACTTAACGACACCACTGATGAGAGTTCAGGGGCCTATTTCAGGTAGCTGGTTTTACATACTCTGGGTTTAATCCTGCGCTCTGAGTTGGTCAACTCAGAGCGCAGGGTTGACGAGCAACTCTGGGTTTTCGGTTTCAGAGCAGTGGATCAGCGTTGGGTTAATCAACTCTGAGCGTGTTCACTCTGGGTGGAGCGTGTGCATAAAAGCCATCGTCAATGGATCGCTGAAAACATGATTCACCATGGAAACAGAAGAAACAAATGCTTGATCCTCCCACTTCTCCACTTCTCAAAAAAGAAAAAAAAAACTTCTCCGCTCCTCCCACTAGAGTAAGAAATATTAACTTATGAGCTTATGGAGAAGAATGAACGGGGATAGTCTCATAACTCTGATCTAATCACTTCGGCAATTCAGAAAAAAACGGTGCAAACGTTTTTTGTCAAGAGCATCATTGCTTCCGTATGAGAAGCAAGTCTATTTTAAGAATTAAGTTACGCATATCAGCAGCAACAAAATTATAAAGCTGCTGCTGCACAGCACTGCTGACAGTGTTTTATATTCGCTGTAGCCTATTATGTAGGCCTAGGCAAGCTATAATAGGCCTACTGTGCAGTAAACAGACTGTCGCTTCTTTTAAATGGGGAGTGAAAGATATTAACGTTTGACACATAAGGTGACAGTTTCCATTGTAGATCCTGATTGTTTTATTACCAGATCCCTTGTCCTCTAGTGATCACAGTTTAAATTATTATATTATTTCTATATTCATATTGGGCTATTTAACGAGGCTTGTCTGTGACTTTGGGATGACACAAGTGAACAGTAACGATCGCGTGCAGCCGCAGAATTACATTTCAACCTGACATAAATAGCCTATGTTCAGTGGCACAGGTGTTAAAAAACTACTGATAATGATACAAATAAATAACGAGATACATACAATACAATAGGTTTATTAATCTGAATGTAAAGCATGTTCACGATGTGTAAGGTGGCCGCATATGAACGAACGAGGGCTGAGAACAAGGCTACTGATCAAATGATCGATCAAACGTAAAATCATCAGGAAATGATAAAAACATCCCGATGGAGATTTCTATGGAGTGATTTTGCTTTAAACTGTACAGGGTTGCGTTGTGACAGTGACTCTTTCTTCAGTCGGAGCTGCAGCGTAAAGTGAAAACAAACTCAGGGTAGGTCTAACCACCTATCCAACAGGTTAGACCCACGGCGTATGTTGCCGCAGTAACTGACTCTCGGTTGCGCTGAACCTGCTTCTTGAAACGGAAAACCGAGAGTTTCCACTAACTCAGAGCGAACAAACTTTGGGTTGCCTCAAAACCAGCTACCTGAAATAGGCCCCAGATGGCCAGAAAGATGATGATGGTGACTTTGTCAATGTGAGCTTTGCAGGTAAAACCATTAGATCTGCTAGGCCTTGTTTAAGAAAATTATCCTTCAATCTTTGTAAAATATTTACTTTATTTACTTTAAATAAACCTTAAATAAGTGATTGTCTAATGGATTTGTCTTGCATTACAGTTTATGAGATATATATCAATGGCACAATTCACCCCATGGTATTCTCTCCAACGGCACAACTTACACCACACCGGGGGCAAGTTGTGCCACAAGACAACTTTTTTTCCGATCGCTATATTTCTTCAACAGTTTATTCCAGATCCAAAGTTTTTATTGCCAGGGATGCACAACACCCTGAAATATATGTACATATTAGAGTTGGAGACTTTACTGTCAAGGCCTCACTTTAAAGTCACTTTGAATAAAAAGTGGCACAACTTACGCCACTCTCCCCTACAGTATACATATTTATATATATTTCTTTTCATGACTCAATCCATTTGAAAACATATGCAATACTACGACTGGATTCTGTTCTTTTAGTTTTTATAAATACAAGGAAAAAGTTTGTTGTAAAAAGCAGGAAAGATATAGTTTCATACGGGTTTAACTGATATCAACTGACTACTACTACTATTTGTTTAACAAATCCATAAACCCCAAACAGTATGTTGAGATGAAATCAAAATGTCAGCCCCAAAAAGAACAACACATCCGTAATAAAAAACGACATTGAGGAGCTAACATAAGAGTCGTCTTCCCCACGATTTTTTCCATTTCCAGAGTAAAGTGGCAGCAATACACAGCAGGCTATTATCTTGATGCAACAAATCATCCATCTATAGCAGTGGCTCATGTGCCATCATAACCCCAGGAATATACACACTTCATTCCAAACACTACATACACTCATCTGATTGATAAGCAGACATTCAACCAAACTGGAGGACCTGATCATCATGAAATCATGTGCTTGGTGGTTGTGTGTTATACGACACTTTATATAGTATCATATATAGTAGCATGATATAGTATTATGTTCACGCTCTGTGGTTCTGATTTGTAATACTCTCATTCTGCCTTAATACCTCATACACGGTCACAGGTGTGGTGAAAATAGAAGCATACACAGCTCTGTCAGAAACCCCATATTTCTGCTTGATGGTGCACCAGTGTGTTTTTATATTTGAGTATGTGAGCTTTTGAGTGTGTTTGTGAGCCTTCATGTGCCTGTTTATCTCACTGTATGTCTCCCATGGCAGCAACAAGGCAGCTGGAAAGACTCAGATAAAACCAAAGCAAAGAAACGGGACACAGACTGAGCACAGAGGCAAAATGAGAGAGAGAGAAAGTCAGAGTCAGTTCCAATTTAACTGTGATTAACATTATGAAACAAACGTGTGTTCACGTTTTCACGTACACACGCGCACAAACACATGTTAACTAAGACAAAGCCTCGAAATAGATGCAAATATCAAAATCCCCATAGGAGACCTGGGCTATTTTTACCAACTCAGATGATGGCTCATGAATACATAATTCATACATGCATGCCCTGCTTTAATACAGATACACAGCACTGTTGCACAAATGAACCCTTACTTTAATACATGCAAACATGCAACCGTAGGATTGTTGCTGTTTGCATAGTATATGGTCAATCACGGCAGCACAAAATGCTATCCGTCATTGTTGTTGCCATTTTTAAAGACAACCATTTAACTGACAGTGAATGACGTAACATATTAAAGGATTTTTATGGCCTCATGTTAGTGAGTCTGTCTGTCCGTGTTGTGTTGTGCTTATAGAGTAAATCACTCTATAAAATACATCCGACAAGGTCTTGTTCTGTTTGTTTATGTTTTTGTTGCTTTTCTAGCCCAAAGCCCTGAAACTGCTGGGAATGGAGGTGAGTGTTGATCTCATCATGGCTGTTGTTCAGCTGTTATTGTTCCTTCTGTGTTCCTCTCTCTCGTCTTAAACACAGTCTTCTCCTTCGTAACGTGTTGAGTCTTGAGCCAGTCTGCAGAACCTTTTGAGTAGAATAGTCGTTTAGTGTTTATCGTGTGCCTCGCCGTCTTTTAAAGGAAGACCCTGAAGCATATTTGATTAATTTTCCTTTCTGTATACACTTTTGAGCCAGTGGGAGGCTTGGTGTCAAATGCAATTATTACTTAATTTATCTTCCTTGTAAAAAGTTATTTTTCAGTTTACACTTCTTTGCCATACTAGGTGGGTGTTGTGCTCACATGTATCCATGGTGTACACACCATGAAGTATCCACATCATAGAACTTTTACCACAACATTGGTCTACAGATTTTTCAGGGGCATTTATATCTAACTTGCATGGCTGTCTATTACTTTGTATGTTTGCCGGTTTGAAATCTATCTGTGTTTTCTCTCGATGTTTGTGTTCTTAATGACGTGCTCTCTTTTTTAATCCGATTCACCATTGAATCTGTTAGGCAAGGCCTGGCCATGAAACAGAAAATGTTAAATATTCAAAGATTCACAAAACCAACTTTTCTACAGTATATACAGTATGTAGTATATGCCCGCATCTAATATTACTGAATGATTTACTGCCATACTAATAACGTATCTTTCTATGTCTAGATAATCCGTTTTAGAGAAAGCAATAGTAGAATAACCTAAAGCCTTTCTTAGATCTCTGTTATTGATATACTGTCAGTAGTCCTCAATTCTTGATGTGAAATTATTGGAGATCAATGCCGTTCTGCTAACATGCCATTAAGACACTAACTGAGAAAGGGAGACAATGTGGAAACACAGGTTTCACCACTGGGTGTGTTTTTTTATTTTTATTTATTTTTAAAGAGAGAGAAAAGTGTTTGAGACTGTGGCTGTTATGTGTATTTCCTGTGTTTGTGTGTGTGTGTGTGTGTGTGTGTAGCACTTTGTCCTTTCACGTGTGTCTTCTAATGTCTGATTACGCCTCTGCATTCAACTAACTTTCATCATGTGAAGGGTGAGCAATTTCAGAAAATACATTTAGAAAATCTTTGCTTGGTGAAATGACCCATCTAGACATGTGTCTAAACGTGCCAAACACGGGGCCAGCCAACTCTATCTTAAGAGATAAAGTTATTGGGATGATCCAGTTTCTTGGGTTTGACTTTTACCTTCCATTGGCAACCCAAGCTTTGAATGAATACAACATAGTTCAGCATCAACCTAAAAAACTCTTTACGTTGTTCTGTTTTAATGTATTCAAGACAATAAATAAATTGAGTAACTAGTCACCCCAAAATGTGTACATCTACATAGCCGTCTCTCTCTCTGTCACCACCCCACTCACGTGCTTTGGATTTCCACCAGGATGACATGCCCATTCGCAGAGGCCGCCAGAAGACGACACGTAAACGAGAGGAGGAGGTGGACATTGATTTGGACGACCCAGAAATCAACCACTTCCCTTTCCCCTTCCATGAGCTCATGGTGTGGGCCGTGCTTATGAAACGTCAGAAGATGGCGCTGTTCTTTTGGCAGCATGGAGAAGAGGCCATGGCCAAGGCCTTGGTTGCGTGTAAGCTTTGTAAGGCCATGGCACATGAAGCATCAGAAAACGACATGGTGGATGACATCTCCCAGGAACTAAACCACAATTCCAGGTTGGTGACACAGATTATGTACACAAACATCGCAAAAACACAGAAACACACTGTTGGTGTGGTTCTAAATGATTAACGCAAAAGGTCTACCAGAAATGTCTTCCTCCACGCTCCATGGGCAGATACACACACTAACATGCCTTCTTCCCTTCAAACTGACCTGTTTCAGACAACTCAATTCTCCCATGGGATAAGTGACAAAGATACAGAAAATTAATAACTTGCATCAATCGTTAGAGGAAGATATGCATTTGAGACACTCTAGGTAATTACCTAGAGTGTAAAATTCTGGCTATGAAAATAACTTTTAATTAAGGAAATGTATTTCAGATACAACAAATGAAGCACAGTCACACCATCCCCATATCCCGTGTGTGTGTGTGTGTGTGTGTGTGTGTGTGTGTGTGTGTGTGTGTGTGTGTGTGTGTGTGTGTGTGTGTGTGTGTGTGTGTGTGTGTGTGTGCGTGTGTGTAAACTCAAGGGATATTCTTTGTGAACTTGGGTTATTTATAATGCATAGAAGTACATACAGTAATAGCTACATTCTATAGGGGGTTCTTACTTTCAGCAGCAGTTGTTCTGCAAACAAGCTGTGTAAATACTGTTGGGATATTCCCCTTTTATATTTCATGATATACCGTATCCTAGAAGCCCTTTATAGGAACAGAAACGTATTTGTCCATCCAAACAATGCTGAACTTGCTGTGCATTCATGACATTGTGAGACCTTGTTTTATATATCCTCCAAACCTCATAGATGTTAGTCCTGTATTATACACATTGAACTACTGAGGACAGATTGCTTTCCATTAAGTTTCCAGTATTCTTTTGTGATTTTTGAGTGCATGTATGGCTGCATGTGAGAATGTCCTCCGGCTGTATTATTATATTATGGTGAAACTTAATCTCAGAGTATTGATAATTTTTTTTATCGTCTAGAAGGGAAGATATTAAAATGCTGTCTCAAGGGTACACGTCTCATTTGTGTCAATAATTGTTCTTACTCACAGCATTTTTTTGTTCAGCATGCAGTACACACCATTTCGCCTTGGAAAGAATACAGACAAATTTACCTGTTAGAATTTGGTCCCTCTTTGCTGTGTACTCTTGTGCTAAATAAATTAGATATGCCTTTCATGTAAGGCCCTGATCATGTTGATATTCAAGATGGTGCGTCTGTGTGTGCAAGTATTTGTGTGCTGATTTAATCTCTTAGAATCTGACTACTTAAGCAGTTTAATTACATTTTTACATTTATTGAACAAAGTGTTTTACCGTCTCTATGTTCCTGTATATGTCCTACCTATAATTTCCTAGAGAGTTTGCCCAGCTGGCAGTGGAACTCCTAGACCAGTCCTATAAACAGGATGAGCAGATGGCCATGAAGCTACTGACATACGAGCTAAAAAACTGGAGCAACGCCACCTGCCTGCAGCTGGCAGTAGCAGCAAAGCACAGAGATTTCATCGCTCACACCTGCAGTCAAATGCTGCTGACCGACATGTGGATGGGACGATTGCGAATGCGCAAAAACTCAGGCCTGAAGGTAATGGAAGTGATCCATGTGTTTGGGATAACCTGTGGGTTCAAAAAAATGTACTTGCATTGGATAACATGTATGTGCACTTCACAATGACTTCAGAGCTTTTAGAGAGGTAGGTTTTATTGGAATGTTTGAATCCTCGCAGACTGCCTAAGAGAAGCCAGGCAGAGTAAGTAATGACAAATCCTCTCACCTTTCCGGAGAAACTACCATAGAGGTGGGCCCAAATCCCTAATGTGGAACTGCTGAGCGGCTTACAGAAAAGTGGAGAGAGGTTACATCACGTGGCAGCTACCAGGTGTGATGTGTGGAAATGTAGGGATGTGAAGCAGGGATAATTGCTGATTGCCTTTCTGTAGGACATGTGCTTTGGAGTGGACATGTTAACGATATTGACGCAAAGGCCACCCAGTATGAGCTTAACAATTTCGCACCAGATAGCACAAGTTTATTTTCCCCAACAGCTGTACAGTGTATGCCTTTTAATAATTTTTTATACATTTGACCCAAACTGTGCAGATGAATAAAAGGTAGCTTTTATTCAAAACTCTAGTAAAGAGGCATAAACAAGCAAAAGCTTGGAGCATGCTAGTCTGGCTGGTTATAACTGTGGTGTGGCCATGGTGACTCATTCCTAATAATGGGTACAGTGTGCAGTGGGCTGTGAAAAGTGGGCAGGTCACTTCTGACGTATGTACGCTTGTTGGCACCAAGGACCTAAGAGGAATAATGAGTCTGTATACAATTTTATGATATCAATAAAATATATTTTTCACCAGATTTGAGGGTTCAGTCAATATTATAAAGTTTAAAATATTTACATAAATATAAATAAAGTGTTTGAAATTATTTCAAGTCTTCCAGGGTGTTTCTATCTTAAAAGAGAAAACATTTCGACACAGTGCAGTGCATTCAGTGAGTCTACTTGGACTCTTCAGAGTAATCTTAAGTAGGTTTAATGATGATAAAAACGCTGCCAGTCAAGGTCTCATGGGGTAGCTGTGAGGAGTAGTAGTTGTGTGCCTCCTAGTTGAATTTCTTCGACAGCTTCATTAGCAGAAGCCTACAAAGCAGTCTCTTAAGCCACAGGGGACCGAACAATTGATCTTAACATTGACATTGTGCCCCACATATTTTATATCAAGATGTCATTTAGGACTGATGGTTGAATTTTTGGTGATAACAGCTTTCCAAACGTCCGTCAGAAGGGTGATCGCAGGCAGCTGTTCAGATCAGAGAGTGTGAAGTTATTCATAATGAAGAGTAGCCCTGCTGAAGAAACGGCTGGGTTTATACACTGAGTGAGACGCGATGATGGGTCTGGCTGGCTACTTGGAGCACACTTTGGCCTTTGCAGGAGTGAGTGAGAGAGTGCCCTGCTAAAGCAAGCTCATTGGAGCAGAAAGGAAACTACAAGTGGAACAAACAAGATTCTGTGCCCCTGGGAGTTCATGATATACAGCAAATTGCATTGTCAACATGTTGTCAAAATAGTATGTGTGCACATTTCTCAGTTGCAATAGTTGTGGGGGCAGTCACCTTAAACCCAACACTCTGACTCATATTATGGTTACTGGATGCTACACATGGACTGTCAACTGCAATTGCAAGATAAGTATATTGATTTCTTCACACATCAATTACTCTATACAACTATTGACGTCTTTGCTTTCGATCCCTCACTTTATGTGCTTTGGTCATGATTGTATTTCTCACTGGTCACTAGCCTCATTCCATCATCTGAAACACTCCTTTGTATTCAGTCATTATGTCTGGTCATTTGAATTTACTAACATGAATTGTCTCAATTGTATACCTCAACCGATCAGAAATGAGTACACTTAACTGATTCAGTTTCAGTTCAATGTTGTAGTCAAGTAATAGTCCAGTCGTCAACGCAATTAATACAGCTAAACTTTACTGCTAAATTAGTTGAAGACAGCTGCTTCAAGAGATAAGAGGACACTCGATTACACAGCTCTCCATTTTCGTTCCTTTCTATTGTTCTTCACCTTCATTCTTTGGTAACAGACTTGCTCTGGTTTTACTTTTTTGAAGTATTTACAGCTTGCCTGCTTCCCTTATCTGCTCTGAGTGTATGTCCCTCTCATCCATCCTGGCAGTGCTGCTTGCTGCCTGTCTGGACTAATTGTTTTGTAATTGACTTCCACAATGAGAACCCTTGCTTTGGCTGTCATAAATACAAAAGATTTGCCATTCAGCCTTGCGCAGGAAAGGACCTGATGGTGATTTTATATTATGGGAGTCTCATATGTGTCTGTCGCTGACCAATTATGACGGTTGGTTTGTACATAATTTCCACTGGTCATGAAAGTGTACATCTTTATCACATCTGTCGCTTCCAGCTCTTCTCCCTAACTTTCCCCCTCCTCCACATCCTGTCTCCCTCATCATTCAGGTCATCCTAGGGCTGCTTCTGCCACCGTCCATTCTGAGTCTGGAGTTCAAGAACAAGGACGAGATGTCCTACATGCCCCAGGACCAGGAGGCCTACCTGCAGGAGAAGGAGGAGGAGGAGCCCGATAAGCCAGTGAAGGAGAAGGAGGAGGAAGACATGGAGTTCACAGTAAGATCTTACTGTGAGACGCAGTACAACTCCGTGGTGAGAGAACCCACCTCAGCCCCGCAACTCAGAATCTATACACATTATTCAAACTTTAGGTGATACACAACATGCAAAACATGTCCCCACCTCTTGTGGACCTGTTTTATACAAATGTTTCTGTCCACAATGACGTGTGGATATTATTCTCCACACACACTCACAAACACACACACACACACACACACACACACACACACACACACACACACACACACACACACACACATACTTGTTTCTCTATTCTGGCCAACTGGACCCTCTTCCAGCCTAATCGGCCTTTCCTGTTTCTCGTTGTCTTAGCAAAGACATAGTCGTGGAGTTGAAGCGTCTCAGTCTGTTTGCCGCTTGTGGGTTCCCTCGTGTATGTTTCTTCTTCCAGCTATCTCCTTCTCTATTTTCTCTTTGCCTTTTCTTTGGTCCTTCCTGTTCTCTGCCCAGCTCTTTTTTCTTCATTACTTTTTCTTTTAGCTCCCTCGCTCTTTAGCTCTTTCTCTCCTTTGTTCCCTTCTCCAAGTTCAGTTCTGATTGAGGTACTGTATGCTAGCCGATTGCTGCCCCTCACTCTCTCTCCCATTGATGATGGCTCACCGCAGCATACCACTCAGCATGCCGGCTGCTGAGCATGGAAGTCCCAGGCTTTTGCATTGTATAACCATGTCCGCCTGCTATTGCAGAGCTGAAATCATGCAGAGTCCGAGCACCTTCTCCCAGCTCACAGTGGAAGAGTTTGTTCTATCTGCGTAGACATGGGTGTACAGCAAGGTTAAAGGACTCGTTCCATTTCAATTCAGTCAATTCTGGAGATTATACCGAGATCCAGTTTGTGTGTTGAAATCAAGGCTGGAATCAAAACAACAATGTTAATACCCAAACTGGATTGAAGGTTGTCCCAGTAAGTGATTGAACTGAAGCCGAGCGCCTTTCAGCACCACTGTGCATAATCTCCATTTGCATTAAGCACAGCCAGCAAGCCAGGGCATGGATTCACTGACACATGCAGCCCCCAGACAATGTAGTGGTAAACAAGGAACCCTTCTGCCAGAGGATGCATTTGCAACAAGCCCCGTCCCTTTGCCCTGGCTTCTGACTGCACAAATGCACCTTCAGATACTTATGAATCACACAAGGATTCATACAGATAACACAGGCTGCTACACCACAAAGGGAGATTGTATTGTTCTATCCTGAGATGCTTTAGATAAACCACACTGCAATGAATGTCATAGCTTGTGTGACAGCTTGTATCCACTTGCTGATCAGATAATGTGCATGTTCAGTACAGTAAAGGCATGGTGTGATTTACACTCTGGCATCTGAATCTGTTCACAATTTAGGCCCCGTCTTTATGTGCCGAACATTTGGCAATATTAATCCCTTAATTGATTACTGATAGCGATTATTTCTTAAATTACTTGGTGATGGTTCAAGTAATGTTGTACCTTTTCGGTGGCCTATATTTCATACCAACCACTATATATTTGGACTGCCTTTCAAGCATTTTATATTGACCCATGCCTGCTATACTTCCCTACAAAGGCACAGTGCAGTAAGTAGTAAGGAGCAGTAAAGAAAACAAGGTTCACAGTAGACTGAAATACAGTTAGAAAGGTTGTAATGCATTTCAGACTATAAGACACTCACACTCACAAGTATCCATCATTTACATAGAACTATCAAAATGTGTCCTCCCAGCTTTGTTAATATTTTTTTGAAAAAAGTGTTTTATCTTCTACCATTGAAATCAATAGAATACATAAATTTACAATGTAATATGTTTTATTATTTTTCCTAATATCTGAAGGTAGCTTAACCATCAAACCACATATTCACAAGGGTCAACATTATTTATCAGCTACTGAGATTGTCTACACTAGCTACCTAATTTCCCTGTAGTTTTGTTTTGTTTGTTTGTTTTTCTTTTTAAATCCAGCATGATCTGATTTAGCTGCTGCCTTAATGAACAATGTGGAATAACAAACTGAATAACAAAGATGTCAGTTATTTAAAGTGAATATGTTTTCAATTATAGAAAACATCCAGGAGAAAATCAATAACTAAACCTAATTTGAGCTATCTAACAAGCTAGCCTTAACTTGATAAAGCACTCTAACCTTATTTAAATGTAAAGTCACTGTGCTTTGCCTTTATAGGGCAGTATACTTGTTCACATACAATACAATCCCACAAATGAATGAATGAGTTCTGGTGTTGCGTTGACATTAAGACCATGATCCATACAAACAATGGGCTTCAAAACCTCTCTCATGGAAATAAATAAATGTGTCACAGATCAGAATGAGATATCTGTCTTATCTTTCTCTTTTTCTTTTTCTGTCTTCTTTTTTGTCATTATGTTGTGTCTTTTCTGCTTCTTTATCATTGTCTGAGACACATTCCATGAGTGTGTGTGTGTGTGTGTGTGTGTGTGTGTGTGTGTCTGTGTCATGCTGTGTTACCAGTGTTCACCCAACACTCCACCTCAAACACACATTTTACATTTTGGAATGATGGCCTTGCCTGTGCTTGCTTCTTTGATTATGATATTAAAACTGTGCAGTATAGCCATAATGTAAACCTCTCCCCCTTCTCTTTTTTCTCCTCTTTTCTTTGTTGTTTGACTCTTCCCATCCCACCTCCCCCCTTCCATATGCTTGTCTTCCTCTCCATCCACCTTCTGCATCTCCCCCTCATCTCCTCCTCCATCTTTCTAATCGTCTGCGTATTCCCGCTCTTTCCATCCCTCTATACCTCAAACCTTTCACTCCTTCCTCCCTCGCTCCATGTGGGGTTTGCATTCCCCAAGGCAATGCTGGGCAAGGTAACAGCAGAGACGTCCAGAAAGAAGGATGTTGCAGAGGTTCAGAAACGCCACCGCCTTATCCCCATGGGACGCAAGATATACGAGTTCTACAACGCTCCTATTGTCAAGTTCTGGTTCCACACGGTCAGTGTCGGCTTCAGCAACACCACCTACATATTTGGATTGTCACTGTCCGTGCTTAATGTCTTCCTGCAACAGCATCAATTCCCGGTTCCCTGCTATTAACTTCTACTGCCACAATGCCTATATTGTCATTAACCTCCCATTCCACCCCGTCATTAGACCCGCTTTAGTGGGGTGGGAAGCTGACGGAGGCAACGTGGTAAAAGAAGTACAGGGGAGTGAGAGAGAGAATGGCTGCAAAGGTTTTATTTGACAGTACAAGCACACACTTAAACTTTAAGTCATGGTATATTGCTACTGGATAATCAACTATAACAATAAGTAAATATTTGATTTAGAGTTTAGAGGGTGTGTCTTCTGTTTATGTCTTTTTACATCCTTATATACAGAACTGTTCATATAGATTCTGAAATGTTATCTGTATTTGAGGTCTGTATGCAGTTTTGTAAAGAATCTGCCTGTCAGTGTGTGTGGAAAGTTTTATATAAGCTGATATTTTGTCTCAGAAACCGTGTCTTAGTCTCCTGCAATTTGCTTGCCCAGTGAAATCATCTCTCAGGGAATTCACTGTTTATGTATACTAAGAAATGTTTTGACTGCCTTTTGTTTTACCTTATTTTCTCTTCCAAGGGCATTTAGTCCCCTCCTCCTCTCCCCCCTCACTTATCCTTCCTGCCCTTCAGGTTAAAGAAAATATTTGACTGTGGATTTCATTATTGCGCTCGTAGAACAGATGCTGGGTTATCTCAGAGTCAAAATGGGGACTTTGCCTTGTTACAAGAATTGTATTCTTACATGTTATCTGCAGTAAAACAATATTCCATTTATAGTACTTGTTAAACTACAAGATATCGCACAAACCCTGTGTGCATGTGAGACTCAATGAAGTCCCAGTCACACATTATTAGAATCATTTTACCTGTTTACTTCACTGCAATTATTTAAGTATCGACTGGGAGAAAACCTTATTCAGATTGTTATACTACTGAGTATGTTTGTGCCAGGAATTCCATACCTAATATTTAGATTGTTAGGATTGCATTGTGATTATATTTCTATCTATTCTACATCACTAAGAGCCATAGTGCACATATACAGTAAGTGCAGGAAAAATCAAAGTGGACAGCTGGCAACCATGTAAATAGATACAGCACAGGAGACGCATCATTTAAATTTTTAGGCCAATTGTGAAAGCACAGCATCAAGAGTCTTGACAGTAGCCTTTCACAGTAGCCCTTTGAGCCAGTTTGTTGAAAATGGTTTGCAATTTGTTAAAAAGTGAACAAAAAAACACAAGCACATAAAAATGAATTTATCCCTGATGCTTTCCCTCTGCTGTTGTGTTTCTATGTAGATGGCATACGTAGCTTACCTGATGTTGTTCAACTACATTGTCCTTGTCAAGATGGCCCTGTGGCCCTCTCCTCAGGAGTGGATCGTCATCGCTTACATCTTCACCAATGGCATTGAGAAGATGAGAGAGGTACAACAGATCATAGCAGTGGCTACATACAATGTGCACTATGCATGCACAGCTATATTGAATACACAATAATCAATTATTTACCACCACACAGTGAACTGAAGACCCAAAGCTTGTCACCATACTATTGCCCACAGTGTAATATGATGTGTTCTATTTTCATGATCATTAAACAGCTCATAGTAAATAGTCAAAACTGTTGAGCGTTCATTGAAGGGGAAGAAAAACCAAACAAAAACAAGGGTAACAGGAAAGGTAGGTAAGAGATAGAGATAGTTAATGTATTATATGTTATGTGGCCATATGAGACTATCTCGTCCAGCCTTACTTTATGGCTGTGTTTGTACTGTTAGTGTATGAAATGCATTTATCATTATGTTACCTAATTTTCAGCCACACAACAATGCCTTAAAGAGGACCTATGATGCTTTTTGACTTTTATGACCTATAAACGTTGTTATGATGATTCATAGTCATGCTTAACCATACTAAATTATCAAATAATGACTTACATGCATTTCGACATATTCCCTGCTGACCGTCTGGGGTGTCTGTGCAGAGCACTAAACACTATTCTAGCCAGTCGAGAAGTCACGTGTTCAAAGCGGTCTACCCTTTCATAATTTGTGAAGTCGCATAAAACTTAGTGACGTCTCCACGCGGATGTTTCCATGTATGGTAATGCTGTCACTTCCCTGTTCGCGTCTGCCTCGCGTCTGCCTCGCGCCCTTATAGGTCCATGCTCGCGCTTCCCGCCACTGAAAGTGTTCCGGAAGGAAGGTAACCAATCACAACGGAGTGGGGTTTGCAGGAGGGGGGGAGGAGAGCGGAGATGGCCGAAGCACAGGCGGAGGGAGCCGAAGCACACACACTCAAGTGTTGACAGGATGTGCTGGATCGCCAAAATAAGAGAAAGAGCTTCCCGAAAATCTACATAGTTTTTTGTGATGTGATTCGTGTCAGGTTGCTCTATAGCAGTGTAAAACAAGAAATTAAGACCAGAAAAGTAGCATAATAGGTCCTCTTTAAGGCATCTGCTAGATGCCCTGGTAGCTGTACTCATACTGCCCTCTTATGGTGGCACGACATAATGCATTTCTATTTTTTGACTAATGTTTCAATTACTTTTGGTTCTCACCTCAATTTTTCTCCTCAATTTCTGTGTTAATGAGCACATCCTCCCATGACTCCTGTTTGTGAGAATCCTCTTCTTTGTTTCCTTGCTCAACTCAATTCCTTCCAACCCTCTTCCAGATCCTGATGTCTGAGCCGGGGAAGTTGTTACAGAAGGTGAAGGTTTGGCTTCAGGAGTACTGGAACATCACAGACCTCATGGCCATCCTCATATTCTCCGTTGGCATGATTCTGCGTCTCCAGGAGCCACCGTTCATGAGCTATGGTCGGGTCATCTATTGCGTCAACATCATCTATTGGTATATTCGGCTGCTGGACATCTTTGGGGTCAACAAGTACCTTGGGCCCTATGTAATGATGATTGGCAAGATGGTGAGAGGAAGCAGGGGTGGTGAACTTGTGTGTATGTGTGTGTGTGTGTGTGTCTTTCTTTTTTTATCTACAGTATCTCTCGTATTTTCTTTGCCCATTTTGTAGAATTTATTTATGTCTGACTTTTTTTACTTTCTGACTTTATTCAGTATAATGTTTGCTGATGCTGATATAAGAGATTATTGAGCCCCATGATTATTAAGTGATCATTTGTATGTTCAGGCCACCTTAGTTCATGTTGCCTTCCCTTAAAAATATATAGAGCAAGTGTTATCCCCTACTTCAGCTCTGTAATGTCCTTAATAAATCTGGGATTAACCCTGATCTAGTGCAGTTTAAATACTGACTTTCAGTTTCAATCCAGAAAAAAGTAAATTTAAGTTTAAGGCACCAACCAGGACTCTGTGAGGGATGCTGATGAGGGATGCTGTGAGGGATGCTGATGCTGATGGTCTGCAAATGCAGACCATCCTTCATAAAACCTTTTTGACTTAGGCTCTATCAGAGTAGCATGCTCCCCTCCTCTTCTCGTTTTGCCTCATTACTGCTTTGCTCACGTTATCCATTCCTGAAACCACTCACCGCTTCCCCTCTCTCTCCTCCCCAACCACCCCAACCCCTCCCTGTCAGATGATCGACATGATGTATTTTGTGATCATCATGTTGGTGGTGCTGATGAGTTTTGGTGTGGCGCGTCAGGCCATCCTCCACCCTAATGAAGACCCGTCCTGGATGCTCGCTAGGAACATCTTCTTCATGCCTTACTGGATGATCTACGGAGAGGTGTTTGCTGACCAGATTGACCGTAAGTTCAGGGCCAAACCTTCAGAGCTTTACATTTGTGTTAATTCAGGGGAGAGTAGCTCCTGTCTCTGAAAGAGAAATGCAAGTAATGTGACTGAATATGTATAAATCCCCGCAGAATTACATTTAATTTTTAGTCATTCCTCCACAGGTTAACATATCACGACAAGATGTCCTTATTTGACAAATATGTATTAAAACAATGTACTGTAATACAAATTGCATTACATTATGTATTGGGAAACTTCTGACAAATGTTGTTTCTTACTATAAAATCTCTCAAGTCAAGTCAATCAGCTTCAGGACATGAATTCTTACTGTCCGTTTGTCTTTATATTTGTTTTTCCTGCATTATTTGATACTTTGTAGACTAAGTGACCTTTGACTCAATAAATCGAACAGAATGAGTGAGGAAATGTCTTGAGAGTGAGAGTGCATTTGTGTGCTGTTCTGTTGTCTTTTTGTATGGTAGTATATCTGATGGTGTGCACAGAATGTGAGGAGTGGCCCAAAGAGAAGAGATCTGAAATAATGTTTTCGTTCTTTGTTTCAGATATGCATAATAGGAAGTTACAGCACAAAAAACTCTGGCGGGTCGAAAATTACTTTCGCACTCACGGAACCTGGCGTAGTAATGGTCTATCCCACATTTCCCAGTGCAGTCAAACTCCCAGTAAATCAATAAATATAGACCCTTAAAACTGTTCCTTCGTCACGTCACCTCACATTACCACCATGTCATGCCCACTCAGACCACTAGAAGCCACTGGCAACAAAATGTGCATGCGGCTCCACACGCTCTAAGGTTAAAGTTGCCCTCATATGTTTGGTGTCTTAGGTCAGCTACTGTATACAAACAGCATTTTCTTTAAATTATCGGAACGTTTTAAAGATAATTTAAAGTGTAGGTCAGAATTTTAAGGTCTGATTCAAATATTTGATTGATTAACTAGTAGCTTGACCTAAGTCTATATTTTGTAAGCAACTTCATCCTTACTAATTTTGACACTGGCTGGCAAAGTTCACTGTTACATGGCAGAAGCACTTTTCAAATGGGTTTTTGGTCAGTGGTCACATCAAGAGGTCACTATCAAAGTTTAAAAGTTTGATATTCCCTTGATGTCTCTTTCACCCATTTTGTTCCTTGACTTCCAATTAGTTTCATTTGAGGAAGTGACCCTGCCATGTTTAACATAAACCATATCACCCTCACTTTATGCTGGCTAAGCTTCTCATAGGAGCAATTGCAACACTACAAAAATACAACCAATACAGCCAACATGTCACACATGTAAGAATGTACATTTACATATGAATACCACATCATACAGCAATAAAACACACAAACATACACACTAGGATATGTTTTATCTGCCACCTTTTGTCATCTGCAATCTGTTTTTTCACGTGGTTCAGTTGTCAGAGTTTTTAATCCAAATTTATTTAAGGTGACATTTTAAGAAATAGAAAAATTACTTCAGTTCTCTGTCCTTGGGCTGCATTGTGTGAAACAATTGAATATCAAGTAACGATGAGCATGACTAGAATGAATCTCGAAGGCAAACAAACCAACAACCAATCCTGAATGTTCCCAAGATAAGCCACAGCAACTGAACCATCACAGATGGAAAAAACTATGTACCCTAAATACACTTCCAATGATTCAAAGAATTCAACCATTGCTAAATGAAGCTATGGCACACATATTGACGATATATTTTAAACATCAACTGCATGTTTAAATATATTGCAAACACAAATTGTGATGAGACATGATGAATGCTTTTTTCTGTGTATGTTGTTTTCAGATGCACATTTCTGAACATGAGCCCCTCCCATAAAAGTGTCCACTCGTTCCAGCCTCCTTTTCAAGAAGCATAAATACAAAAGATGCTTCTTGTGTGTTTGCAGAATATGTATTTATGCATTTTTGTTTAGTATTTTTAGGTCTGCTTGTCTCTTTGTCCATTATTGCTGTCTTGAAATTTAGTGTTAAGTCTGTGCTTGATTGTTTTATGTTCTTTTTATTTGCTTAGGTATAATATAACGTTTTCTGTCTATGTCATGTGTCTGCATGTCTTTCTAATTTGTTGTGCATCTACTAATTTCTTCTAAGATATTCAGGATGGATTCCAGTGTCTGTCTGCAGACAGAGGTTGCCTTGTTTAACTTGTATCTTTATTTGTTTTGTGACGGTGTGCAGCCCCCTGTGGGCAAAACATCACTACAGAGGAAGGGACGGTAGTGTCATTGCCTCCCTGTAAGACGGGTGCCTGGATTGTCCCAGCCATCATGGCCTGCTATCTGCTGGTGGCCAACATCCTGCTAGTAAACCTTCTGATAGCTGTGTTCAAGTACGTAAGCTCTCTAATCATTTGTACCTTTCCACTGCTCCCTTTACACAGGCCTCAGGCTGTGAAAGCACCATGGTGCTCAAGCATATTAGCACAATCATTTTAATATTTTTTCACACTTTAATATCTATTTTTCACAAAAACAATATCACTCATATTTTGCCGTTATTCATAGCAGTACTCATGTAATTAATACTCTTATGGACCAAGTAGACATAACTGTTACTGTCTATAAGACTTTTCTTGAAATACATCTAGGTACGTGTGTATGTACTGTATGTGGGGGTGTGGGGAGAGAAAAGAGAAAATACCGTAGTATCTGTTTGTGCTGCTGTTAAGCATAATGGCTTGTAGCAAATTGTATTAACAGAATTGGGTGGTGCTCCTTCCACAGAGACATTATCATGCTAATGATCTGTAATAGTGCCTCTAATTAATCCATGTAGCAAGGTTGATCATCCCCTTCTCCACATGTATCAGGGTAATTACCAAAAAGTAGGGGGAAAAGAACAGTTAAAAGGAAGGTTTAATCACATTACACATCGAAGCAACCTGTTTTTGTGCTGTCTCTCCATACTGTGTATTGTGCCAAAACTTGGCTCTGCAGTGCAGCAGCATGCTTAGTGAAGGAAGTTCTGAAAACTGTATGCAATCTGAATTGCTTGTGATATTTGTTGTGTCACTGAGGACTTGATTTCTGTGATTGTCCTCATAGCAATACATTCTTCGAGGTGAAGTCCATCTCAAACCAGGTATGGAAGTTCCAGCGTTACCAGCTCATCATGACCTTCCACGAGCGCCCAGTCCTTCCTCCACCACTCATCATCTTCAGTCACATCACTATGGTCCTCAAGCATCTGTGTTGTCGCTGGCGCAAGCATGACGACGACGAGAGGGACTATGGCCTGAGTGAGTTGCAGATAAACGTTAACAAGTCTGTAACTAAACTGAAGCTAGCAATGTTTAAGCAGTTATATAGTTGACATAATTAATCACTGTGGATTATTTTCCATACTTTTTTTCGTGTCACCACACAATTTTGGGGGATTTGAACATTTGCTATTAACATACTGTCAGACAGATTAATATCACTTACTCAAACTCTCCCATCCGCAGAACTTTTCATCACAGAGGATGAATTGAAGAAAGTCCACGACTTTGAGGAGCAATGCATAGAAGAGTACTTCCGAGAGAAAGATGACCGATTCCACTCCTCTAACGATGAGAGGATCAGAGTCACTTCTGAAAGGTTGGACATAGCTACACAGAAAATGTGTAGAACGTCTGCATTCTACAAAAGGCTTTCAATCTATTTAAAATGTGTCCATACATAAGTCCAGTGCTCTGTCTACTAGGTAGCGGAAGGGCCAGAAATAAAAATTAATATATTTCCATTCCTTTCTTCTCTACCCTAACAGGGTGGAGAATATGGCAATGCGCCTGGAGGAGGTCAATGAAAGGGAACACTTCATGAAGGCCTCACTGCAGACTGTTGACATCCGTCTTTCTCAAATGGAGGAGCTGATTGGAAGAATAGCCGTTGCTCTGGAGCGTGTGACAGGTGTTGAGCGTGGGGAGGTCAGCAAAGTACGTTCCCGGACTTCATCTGACTGCACAGACTCGGCGTACATGCTGCGCCAGGGTGAGTGCCCAGAATCTGCCTACATCCTCCGTCAAAGCAGCTTTAACAGTACAGAAGGGAATGCCTACCGCCTGCAGGAGGCGCTGGATGGAACGGCTGAGGGCTCCATGTCCCCTCCCTCTCCCACTGGCATGGCCACACGGACAAGAAGTCGCTCATTTTATCATGGAGGCGGACGTGGTGGCGAACGTGCAACTGGAGCTGAACGAGCTGAGAGGTTCTTCAAAGAACGCTCCCTCAGTCTCCACCGAGCAAACAGCTCACAATCGGTGTCCTCATCCGCCGCCCCCAAGGAGTCTAAGCCCCTCCCCTTGGCAACGCTGTCGGTCTCCCAGCAGCACCGTCCATCATCGTGCATTGATATCTACGTCTCAACGTCTGAGGAGGTGGGGCCTGCCGAGGTCTTTCTGGAATCTCTGCGCGTGGTCCCACCGCTCCAGAGAGACTCCTCGCTGCAGTCTGATATCATAGAGACGGTGCTGCCGGGAGGCCGGGACTTCGGCAGCGCTGCCTCCAGCGGTATGGGCGACAGGCACTCGGAGGGTGGTGCAGGCAGCCAAGGGACGGCTGGTGCCATGTTTGACGACAGTGCAGCTGCCGATTTGTCATTGTGCTCAACCTATCTCTTACCAGACACCACTTATCACATACCTTCTTGGGACACGGAACCGTCCCCACCTCCCTCAGCAGGGCTGCTGGAGCGCTCCAAAAGCAGCCGCTACCTCTCTACAGCAGGCACTTCTTTCCTGGAGGAGCCTACCCTGGTCAAGTCCCACAGTCTCGTGTTCACACCGCGAGGGTGCTATGGTGGACTGGGGGCGGGAGTCCAGGTTAAAGCTACAGAGTACACCAGCATCACCGACTGCATCGATACACGCTGTGTCTCAGCTCCATACACTCCCGCAGAACACTCACACTCCCCAGGAGGATCTAGCTCATTCCCCTTTGATAAGCCGTCAGACATGGGCTCCTCTCACCCAGAAAGAGAGGCAGAGCTTAGCCACACAGAGTCTGATCCAGAGGACCCTGAAGACCTGATTCCGGCCCCTGACACACCTCGTCTGAGGGGCCTTAGCGGGGCCCCTCTCTGCTCCCCCTTCTCCAGGCTGGAGCGAGCAAACAGCTGCTCGTCAGACGACTCCCATCCTTCCCTCACGCTGGCCCCTCCGCAGCGGAAGAGCTTGTCAGTGAGTGAGAGGATGGAGAGGGGACCGGGTCTGGGGGCAGACAGGGGGCCTGGGCTGGGGGGCAGGGGGCTGGCAGGAACCAGAAACCCCTTCCTCAGGAGCAAGTCTGGGGCACGGCCTGAACCAGCCAAGACTGACAGCCTCTCCATGAGGAAGCTGGCCACTCCGTCAGCGTTCCGCAGCTTCGATAGACAAAACTACACGTGACAAGAACAGCGGTCAGCACACTCACACACTGATAGGACCAGGGAGGAAAAGTGAAAGAGCCCAGTGCAAGAGTGAAAGCAGGGTGAAGTAGCCCATAGATACTGATCTAGACCAGATCTACAGTTTTTTCACTTACGTTGTAGGTTAGAAAAAGAGATAGAAGTTTATTTATAGTCAGTGCTGGAGGACAACTTTACCCTGGATCAGGAGTCAGGGGGAAAAGGATGGGAGCTCTAGAGGTCCTACTGTACACCTATCAAAGAGCTATGAATCTAGTGTAGTTTGTACCTCCTTTTGTAGCTAAGTAACTCTCAATGAGGTGTTATGGCAATGGAAGGTGTCTTTGTAGTGTATGTCTTCCACCCACCACCTGTACGTCATGTAGACATATTTCACTGTGTTACATCACATATCAATCAAGTTAGTCAGAGAAAGTAAACT
This sequence comes from Hyperoplus immaculatus, assembly GCA_949357725.1. Taxonomy (NCBI): domain Eukaryota; kingdom Metazoa; phylum Chordata; class Actinopteri; order Uranoscopiformes; family Ammodytidae; genus Hyperoplus; species Hyperoplus immaculatus. Next base: position 15,658,298 of record OX442351.1, read on the forward strand.
GTTACTCCTTGCGGCATTATATGGTAGAGACGGCCAAGTCTGAGAGACAAAGAGAGGAGAAAGAAAGAGAATACAGCCACCTCATTCTGTCGTTTTGTGCCAGCATTCTCTCAAAAAACTTTTGCTTTAAATACATTATCCTTTCTTCATTTATTCCTAACTCCAGTCTGTAAGACCCCAACACTATAGCACATAGAAAGAAGTGAACATTTCTGCCTCCTTCATAGAGGAATTCAGGAACTGTTTGGAACCATCGGGAACTATTCCCTTCTGAGCTGCACAGCCAATGATTGCTGTAACATGGCAACATCTTACCTCTGATAAACAAAATACACCTTTCAAATAATCAATTTTTTCAAAGAAATATCAAATTTGCCTTTCATGGTCTTTGGTTTGTAGCATCATTTATATGCATGCTTATTTTCACTTTTTTTTATGGTTAAGCTAGAAAAAGAAAGCACTGTAAGATTAGGAACATACTCCGGTCAAAAGGTCAATACAGTGTCACATGTTGTTAGAACAGTAAACACTTTAATTAGCCATGTGACCTGAGGGAAAAGCTTAAAGATGATGAACATGAAGACCTTAGAGTTTAGCAGGTGACAGCAACCAGAGTTTTAGAACACTAGGGCAGCCCTCACTCAGCACATTGAAGTGTAAATCTACAACAGGAAAATGTAAGAAGGGAGGATTTGATCAAGCACATGTTGACATTCACGTGCATATTTACATGTCTACACACACTGTCAGTACCAACTAGAAAACTAAAACCTCTAGTTCAGAACAGTTCCCTCAGAGCTTTAAGTGCAATTGCAAAAAATGAGGACAAGAGGGCGCTCCGTGCCTATTTCAGTGAGTGAACTGATGTGAACCTTCCTTGTCTGCACCTGACACCAAAAAGCGTTGCTCTCCTGTGGCCCAGTTCCCCTCCTTCAGGTTTTGGTAGTGGTATTATGTTGCAATAGTTTGACATCCACCTACACCTAATGGATCCGTCCTTCATCTATTCCATAACTACCATTCATTTGCCTTTCTGCTTCATTTAAAATGGAAATTGTATTAAAAGCCAGCCACTGCAAAAAAAAAATAAGACTTCAAAAGAAAGCAATTGCCCGATGACTAAGACCATTATTATATATTTTAAACCATATACAGGTCAAGAAGAGCTCCTAAAGAAAATAAATTGGAAAGTCATTTATGAATTTATTTATACAAAAGCTTGAAAGAAGCTATCAAGTATATGCATTCTAGCTGGAATATAAAAAGAAAAATTAAGTGACCTGTAGGAGGAAACATGGGGTTCTTATTTCTGAAAGATGAAAGCCAGATCAGTGTTTGAAACATTTCTCATTTTTATATTTTGATGGGAAAAGTCTGGGTGGGGGAGGAGCTTTGTAAATATAAGAAATGTGAAATGAATAGAATTATTAATTATTTTTTATGTTTGTTTTATATTTCCTCCTTATTACCATTCAGTTTAATCATGTTGAATTTATTTTGAGATTGGTTCTATTTATTGACATTTTCTTGCTCATTATCGATAATTACAGTACATGCCTGTTTGAATTGCATTCAAATCAATATTTATATCTTATCTGATATTTTTGTCGAATTTTAAGTATTTTCTAATTAAGATTTTAAATTTAATAAAAAATGACCATCGACATGCACTAAATGCTGATGTATTATATTATTTATTAAATATAGAACTGTCTGATAAACTGTACATTTGAATCATATTTAAAGAATTTAAAGTAGTTTTTTGTATGTTTTATCAAGCAGATTATGAGAATTTTCTAATGTTGACATGGCAATGCAAAGTTGCCAATATACCAAACTTAGGGTGCCTTTTGGGCATGGATGGAGTATGTGGGGACTGGAGTGATACAGAAATCTGTGAAATTTCTCCTTTTTTTGTTTTTTTTCCTGAATCATAGAGTCCACATATCTGAGATTGTTTTCTATATGTGGCTCTTACACACATCGACAGACCATTGTCGTTCTCTTGAAACACATTTGATGTACATAGTGGGGAGTATGTTGTTAATAGTAGACTGTATACTTGCTTTTATAGGCATTCATTTGAATCCACCAAAATCCTATAGAGAAAAATAGTTTCCTAGCTTGAAGGAATGATCTATTTGCACATGAAACTGAGACATAAGGATGGGGATATAGCATCACAATAGGGGGATGCTGCTGATGCAGTAACTATGTATTGCTTGAATTTGTATAATTTGACTTATCTCTATGTTACAGTCCAATCTGTTTGATGCTCCAAACTGTTTGTACGCCTTCTTACCCTGACCCCAATACTAAACCCTAACAGGATTTTCCTCTAATTTAGTAAAGCACCTCTTCAAACTTGGGGGAGATTTGTCAAAAAGTGTATTGTCAAAATTGAAGGAATAGAGGCTGAAACTGACTTTTCTTCTAGACTTGAGAGTATGTGCTAAGCTTCAAAACACTGGATTCTAATAATATCCATAGTGAAACTCAATAGCATATTTTCCTTAACTGTTATGTGCTCTCATCTTGCAAACTCCTTGCCCCCAGTTAATGATGCAGTTTGTCTGTCAAATATTTGAAGCCTGAAGCCCAACTGAACAAAACACTGATGACATCGTCAGGTTTATTTTCTCAGACTGTGCTCCTTCCAGAGCTACAAAAAAACATTATACAGCTGTCTTCATGCGCTGAATCCTACTCTCAAGGTAAACTGACTTTCATCTGTTACTTATTACAACACCAACAGCAATTGCATTATGTACACATGCTCAGTTACGTTGTGCCATATGACAGATCAAGGAGTTACACACTTAAATACCTATAAAACAAATCTGGTAGCACACTGACACAGGCAAATGATCAGATAAGCAATTCCCTCAACAAATATGTTGTTAACGGACCCCAAGTCAATGCTCAGGGACAACGTTACCTCAGTGATGCAAGATAGTACGTTTATGGTGGAAAGACAGACAGAAATACAAAAGAAATGGAGTGATAGAAAAAGAAATGAGTGATTTAGCAGAAGGCTTTTAATATGATCACTGTGCTTTTTGAGTCTAACCTAGAGTCTTCAGGGATCGGGGGAAATCTAAATATTTTGTGTTTTATGTATTTAGAAAAGGCAATAGAATGTGATTGAATGCCTTCATACCTGGTCGACTGACTTTGTTCACCCACAGGAGTTCCAAACAACAAGCTTAATGCTAGAGAGGGCTTTGGTCATGCAAAGTTGACCCCCAAACACTAAACCAAACCAAACGTTGCCAAACCAAATGAACACACAAGTTGAGTCACGCTCTTCTGACCTGTTGTCTTCTCAGCTGTGGCAGAAAGGGTTAACCAAGCAAAGGTTGCACAGCTCAGGTTTGAATGGCTAAGAATGAAAACAGATGGCTGTGTCAGACTGAAAGTGCAGGCTCTCCTATTCCTAATCAAAATATAATGTATTTAATTTCTTCATCCCTAGTAACATGATATAGCATACATGTCCATGGCACTTCAAAACTTGTGTGAACATGATGCTATAAATGGCTTTGTAACATGTTTACATGGCTGTTGTGGGAGCTATTGATAGGACGTCTGCATACGTGTGTGAGTATGTGTGTGTCTGGGATAACATTTACTGCGTGCGAAGCCCAGAAATGTAGACAACACCAATAACCAGTTGGCACGCCAACACATCATAACCCAACAGAATCTCAATGTACAGTATTTTTTAAATATTTTCCTACACTGTATCTTACAGTTTTGTGTAATATGATATGCATATGATGATAACCAATAGATCTGCTTCTCTCATTTTACCATCTGTTACTCGTAAGCAGCTGAAGAGAGTTCCACCCATGTTTTTCTGCAATAATTACCTATGTTCCACTTTTAAAACTCAAAGGGACTAAACTTCCTGATGGTCACACTTTTTTTTTTAAATGTCCTTCAAATGCATGCAGTTCTTCCACTCAGAGTGTACAAAGATGACCTGTAAAGATGACTGATAGAAAGAGTATAATATGAAATCAAAGTAGTGAGTATTTGGATGCAAATACAAATCTGTATTCTTCAATGTGAATAGGATCATGTCTGGCATGCATTGTTAAATAAAAAATTAAATAGATTGGTTCTCATTGTCTCGCCTGTTTTCACTTAACCAAAGAGATGAGCGTGTATAGTGCAGGTTATGATAATGAGAGACAAAAACAAGCAGAGAGGTGTTTCTCTGATGCACAAGCTGACACAGAGGAAGAGCTAAAGAGAAAGACTCATTATGTTGCTTACAGCCAATTGCACAAGACATCAGGAACATCTGCATTTCATTGAGTCCTTTTATGGGCTTTAAACTGGGGCCGAGAGCTGTCAACCTTGTTGCTGTTGAACTCATTAACATCAAAAGCACACAGTGTGTATAAAACATTAATTAATGAGGCACAACACACAAGTTGTTCTGCAGTTAAAGCAGGACTTTAGCCTCCCCCTGGATGGTGAGATGAGTGGGTCAGGGGCAGTGGTGTAGTGGTGCCTGGAGAAGTGGGTATACTCTAAGTTGTACTGCGGCGCATCCGCTTTTGCCGGTCCTATATTTCCCATAATTGTGCTGCCTCACACAGCCACTCGCGAGTAGTGGTCCAACACAGGCCTAATGCATGAATATAAGATATAGAGAGCGTAGCTGGCAGAACGGCTATATGTTTAGCCTCCATGTCCGCTCCATTTACAGCCATTAGTGCGAGGAGGGGGGGGGGGGGGGCGTTCACTGTCCTTACAGCTGACTGCCGCTACGGTTTAGTTTAGTTTAGTTTTATTTGTGCAAATAAACAAGATTAAAAAATGGCAAGAAGATGCGCATAGAAATACATAAATGCACGGGTGGGACAAAAGAAACCCCGAAGGGCTTATGAAGGATGTCCACCTGACATTAAAATACAATAAAGAAATGAAGTAAAAAAATAAAAAGAAAAGAAAAGACAAACAAAAATAAAAGACAAACAAAAATAAAATTAAAGATAAAACTACAAAGTCATGTTACAAAAATGAAAATACATCTAAGTACATGTAAAAAAGCAATGTAAAGATATAACTAACAAGCAAAAAGACAATATAACATACATTCAGTTTAACACATTATCGTAAGCTTTTAAAATTAGGTACATTATAAGATGTTTTTTGAAAGTAACTAAAGATGTGTGTTTACGTAGAGTAACAGGAAAACTGTTCCAAATGACTGGACCTCTATCCCTAATTGAAAAATGTCCAAGATTTGTTCTGTAAAACTGACAGTGAAGGAGATCTACAGATCTGGTCTGATGACTATGGATCTGTGACCTGGTTATAAAAAAACTGTTGAAAGAAGAAGGAAGTAAATTATTGAGAAACTGGAAAACAAAAGTGCCGATCTGAAGAGTATTCACATCATATATGCTTAACAACTTCAGACTTAGAAATAACGGAGCACTATGAGCGTCCCAACTGGAGTTGGTTACAGTTCTAACCGGACCATCACTGTTTGCACAGTAGGCTAAATAGGGAGACTGAGGTGGGGACCCTGGACCTTCTAGGGGGGTCCGGGGAATGCTCCCCCGGAAGAAAAAAATGCAACATTTTAAGGTAAAATTCATCAATCTGGTGCACTTTGAGAAGAAAACTGCATGCAACCAGGCCCAGGGGCCCGAGGGCTCAGGGGGGCCCTAAGCCAGAGATACTGATAGTAACTTTACATGTCGCATTGTCAAAGAGCTCAGTCACTCATGTCAATAACAGCCTAGGGTCCAAAAAGGAATAGGAAATAAATCATCATGGCCCCTAGCAGGTGAAAAATAGAAAAGCAAGTGCAAAACAAAAGCCTTATTAGATATGTCTTATGGGCTTCATAAGGGGCCTCTAAGGCCCCCACACACATACAGGAATAAGCTTTATATGTGTAAATTCTATACTGTTCATAAAAAGTAGCTTTCCACCCTGTATCTGTTGCAGTGGGCCCCTCCATCATATAACATGGGTCTGCAGACCAATCTACTGAAATGTTTTTACAGTTGCAGAGTAAAGAGTGCTGTCTGTTTAAGAAAAATAATGTTCCTTCTGCAGCTCAAGATTTGATTTAAATCTAAAGTTTCCTCTGAAAGTGCATCAGATTGATGCATTTTACTTTAAATCTCATAATCCGTCTATGAACCAACTGGTTTCCACAATCTTTTTTATTTTTGCGGGGAGCATGCACAAGCATTTTTCATATAAAAAAAATGTGGGGGGCCCCCCCACAGGGTCTTGAAACGGGCCCCGAGATCGTTAAGACCGCCCCTGCACGCTTGTCGTGCCGCCTGACGAAACGCTGCGCCTTCTCTCTGCCCGCTCGCCTCTCTATTGAGAATGCATTAGTGGACGAAACAAACGCCTCGGCCCGTGTGAAACGGCCTTAACTACTGAACGAAGGAAATCAAATGAGGTTCTGGCATTTTCCCCAAAAAACGGGACAAATTGTGTCCCGGGAGAGATTTTTCTTTTCCCGGGACAGCTGGTGAAAAAAAGAGAACAATTTCGGAAAAAACGGGACGGGTGGCAACAAGTACACACACATTGACAAGAGTGGAAACGAATGGAGGCGGACCGCAGTCGCGGCCGTCAGAAGTGGGTATACGCAATGTCGCCTGAAAAATAAGTGGGTATACGCCGTATACCTGCGTATACCCCCCACTATACCACTGGTCAGGGGCTGCTTGCCTGTTTAGCTACCATTTTTAAGACTTATCCTGTGGCACAGTCTTGATTTGGTACCACAAGAGAAAAACTATGATAAGTGTGCTTATGTATAATTTATATATGCACAATTGTTCAAGACGAGTTCTGCTTTTACTACTATATCCCCTGGAGATGATCGTATATTCACATGTCATATTTTACAACAAGTATCTTTCTCGCATTTCCTTTTGCTTCATGGTAGATATACCTCTGGTCGTTGGCTCTCGCTTGCTGGGTTTTAAAGTCTGATAAACAACCTGTAAAAGCCTGTGGTGCATCAGTTTGCTGAATTCCCACTTTGTGCATTAAACGGTATGCTTACATAAGGTCTACTACCATTTCTGCTGCATTATTATGTTTTCTCTGCAGCTGCTAATTTAAAACTCTTAATTTGCTTAATGTGTATGTATATATGCAAATGCATTGTATTACTTTTGCAGATCATGTGTATACAGTGTATCTTTAATGTGACCAGTAAATACAGCTGTCAGATAAATAAAGGGGGCGGCAGCTATTTACTCCGCACGCGGAAGGAACATTCTGTCCTGGGACTTCTCACGTGCACTCTTTACTTCTCCCCTGCACAGCTCAGACAGGCGCGCGCCCGCGAGCTCAATAACAAGTTCATCTTTTACACAATCGCCATACCACGCCACCAAAACTACATGACCCAGATTTGCCTTGCACTCTTGAACTACAGTGAGAAGGTGAACAGGGGGCAGCCAGGAGCAGCAGAGGCACCTCCTCCTCTTTTCAAAGAAATGTTTACTTCTCTGCTGAAGGAGGAGCTGCTGGAGGGCGGCAGCAGGCTTCGCGCGTCCGGCCAAGACACTCAGTTCAACATGAGCTTTTCCTGGAAACATTGGGATTGTGCCACGGACGGACGGACTCGAGCAAAGTGGAGGCGGAGTTCCAGCACGGGGTGATCCGGGATCAAGGGGAGTGATGTCCCTGCAGTGTTTGGGCTTGCACCGCATCTGTTGTGCTCAAACAGGAACGTTGTGTTATTAGCAGATAGTATATGGTTATTAGTTACTCCTACATTCTCCCTGAACCTTTCCCCTCTCGTGTAGCCTTCATGTTGTTTCTCATATCGTGAAAGCGCTGGACATATAAATGGTGGGATCACGAGGAATTAGTTGTTAGGCAGTGAGTCATTGCTGCAGTGCAGACAGACAGGATTTAGCTCTTGATGTGTGTGAAATGTTGCTACATTGTGTCATCATCCATACAGTTAAAAATATATACAATGCCCTCCATGGCCAAATCAACATACAGTGGGCTACATCATGCATGCTGTTGCATACATCTGTGGACTTATTGGGCTCGGGTCATGTGCTACTATACTGCAGGAAAATACCACTGTGTATTGGCACCATGACATTGTCTGAGTCAGTCTATTCTCATGTAAACAACCCCATGGAAGAGCCTGTATTCGAACAACAGCATTCTGTCTACAGCACAGTTCATTCTAGTTAAAAAGTTTCCAGAGGCAACATTGCTCAACCCCAGCACCCCCGCAGTTAAGAGGGATTTTCAAGGAACTTCACTCATGAATGCACCACAGACACACTGCACTGCAAGTACTTTCATTGTATGGTTACACTTGCAATTGCATTCATACGAGATTATCTATATGGGGCCATTTGCCATACAAGACTATACATTATGATGAGCACACATTTGCTTTTTGTAACCATGTTGAATGGAAATCATGGTTAGGGTTAGGGCTTCACAATGTTGTCTGGTTTAAGTAAAGTAATGCTCTATTGATAAACATCACAGGCTGCCGAGAGAGGCAGGATATACCCATCATGCTATTTGTTGATCCTCACATCAGACTCCACTATAGAAACCTTGAGAAAGAACATAGAAGTTCATTGGAGACACAGCTGCAGCCTTGTCAAAACAACATTTCTAATTAAATGAGAGCAAATACTGGCTAGGACTGGTAGGATTAAGGAAAACATTATGCTTGGGTGGCTCATACTGTACAAAATACAAAGAGATGAGTCATTGTAGAACTCCTCATTCCTGTGTTCCTCTCAGCTCCACTCCAACTGTAGGAAAATAGAAATCATATTCTTGAAGATATTTTAACGTGTCACTATATAGTAACAAATAGAAGAATAACTGTTATTTTCTCTTCTTGTTTCACAGCCATCCACATATTTAAATCCTATGAAATGTACATACCCATGTCTGTAACTTTATTAGCGCTAGCGGACACAGCGTTGTCATAACTATGTCATGCACTGAACTAAACTGTCCTTATGCACAGCGGTCAAGTGAGTTTGAAGCACCACTGAAAAGTTCAAGAGGGGCCCTGAGGACAGCGGGGGACTGTGCTAATTTAGGATCAAAGCACAGTTGTGAAACAGGGACACAAAGTAAAAACTGTCGGCAGCTAAAGCTTTATGGTCCACAGTTGCTGAGTTAATTTCTAAGAAAACACAAAACAGATGTACTGTATGTGGTAGTGCCATGCCCTATATTCTAATATTGTTGGATGGCACTATACAGCTGCTACAATGTGGATGTTACCCCAACATGATCTGTCTGATACTGTACTGAATTAGTAGGCTACTCAACTTTCATCACACATATTGTGTTGCAAATAGGCCGGATACAATCACCTTACCTTAGTAATTTCGCAACATAGTAGCCTATTGAAATAACCACTTATAACAAACCTGAAAACGATGTGATGACAAAAAGATGAGGTTTCACATGACTCTTAGAATTAAATGGAAAATAACAATTAAGTGCCTATAAATGTATATGGACAGATGACCTTACACAGCTGCTGCTTTAAGTACAAAAAGGATATATGGACAGGCTGGTGTTAATAACTGCTGCACTATTGCATTGCTCTGGCCTAAAGGTGAAGTGCTGCATGGTTTGACCTTCACTGATTTATAACGACAGGACCAATAGGTTTGAGCTATTAGGCGGGACATATAGCAACATCATTGTTCTTGCTCTCTATTAATCTGGCTTTCGTGCAGATCAGCGTGACCTTGTCTCCCCTCCCATATGGCAGTGAAACGGTTCTACTTGTTAATAAATATATAATAAATTGGCTTTCGCAGAAAAGAGCCTTCTCCAGCAGAGGCAACAGCGTGGGCCCAGAGGCGTGCCATGGTGAGTTCACGTACACATGTTGTGATGTTGCATTTGAATGGATCTTCGTAGATTTGTGTTAGGCTTGGTATGCAACGGTCACATGGACAGTGTGACAGGAATGTCAGTAATAAAAACATAGCCTACGTTGAGTTTTTATGGGATAAATAGGTTGAAATATAGGCTATAGGCTACTACCATTGCCCTCTCACTTATTCAGGGCGGTTGTAGCATTAAATAGACAAATAATAAAATAAATCTAAATAAAAAACAAAGTCCACCGTTTTTTGATCATGAAATCAACACTTACCATTTGTTTACTAATTAATTAAGGAGAAACTCGAGAGTTCGCTCTTATCTTGTAATTATAATTAATATATAGACTGCATTTGCATTCGTATTAATAGGCTTACACACACACAATTGTATTTATATAAAGGCCTATATAAAGCCTAGGCCTATATATAAACACACATATTTTTTCTTCTTTTCCTTTTTTTCTTTTAAATGACTTCCTGACTTTCAAAAATCAATTTTGGACAGTGGTAGGCTACCCACATGCTATTTCCTCCCTCAATTTATGTACCTGAAGGCAGCATGGATCTTGTCCTGCCCTTTACACACATCCCTGCCTGTGATTAGTCCAGTCTACCGTGACTCACTCCTTCGAATAGGCAATTCCAAAAACAGAGTCATGTTTCCCCCGAGCCAATCACAGCCCTGTTTTCTGATGACACCGTGGGATTCCGCGAAATTGTTTCTTGGACTTGAGAGATGTGGTGCACGGATTTAAAGTAGAACAAGTTGACGCATGTGTAGGGTGCGCACAGAAAGGCAGAATAAAGGCAGACACAATAGATCAGTCAGTAAAAGCCGTGTTTAAGCCTATTCGTCGCAGTTAGATAAGTGTGATCTATTGGGAGAAGGAGAGAGGAGGCGCGAGGAGCGATTCAAATTGCTATCTTTACTGCGGGGGAGTTTATTTCTCCACTCTGCAACCTCAACAAGAAAAGTCAGCCTTCGGGGAATAGGCACATTGGAGACAACACGTGTGGATGGTTCACCACATGTTCCCCGGGGGTTCTGCGGTCTGATTACTTTGTTGTATCCGTTTTGTGGGATTGTTTTTGAACACACAGAGACATCCCTCAGATACATTGTTTCCTTTTTCTGCATCCGGATCTACAGTATAGGCTAGTGATGTCGGAGATGGATCTCTCTGTAGACTGTGTCCCCGGCCGACCGCTGGGTCGCACAGAGGACATGCTCAAAGAAAACCAGGAGAACAGGACTTTACTGATGGTGGCGATGATTTTATTGGACTTGAACAAATGCAGCCCCAACGCCATCAGCGCCGGAGGCAGCATATGTCTCGGGGACAGCGAGGGCGGCGGCGCGCAGGACAAGGTGGAGCGGGGGAGTTGCTGGTTGAACACCGGGGACAGCCGGGGCTCCGTGGAACCCAAACTGTCCCGGAACAAGAGAGCGGCGGTTGCGAGACCGGAGTCTCCAGAGAAGAGACACTGCTGTCCTTTCCCCGGTTGTGGGAAAATGTACGGCAAATCGTCCCACCTAAAAGCCCACCTAAGGGTCCATACCGGTAAGTGGAGGCACTGCTGATGCAGGCTTGGGACACATGCCATGGCCTCGATTCTGTTGACGACAGCAAAACCGCTCTGCGTCACTCATAATTTTTAGGAGGTCAAGTATGAGTAGGCCTCGGAAAATATGAGTAATAGTAGGCCTACAGTCTGCTAACGCGCAAGACCAGCGTGAGAAAACAACTTACATGATGATGTCATCATAAAGTCGTGATTTCATCCCTAAATATTCTGTTTTATTTTATATAGGCCTACTAGGCCTACAGTGCATGTTGTGCATTTATTGTGTGATATAAGAGTGTAAAGTGAGAGAGCACATGTTACGGGACGGCAGCAAATGAATAACAGATCATAAGAAAGGTAGTCCCGTGAACTTGTCCCTGCCGGGGGGTGTGACCAGCCAGCCCATAGCGGGTCTAAAGAGGTTGCCTAGGAGATGAAGAGAGGGGGGTGGGGACTATTTTAATGTGCTGTTGGCACGCATCCATAATTCGATCTGGGAGTAACACCTTCGTGAATGAGAATAATGCCAGAGAGAACCAGATTTCATTAATTAAGTAAGTTTTCACATAAGCCTACGAGAAATGTTCCTTGGTAGGCCTATATTGGTGCACACAATAAACGTGGAAAATAAAGTTCTGCAAAGTATGCACTAATACTACTAATAATACATTATAATCACAATAATGAATAGCCTAATATAGTGCAACGATCTGTAAAATGAAAAAGTCTGCTGGTGATGATCAAAGTTATTAAGGACAGGTTAATATATTGCAGCATACACGTGTGTCGTGCATGTCGATATCTTGGACGATTGATTCACATGCAGGTCACTGCGACACCGTTGTCCCCACATGTTCCTGTCCGCGAGATAACCATAACCCTATATCCTCATACGTCACTCTCTTCCTCTCCCCTTGCGTCAGGGTTGTAAACAAGGGCACACTGGGGCATATTTTTTTTCCTTTTTTATTTGTTCTATGGGCTCCCTTATCATGACTCACCATTTCTAAATCAATGTGTTCTCTTGTGGTTCCTAGAAATCTAGCTGTTGATGCAGGCCTTCCCAAATTTGTATTAGTTGCCACAAACAAAAAAACAAAAACAGGGTATTTTTGTGGAAGTGTACTCTGTAGGCTACTTTCTCCCCCTACTCCATCCAAGAATTAAAACTGTAATTTAAAATGGTGATGTGAATTAGGATTACTTTAGAGAAAAGGATATAGATTAGGTTCATGAACATTGATAAAGGTCAAATTTACCCTATAGTTCAGCCCTAGAGAGAGAGAGAGAGAGAGAGAAACACGCTTAACACTGATTTATCACCTTTTAACATTTGAACTGATGATGTCAATCAGAAACAAAAAAAATAATAACTTCTTTCAAAATTATTATAGGATTAGAGGTCAACAAAACATTTTTTTTTTAATTTTCACAAAACTAAATTATTTTATTTTCTTATGTAACACATACAACATATCAAACATGAAACATTTATTTATTAGGTGTAATAATTAAAAATGCACAATGATAATTTTTTGTATTATGTCATCTTCATCATCGCAAAGGGAAGGCATACATTTTTAATACCTTTATACATATTGGGTTTTAAAATAAATAATAAATATTAAAATTAAATAAATTAATTATTTATTTTTATTTATTGTTTGTATGCAAGGCAGGGAGGTCCCCAAACAATAAGGAATAAAAGCCAATGTAAACTTAACACAGGGATGCAGGCAGTCAAAGGAAAGTCCTCAAAAGTATAGTAAAACAAAACATGTATGTGTTTGTTTACTCAGGTGAGCGCCCATTCGAGTGTACCTGGACAGACTGTGGCAAGAAGTTCTCTAGGTCAGACGAGCTGACGCGTCACTTCCGCACACACACGGGCGAGAAGCGATTCAACTGTCCGATGTGTGACAAGTGCTTCATGAGGAGTGACCACCTTACCAAACACGCCAGGCGACACGCAGGCTTCCATCCCAGCATGCTCCAGGGCTCCAGTGCGGCCAAGAGGCGCCGCTGCTCCTTGTCCCTGTCCTCCTCTGACTCCGGAGACCAAAGCCCTGCTGGGGTGTGAGACATGCTCGAAAACTGTACATATTTATACATAAAGGTACATGCCGTAGTACAGTAGACATAAAGGCATGCACACACTTTAGACACACCCGCGTGTGGGGTGTGCTCAGTGACACGAATCCCGTCAAGTCAGACAACACTACCAGTCACAGCACTATTTAAAAAGTATTTTCTATGCATGTTGCAACAGTGTGCAACAGCAAACAGAAACAATGATTTGAACCTGGATGTTATCAAACTAGAGCTTCACCCTCTTAGTCACAGAGGTGATGGTATTTATTATGGGTAATTCAGGGTTTGTCAGAAAGGTTCTTGTCGCTATTTGTAATTATATAACTTTGTGTTGTTGAGTTTTATTTTATTTTTACTTTTACCCCGGGTAGTATATGCCATTCAAGAGGCATTCTTGTACATATATAGTTTTCCTAAACTCTACATACAGTATGTTGAATTTACATCTCATACTTTGTTTGACATAGTATAATAAGGAATTTAGTCATTGTTTTGTTGCACACGTCACGTACACTCATGCCTGTACAGTTACTCTCCAGTCCAGGACAAGGTGAATGTTCAGCATAGCAGTATTATCATGTAAATAAATGAAACCGACTTCCTTTAGGATGAATGATAAACATATTATAGCAAAGTGTTATCAGAGAGTAATAAGACAAAGCTATGCTATAGAGAATGACAGAGCTTGGATATTTAATTTCATATATTTGCTTATGGACTTAGTAAATCAGGTATACTGTGAGCTTGTAGGTTTAGGCTGTACAATCCTGTGTTGAAACATAAATGTTGCCACATCACAATACACCAGGCAATAAGTGCATGGAAACACCTTTACCATAAGACCATAATACATAAGAAAAACTACAAAAGAAGTCAACCGTTGTGTTGCTTTTTCTGGCTTGAATTGTGATGAAAAAACATAAGAAGGCAAAGCCTTCAATGAAAGGGAAGTTGAATACTTTTTTCACTTGCAATTACAACACTTTTCAGTGTGAAGACTATAATGATTCATGTAAACTGTTAACAAGGGGGTCTGTGCTTTTTGTAGAAGAGAGGTATTTCTACATTTTCAGCTTTTGAAAATACTACTTTTATGAACTTCATCATATTCTTTGTGTTGATATTTGATCATCCTTTCAATATCAATGACTGTCTCTTTTGCCAACAGTGCCAGTTACTGTACATCGAAACTAACCTTTGTTTACTCTGTATCTGGACTGCATTTTATCAGGGAATAATCACTTACTATCTCTATGGGAATAATGTGATGAACAGTCATTTCAGTCAATATTACACCCCCTGGTGGTGACATGAAAGCACAACATTTGACAACAGAATGTCATAAATCTTTTTTAATATTTTATTCTCCGTCCTGAAATTTTAAAGGCACACTCTGTTGATGAGTTTGTTTGTTGATCGATTACATCTTGTAGCATGATGATATGTTTTTGTGTATTACAATGTATTTTTTTTAATTGTCTGGTAATCTTTTATATTATTACTAATGGGACAAGAGATCCTATTTGTCCACTACAGGAGCCAGAAACATTGTTGATGTCATTAGTTGTTTTTTATACTTGCCACATAATGCATTCAAACTTCCAGACTGTAAAGTTAGGTTAACTTAACCCTGTAGGAAATACGCTAAATATATTTGTAAAAGTAAAATGCCGTTTTTCTTTTCTGGGATTATGACAACTGTGATTAGATTTTGGTGCCTTTCAGGTTGAAGCCCTTACTTCTGATGCTACTGTACTGTAATCAGGGGGTGTCAATCCAGAAACCATGTTATCGCAATATACATAGCTGTATAATAATGACTGCTCAAAGGGTTTAACATTAAAATTATTTTTTTTTCTTAACATTTTCTCATTTCTCATTTCTTCTTTCCGCCATCTCACAACAACAGTAGACATTGCATTTTAACTTACTTTTAAAGTTTAACAGGTGGCCTTATTTAAAAAACAAAATTGCAAATAATATTTAAAGACAGAAAGAAAGTAGAGGAGGGAGTGTTCCATTAGCTTTGTGTTTATTGTTTTTCATACACGGCACATAACAATAACATTGTTAAATACTGTAATGGAAGTGTTTACATTACAAGAAGATAATTTAAAAAAAGGAAACGCAAAGAAAAACGTATCACCCGTGTCTTAATGAAAAAAAATAGAATAATCATAGACAGCAAATGCTCTTCAAATGAACTGTATGATAAAGATGTCAATAAATACACAAATCTTTTAAACATCTCTATACTTAAGGCATACTATAATTGCAAATAATCATCTGATTCAAGGGAGGATGAAATGAAGGATATTAGGGCTCCAAATCAAGGATCATGGATGTTGCTATTACAAAACAATTTCCAACCTCTTAGACAAAAGAGACGAATCGATGCCATCTCACTGTATGCATGCATATACTGTGTGTGTGTGTGTGTGTGTGTGTGTGTGTGTGTGTGTGTGTGTGTGTGTGTGTGTGTGTTAAAGATTAGACCGGGGATGTGTTTACTGTGTTTGAACTTGTGTGCTCCCTTGATGATCTATGCAGTAAAAAGGGAGTGTTATTGTTAGTTTCTGTGACAATGAAGATATAGCGGGGGTGTAACACAACAGACAATATATGATGAAAAAAACATCTAAAGACAGACCCAACGACCCCTTGTAAAATGTGAATCATGTGAGAATCACGTGCTAGGGGTCAATGATATGCAATCTTCCCGTAAGACACAGATAAGACAGTGTCACTGCTATGCAGGAAAGAGTACACAGATATGCCACCCCCTCCACAAGAAAAAAATGTGCAAAATCAAAACAATACAATTCAAACCAGTGCCGTAAACAGTAGCATGTTAACAGTAACAAATTAAATGTGCAACAAGCTTCCTACTCCAGTGCTCATCACATTCATCCCTAAACTCTGTATTGAAACAACTCAAGCCAGTGGGGCAAATAAAGCAAATGTGCTGAAGGTGGTGTGAATGAATGCAAGGACCTGGTCTGTGCTACATGTATAACAACCCTGTGCAGTACATTGAAAACAGTAGCAGATATCCTCTAGTCCCAGTCCATGCTTCTCAAATATCTCCATGTCAATACTTACAATCATACTGATCACTTAAGTAAAAAAAAGGAGTGAGCATATAAATAACAATATTAATAATAGTTGAAAAAAAATAAAGTTTTCAAATGCAACCTAGAATCCAGGTGAGAAGAATTTGACATTTTGACATTTTATTTGTCAAGGAAATGGTAATCACTTTACAGCATCAGTTGGCCTTTTGTCTTCTGTCTGTCTGTAATATCAGTGTGTTAAGTCACGTCATGTTCACCAGGAGGAGGGCTCTCAAACACAAGTGTACGTCCTACCATAGGAGGAAACCACCACTTTGCCTCATATTTCAAATACATATTGAATATTTTCACATTTGCTTCTTCTCATAGACTTTAAATCAAACTTTATATATGTTAATTCGATTATTTCTCATTGTCATTATCATCATAGCACTTAAACTGGCATTACAATACTCTACCAATGCTTCACTGTCACCACTCTGGCGGCGAAGTTAACTCTCAGCAGATGAAGATTGGGGGTTATGTTGTGTGGAAAGGGGGAAGGAGGCCAGAAGGGGCGGGGTTACTGTATTTGACAGGTGGTGGAGGAGGTTGCCTGGCAACACATGCAGGTAGGGTTGACTGATTTGGGCGGGATCAGGTCCAGGTCCTCGTCGTCAGGGATCTCGTCTAGGCGGTAACCATCTTTCAGCAGCTGGATGTTCAGATCTTGATTGATTTGCTGGAGAAGGGAGGATAAACATCATTCCCTCTTTCTCCCACAACAAGTGATTTTAAACTACAGAAGGTCAGCAGTAGCTACTTGATCTGCATGTTGTCTCTACAGTTTTTCTACCAGATCCGAATCCAACTTGTCCAGACATGTTGTTGCATGAAGCTTTGCGGTTGTTTAGGTTTTGTTTATTTTCAAATTTGAGAGATTGGAAAAAGCTTAAGCAAACAGTTAGACATTGTGGGTAATATGCTTGAATGAGAAGATCAATACTAATCTCATAATTTTCAAAATACCATTGTCTTTAATGTATCAATTTCTGTTGATGAAGACTATACTATACTATACTATACCGTACTGTACTGGACTGCATAAACAAAAGCGACAATTCCCTACTTTTGTTTAGCTAACAGTTCAATCACACTATTGCCACAATGTATTGCCTTATTATATCACAACGTATGCTAAGAAAGAGGACAAGATGGATTAACTGGATCATAAAATTATCCATACATTGCCATTTATTCCGGACAACATGTAGATACACTCGTAAATGTAATTTAAATATATCCATATCGAAGCTGGGCTTTGTCAGAGACTGAAAATGGATGTAGAGGCCAGGAGCAAGGATTCCTCCCGGGAATAAACACGGCGATGTGTCTGTGTTTTGAATTGCCAGCAGCGTTGAAAACAGGATTTCCAGGGACAGACACCCAGAGATTATATTTTAGTTTTTATTTCCCACTTTGTGTCTCACACACATTCATATTCAGGTGTGTCCACAATGTAGTCATGCATTTGAAGCAAGTGCACACGCCTACAGAATTAACATGGATGAGCATGATGGTTATAAATGGGGTTGCTTCACAACTTGCTTATAAAATGGCATGACATTTGGCCCCTTGACAACGATGGAAAATGGAGAGGAGAAGGCGAGGGCGTGAGGGAATGCTAGAGTGAATGTGAGATGAACAAGCACATGCTGTGTTTGCTCTGTCACACGTCTCACCTCAGCAGAGGAGTATCCTGACGATGAGTATCTAGACATGTCGAAGTCATCATCACTGAAACAAACAAACAAAAGAACACAAGTAAGCTTATTGTTTGGGGTGTTTTTTTAGGGCAACGACTGAACGTGTTAACGTGTGTTTGTGTTGTTCACCTGTCTGTGTCTAGGGCCACCAAGGGCTTCTCATCAGGGCTCTGGTCTAAAGACGAATAGCCTTTATTTGGCACTACCAGCCTGTGGGAAGGGACCATAGAGAGAAAGAGAAGAGTGTAACACATTATGAAAGGAAGAGGGCTGGAGGAAGGGGAAAATAGATTCACAGACAGGAAAAGGTGAGTAGGTAACAAGCATGGCAGAGAAGAAGAGGAAGTCTGCGGGGCCTTGAGGCAGAACAACAGCTCAACAGTAACAACAGAGGCCTGAAAGAGGTCTCATTTCAAACTCGGACATCTTTGCAAACCACCAAAATCAATACAACTCTTCTCTCGACAGACAAAGATAAGGGACCATGAGAATAAAATCAATTTTCAGACATTTTAGACTAATCTACATACAGTACATTATAAGGTAAACCTTAAAGAATAAGTGGGTCCATTTTGAGTTGAAACTGTTTCGTACCATCATGTATAAAAAAACATACTGAAATTGCATTAGACTTGATTTTAAGTTGTATTGTTTTGAGGCTTTCGTATTCTTATCCTTAAATTATATCATTGCATTTCTACATTCAATCAATCAAATAACTTCATTTTAAAAACTTGTTGGGGGTTAATTAGCCTAGATGTGGTCTGCTGTCAATAGCTAAACAAAACCAGAATGAGTAGTTCAATTGAGTTTATCAGACACACAAAAAGACACTTGAATGGAGTTAATCCCTCTGAGAGACAGCATCACTGCACAGAAGAAGAACCACGTATTGTGTTCCCTTCTTACCGTGTTCTGGCCATGACGTTGTTCTTCTTGGGCTGCTGGTTGACTGGACTTCCTACAGCGTTGCCGTTCTTCAATGAGCCCTTCCTAGCCAGCTCTCTCTGTTTCTCTGCACAAGAAAAATGCACATAGGAACACACAAAACACACACCAGGTGAGCTCCAAAGGACACACAAACTGCACAGACAAAAAGTGATGGACATTAAACCAATGGCAGCATCATCTACGTGTAAGACTTCCAAGAAACCTTCAATAAATGTTGGATATAAAACATCGCTGACCAAAGAGATATAATTTCTCAACTTTCTGTTTCACGATAATTAAGGAATTTAAACACAAATTCAGCAGGAAGTGCACATGAACTGGGTGGGATTTTAAATGTTCCACTTTAACAACACTGTGACATCTCAGGGTTTGCATACAGAACAAAATGTGGCATCATGTTAGGTCAGTTTTTTGGTTCCCTTGAGGGAGTTTCAGTGGTCAGCAGACCAGGAAGCAGGTTTCATTTTTTATTTACAATAAGAAACACTAACATTAACAAAATCAAAAGAAAAAGAAAAAAGGAGAACAGATTGAAGGTGGATTGGCTAGTATTAAGGATAAAAAGGTCTATATGAAATAAAACTAAACAAAAACACAAACAGCAGCACACCTCATGAATCAAGCAGTTAAGCATCTCCCAAGGCATATAAGTATGTTTCTAATGTATGCTCAAAATAATGATAATAAAGTCAAAACTTCATCAGTAACAAAGACACTACTTCTGCCGTCAAAATCGATTTAAACAAACTCCAAACTGTTCGACTTCAGGGAGCTTTTTTACATCCCTTCCCCTACTGCACTCTGCTTTATCGTCTAGTTTTGACACACAGCTCGTCTGAAACAAGCCTTACGATTTTGACAGAGTAGACAACTAATGGAAAACATCCAGCATTTTCAATGTCCGACAGCTGACCAGTAACAATTTAGTCCTTTCTCGTCTCATCTCGCCAACAAAAACCAAACATTCGTTTCGTCGGTTTTATTATCAAAGATCTAATTTTAGCTTGACAACGTCCGGTCTTTGTCACAAATATTTTTCCTTACAAAATTAACACTGCCAGGAAGTGATTAGCAATGCTGTTGGAACTGAGGGCATTGTCTAATATAGTTGCATTCAGAATGAACAGAATCCTAATGTCATATCAAATAAGCTCGTATCCCTTCTTCTGCCTTATGTAAATTCTCATCACTGATGATCAGATAGCAAATGTCTATTCTGAGCCAGCGATGAACTACTATAATATACTATATGTGACACTGGAATGTTCTATATCATTTATATCGTGCAACAAGGTGATGGCATTACCGTTTTAAGAAATTCTAAAAGGCCATCAAATGTAAATTTGAGTCTTTTAAAGGCTTTGGCTAAGAGAGTATTTCAGTAGGAGTAGAACAACTAAAGAGGCACTGCTGTTCACCACTGGCCTCTGTCCAAGGTGCTGAAATGAGCCTTTAAGGATTGGCTCTTCATAAACACAAGAGACAAAAACTCCCAAACATAAAACAAGCCAGAGTGGCTCATATTTTACCATGGATAACATCCATAAGGCAAGCAATAAAATGGAAAAGAAACAATCAGACAGTTTATCAATCGATTAGTTGATCAAAACGTAATCAACAACAATATTGATAATCAGATTCGTTTTTTAAGTTACTTTCGAGCAAAAATGCCAAAAGAAAGACATTCAATCTACAATAGATTACAACATGTTGATTCCCTCAAGCAGACCCACAAATATTGTTGCTCTTACTTACCTATTTTCATCTGCAAGGGTGAGGGCTTGTAGTTGATAGTGACAGGTTCCCCCTCTCTGGTGTCTGAGTCCACCTCTGAAGCCGTGGATGAGGCCGGGTCCTGGAGACAAACAGGAAGACGGCATGGACAGAAAGATGAGCAGAAGTGTGATCTACTAAGGCATCAATGAATTATTGCTGTATTTTTGTTATTCACAACACACCCACCAATGGCCAGATAATTTTTTTTAAACTAAAGAATTATGAATAAATAAACCATGTGAGCAGCACCGGGAATATAATATACCAATAGCTTGCCTAAAAATTACTTGAACATACAAACACATATATCTCCAGAAGTGGAAAGGCAATTGGGTTTTGTCATAAACTCCAAATGATTAAGTAAAGAAAAAGACAGTGAAATGTATAGTTTGCTTAGGGGCCCTTTGGAGGACCCCTGGAAGTCCCTGGATCCCAGTTTGGGAAACATTCATAACTTAGCATATCGTATAGCCTATCTCCAGGGCAAAGGTAAGGAGAAAAAGACCCTATCCATAATTAGACACATTATTATCAGGGATGAATGGATGTGTGGGGAGGGTGGGAGAGAGCAGATCAGAGTGCTTTGGTTCCTTAGTCGTGCTCTCATGGGCAGCAGAGGCCGCCCTGCAGGCTGCAGTAACCCAGGGCCCCATCAGGCCGAGGAGCGCACAGCTAAAACCATTCACACAGATACTTTTTTTTTTAATCCCAATATGGTGATTCTAGTATACAAGCACATATAAGCTATTGCAGACTGCTTAATAATGACGTCAAGGCGACACAAGAGGCGTTGAAGCCGGAGCAACCTGCTGCATGGATGCTGAGGATGAAGCAGCAGTGCTGGGATGGGATGCTTGTTTTCGCCAGACATGACGGATGCTGCTCACTACCATGCTCACTACGCAGGAGAGCCGACGCTGCTCACAGTATTAGTCTACACAACAAAAACGCGAGTCTATGAGCTTATGAGCACATCAATGATCCTCTGACATGTTAAGATGTCGGTTTCATATTTTGCTGTAGTCAAAAAATAAACATGTCGAAAACGTTCTATTGTAGGCTACAGCATCCAATAAACAGCTACGCATGGCAAGTGATGGATTTGCCGGAATCCCAAAGCAAAACATTACGAATGGCAGCCCTCCTCATACACTCAGCATCCTGGAACAGTCAAATAATGACATTCTGAATAGGACAAGACCAAAACACTGATTGATGATCTCAAATGTGACTTACCAGCGGTTGCATTTCAGCCTGCATCTCCGCCTCCTGCACGGCACTCGGCACTTGAAATCTGTCTATTTCTTCCATCATGTTGGCAGCGCGCCTCTCTCGTTCCTTCTCCAAGGAATAAAAGGTAGGAGACTGGTCGTTGCGACGAGTTATCGCCGTGATTCCGAGCGATCTCAGATTTGCAACAATCTCTGTAGTTTTCCGGTGGCGAGCTTCATCCCAGCAGGCAGTGTATGTCGACGGTGGTGTGAGCAGTTGGGTGACGGTGACACCACCACCCACTTCCGGGTAGGGTATCCCAAGCTATGGTCCGGGGACCTAGAAAGGGGCTTTTTTAAAGGGCCTAACAAAGTGAGTAGTTTTATGGATAATCGTAATTCAATTTGAAGATGTTAATATCTGTATGAGTAGCCTATTTATGTGAGGCAGTTTCTTCTTTTTGTTTCTCATGTGTTTGTGTCAGGAATCATAGGGTTAACCAGCTCCACTGTAATATCCTCAAAAACAAAATCCATATTTTAGAGAACGTATTCTAGCACACTGTTTTAACTCCAGTTTTAAACCTTGCAGACCAGACCAATGCAATCCATTCCGTCATTAGAAATAGGCCTATACGTAGGCTAGCACTTAACATACATCATTTGTGAAGTCATTTAACATTGTCTTCAACCAGGAATCTTAATTAAAATGGAATAAATTACTCATTAAAATATACTGCTTGGAACTTGGAATTAATGAAATTACCAAAATGTTGTTGATCACTGGAAAAACACAAAGAACAGCAACAATATTTGTTATATAGTAGCCTATATTATTGAGGTTGAATATCTTTGGTTTCAAACTCACTGAACCATTAGAAAAACGCTTCCGATGACTTTAGGGAACCGTAGTCACATTTCAAGGAACTGCAACCATGACAGCTCTCTGACTCACGGCATTACTCAGCATCCTGTTTACTATTTTAATCCAACAAATTTCCTGAAATCTACAGACACTTTAACAGATTCAGATTCATAAACCATAATCAGCTCCTATAATACGATGCATTGTTATAGATTAATCTAACCAACACAGCTACAACCCTAAATTGCTGCCTCCATGTTCATAAACAATGATATTCCAATAATATGATAAATATCATAGCCTTTCTTTTAATTTTACATTGTGGTATATCTTACTTAGAGAATCCAGTCTCCCTCAACCACTGGCTATGAACAAGGTACAAGGCTCTTGCTTGGATATGTATGTACA
This sequence comes from Hyperoplus immaculatus, assembly GCA_949357725.1. Classification (NCBI taxonomy): domain Eukaryota; kingdom Metazoa; phylum Chordata; class Actinopteri; order Uranoscopiformes; family Ammodytidae; genus Hyperoplus; species Hyperoplus immaculatus. Next base: position 15,681,881 of record OX442351.1, read on the forward strand.
TGGGTTTAAAAACATATATATATAACAAATTACCAATTGGAATGTAATCATACATTTTGGATATCGTTAGAAATATTGGCAGGGATTTGGCACAAGGACAAGAACATAGAGTAATACAATCTATAAATGACTACATAAGTACAATCTTGATGATTTTTTCTTGACTACTTCAGTTTTTCTATGCTTTTACATGTATTTAAGAGCTGTAATTACTCAATAACTTTGCATATTTAGATTTTCTTTTTAAATATGTATAAATAAAAATAAGTAAATCTGATGATTTTTTTTTTAAGATATTTTTTTGGGCATTTTTATGCTTTATAGATAGTGTTGAGACAGAGTTGAAATGGGGCAGAGAGGGGAGTGACATGCAGAGAACGACCGCGGGCTGGAGTCGAACCCGGGTCCGCTGCTGGCCGAGGCCCATGGGGGGGATGCCCTACCAACTGAGCTAAGGGCGCCCCCTGATTTTTAAATACATACATTTTTTCTGGAAGTAATTTGAATTAGTTTCACCTTGACCAACTACGATCATTAAAATGCTAATAAAACCTTTCTGATGGGAGATATTCAGTGGTATACTGAGTACTTTTGCTTGTATATTTTACTGATAAAACCTCTGTACTTTTAGTTATGTAGTTAACTAAAGTCATTTTTTGTTACTTAACCTCTTTTGGTTATTTAAACAAAAACTGAACCAACCAAACCAATGAGCATGGTGGGGCAGTTGAATAACACATCCTGGAGAAAATAACAAAACCTCTGGCTTATGATGGCCTGCCAGAAAAACATCGGCAAAGTCCTTATTGAAAGTCACTGAAACGTCTGACTGCACATTGTCCTTACCCAGAAATACCAGCAGAGAGCAGTAATAGCACGCTCTGCTGCACAATAATGGAGAATAGTCTTGGCAGCAATGAGCCACTGCTACAGCCAACACCGGGCGATTACAACTTGAGGCAGCTGCACTCGTTGAAGGTTGAGCCAGCAGGTGGCAGTCTACTTATACAGGAAGGGAGGCACACAGGATGGATGGAGGATGAATGACAACGAGATGTGTCCAGGGTCAAGTAGGGCATATTGTTTTAGTCTGCTAAATGCAAACAGCTAGAGTGAGGTCCATACTTCAGGTTGTGCATATGCATTACATATATCTACAGAAGGGTAAAGCTGAAAGTTAGATTTTTATTCATTGGGAAATGAGAGGCACTGGTCCTTAGTAAAAATAAGAAAATAATATTACAGTTAAATTGTGTTATATTTCTCTATATATCACACACATTCCCTAGGTTTCATTGTTTTTGTGCCAAGCATACCGATTACTAACACCATCATCACTTCAGCTTGTTTCATCCTATGATAAGAGCTCTGTTGACAGAGTAGACATTCATAGTGACTAAATTATACTGCATTATAATGATTTGGATATCAGAGCCGCACTGTTGTCAAAATAGATTTAATGACTGTGTGTGTTATTATGATAAGAGTTCTTGGCTCTGGATGAGTCCTGTCATGAAACTCTGATTGCTTGTGTTCAGATTTTTTATTGATTGATTATTCATACATGCAAAAAGACAGTAAGACATCAAGACATGTGTATCCCATCCGTCTTGCCTATATACCTTTTTGTGTATTTAGTGTCCAGAAAAAAAAATGTATCCCTTATAATTGCGTTACAACACACACAAAGACGGACACAGACACAAACACTAGGCAGGACTCTGGACTGATGTGGGTTATGCAACCCCTCCAGCTGTACAGATGGAGCTGCAGATTACTGGCCGCTCATATGTTTATTAGTAATCTCTCTGTCCAAAATATTTGTTCTGATCATTATGTAACACCGCCCTGTGTTCAGAGAACCTCTTCCATCTCTGTTAGAAGACCTGGGAAATTGCTTTGTTGCTATACTTTCCCCAAGAGGAGGGACTCAGTAACCATGTCCAATCTCAACTGGATTGTGTGGTCTGGCTGTGCGAGACTACTGGATAATAAACATCACACCTGAGATGGAAGGAACAGTGGAAGATGGATGACTAGATGGATGCTTATCCAATGTATTGTTTCATTGTTATCTTATCATGCAGGTGTGATTTAGGAGCTCCTCCAGCTGTATTGAATAGAAGTTCTGACTTGAAAAACATGCTAGATTAATGCATTGGTTCAAAACTATGTAAGTTAGAACAAGTTAGTTAGAACATACTGACCTTCGCATCCAAACAGCTCGATCACTGAGTGTGTGCTGGCCAGTTTGCATGGGTCTGGCACTGGTCTGACGAGATGGGAATAGGGAAACAAATGACAGGAAGACAGCCAGAGAGCGAGAGAGAGGGAGAGAGATAAACTGGCAGGCAGATAAATAGGAGGGAAGCAGATAAACACGAGACAGAGCGTCTTTTTGTTCAGTTTTCAAATCAACAGTCCACCAAAGGCCCTAACCATCTGTCTCATGTGCTATAAACCACTGCTCTACATACATGCATACATGTAGTTAGATTCTCAGTTTCTGCAACTCACACTCACTAGACCTGCAGATGATATATCTCTATGGAAATAAATAACAGCGCACAATTCTTTATTTATTCCATGAGATATGTTATTAATACATGATTTCTTTAAATGGTGTTCACCTCTGTAGGATCAAATGAACTGTTTCGAGCCTGTGTTTATGAATGGGTGAAATAAGTATTCAGATTCAGCTTTATATAAATAAAAGTACAAATACTCCCTTATTAGTAAAAAATTCTGCATTCAAAATGTTCCGCAAATAATTATATGTTAAGTACACAATATGTTGGCAGAACAAACCCCTCCTCTACTTTAAGTAACTTACTGTGGTTCTCTAATGATAAATGATGACTTAAAGCAATAACACTCGATCAAGATTCAGTCAAAGTAAATAATAGTAGCAGTTATTATTCACAAGTTCTTCTAACCTCCCCATGATGCTGGATGGTGGTCACCAGATAAGGATTACATGACATTGGACTGACAGGATGTGGGCCACTGTTGAGTTCAATATGTTCCACATTGATTACCTCTGTGCAGGGAACTGAGGCCAAATGTTAGTTTAATTCAAGCTCTTATGTTTAAAGAATGAATGCTAGTACACACCATAGGGGAATGGCAACACTGATTGTGGATCAGTAGTTATAAACAAGAGTGAATGATTTCTTTGTGTCAGGAAGCAATACAATGTCATCAGTAACACAAGCCATAAAGCACAATGGCAATTACACAAGGAACACAAGCTATACAGCAAAGTGCAGTGGGCTGAAAAAAATATTATTTTCAAGAATAGTTATTCTGTTGATTATTCTTTGATTGATAATTCAGCCATAACAAATTAAAGTATCCACAAGTCCAAAGGGAGGACTTTAATGTGTGTGTTTTTGTCTGATCATCAGTTTAAAAAGTTAAATGAAAAACATATTTCATTTAGAATGAAATGACAGTAAAGGTTAACAAGGAAGAACCTGCAACCCAAATGGGATTTAAACGATTTATCAAATACCAAACGTATTTGTTTTAACTGTATTTTATTTCAACAGACTAATCGATTAAACCACTGTTCATTGTGACACAATAACTGTTCATCCTTACATGTACATGGCATAGAAATATCCCATGAATGAAGCAGCACCGAAAATCAAATACGCATATTTGTATCTTCTAAGATACTTGAGATGAGATTACAACTAGTTTCCTAGATGCAAAATAAAGCAGAAGATCCCTTTCACTGATAACAATTGCAAAAAAAGAAAAGAAAATCAAGAAAAAAATAAACGAAAACATACACGGGTATGCTGTACTTTTTATTCTGAAATGGAGATACAAGTACGATTGGCTTGTCACAGTGATGTATCTCATCTTTCCTCTATCCTTTAAAAAAAGATATCACACAGTTAGTGTGTTATCTGCATTACATTCACTACAATAAATACAACATTTGCTTGTGAGACTGAGTGTCAGTGTCAGTCTGCCACTTCTTATAACGGCTGTCTAAAAATATCTTATCCAGTCTTTATAGTATAGCTTACAAAGTGAAAGAGAGGCACACGGGGACACAAGCAACATATTTTGCTGTTCCTTTAATACCATAGGAGACAGATCATTGGAAGTGGGATGTTTGTGTGTCAAATAGGGAGACTGTCAAACAGGGGCCTTTGGTTCACTTCTATGAACAAAACATCAAAGCATGCCCTCTCTAATCCTTCCCCTGCACATATCAGCCCCACCAAATATCTGCCCTTTGTATCAGACTGTCTCCTTCTATGCCCTCTCTGACTCTCACACACTTTCCCCAGCAGCATCTTTCATATTCTCCCTCCTGACTCTTTCAACCTTTTCAGTTTCTACCTTTTGTCTGTCTGCAGCCCTGTCCATGCATCATTAGTGCTGCAGATAGCTAACACTGAGCTGCTTGTGGGCTATGGAGCAATACTTTTTCCTCCATGTTATTGTGACTCTCAGCCAACCCCATCTACCCAAACTCTCCCTTTACGGCCCATCCTGTTTTTGCCTCCCTCTTTGCATCCGCTCCGTTGGATCACAGAGAATGAGGTAGAGGAGCAGATCATGGTCTGCCTGTGTAGAGCAAAGCAAACAGATTGACAGATGGACAGTCCCAGCGACGCACAGCAGAGATAAGAGGATTGGGCCCGGCCGCTTGTTGCTGTTCTTGCTACAACTCTTAAAGCTGTTAGCTCAGTCGGAGCAGCACTGACTGACTGACATGGATGAGGGGCTGATGGTGGAGAAATATGAAGAGTTTGTAAATCAAAAAGAGTAAGTGAGTGTAAATAATGACCAGGAAGAGAAATGCCTTAAAGTCCAGCTGGGCTTGTAACACAATGTGTAACTGAACCTTTGACCTAGATGGACAAATTAGAATTTTGTCCACAATTGTGTCTGTGTCCTCAAGTCATGATTTTGCTGCAGTCAGCAGGTACTTATGTTCAGGCTTCTTGTTGTTGTTGTTGATCTGCTCTGGCTCTGCTGTGAAAACAGGCACTTTCTCTTGGTGTGAAGGCACCTTACAAGCCTTGTACAGGATGACGAAGAGGATGAGGATGAGGACACCCACCGCACAGTTGCAAACGATGGCCACAATGGTCCAAACAGACAGTCCCATACTCAGATCATGATCCATGGTCCACTGGACAGCAGCAGCTTCCAGGCTCACTGTGTTCACATCACAGTTAAGGGGTAGTAGGGCAGGAGGTGTGCACCCGGTGCCAGAATGGTCCCTTCAACTCCACAGATTCTCCCTGAAAAAGAAATCCAATGCATCACGTGAACATACCAAAATAATTTCCCCATATGCTCCGTGTACATAATCACAGAGGCATACATGGCCACAGTTAATGTGCCTGTCACATGGCTCTGCTGAGTCCAGTGAGGTCAGCTCACTGAAGATTACTTTCTCTCTGACGAGCTATAGGCACTAGGCCAAGGTGGCTTTAACCCTATAGAAGCTTTGCACAATGTAGCTACAATGTACTGTCCAGTATGTATCTTCGAGATGGTTTTTATCTTAAGAATGACATGGGTTGGTTACGAATAAAACACAATGGAGTGTTATTATAATATCTCACTATGTTTAATGTACAAGAGAGGTGGCAGATACGGAGAACACATCTGTGGATGAGAGGAGAGCATTGCAGGACAAGAAAGTGCCTTTCAGCTGCGGTTCTGTGACATCCTTCTTTACTCTTGTTTCCTCTCTACAGGCAGAGAGCAATGAAGTTATTAGACTGATAAAGAAGGTGCCAGCAAGCACTTCCTCTTGTTGAATTATGTTGAGTGAGTTTCAGTGGTAATGTGTTTTTTGGAGGATCAAGTGGGAATATATTTGCAGGTTTTTGCTGATATTTTATGGCTTCCTGACTGTACTAGTGTGTGTATGTGTGTGTGTGTGTGTGTGTGTGTGTGTGTGTGTGTGTGTGTGTGTGTGTTTGTCTCAGATATGAAAACTGACACAGAGAAAGAGAGAAAGAGAGAGAGAGAGAGAGTTCAGTTAAGCATGATAGATAGATAGATAGATAGATAGATAGATAGATAGATAGATAGATAGATAGATAGATAGATAGATAGATAGATAGATAGATAGATAGATAGATAGATAGATAGATAGATAGATAGATAGATAGATAGATAGATAGATAGATACTTTATTTATCCCGAGGGAAATTCAGGTATCCAGTAGCATAAAACAAGACATACATTTAACATACATTAGGCTAAAATTAAGATATATATCTAAATTAAAATATAAAAACTAACAGTACCTACAATAAACTTTAACCTATATTAAGATATAAAATAAAATTAACAGTAGCTACAATAAACTTTAACCTAAATTAAAATATAAGATAAAATGAACAGTAGCTATAGTAACAGTGCAGACAGTAAACAGTGCAAATGAAAGTAAATCAGTGCAGATGTAAGTAAAGTAAGGTAAGAACAGTGCAAATGTGTGTGCAAAATACAGATATAAATAAAGTGTCCATTGTCTATTGTCGTGCGGGAGCAGGTGAGCAGGAGAGTGTGAATATTTTTTCACAGATAAAAAACTTGAGCTCATCTCCTCATTTCTATACCTCTCTCCATCCCTCTAATGCATTTCTAATGAGGCCACGTATTTCCTCCTCTCTCCCACTGAGGGCAATACTGCAACAGTCCAATCTTTCCATTGAGAACTCATTTCAAAGTTATCCTTCCCTTTATGGGCATTTTATGACCATGCCAAACAAAGATGGATAGACGGCAGCGATACATGTGAGCTGCTCTCCAGCGCATGCAGTCATCTCTGTTTGTACCAGACGTGTCCCTCTCAGGATGCTGGAGGCAACACTGAGGGGAAAATGATCCTCATAATCACTAACTATGAGTAATGTCAATAAACTGACCAGGCTGATGAATATTTTTCATAACATCGTAAAGGAACTTTTTGCAGAAGTCAGGTGTGTGTAAGTGTGCGTGTGTGTGTGTGTGTGTGTGTGTGTGTGTGTGTATGTGTGTGTGTGTGTGTGTGTGTGTGTGTGTGTGTGTGTGTGTGTGTGTGTGTGTGTGTGTGTGTGTGTGTGGTCTGTGTGCTCATATTGATTCTAAACAATCAGTTGTGCAATTATAAAACACTGCATTCCTGCTAGTTATTCATTTTCATTGATAAAACACATTTTTAAAACCCATACTTCCCAGAGTAGAGGATCATGGTTCATCTTTTAACAACTACATATACATATAGGTCATTCATTCTCATTTGCAAGATAAATACTTCCTCTGAACACAAAATAGCTCTGTTTCAGTAAGTCAGGCAGAACACATTGCTGTGCCAAATGCTCTTCCATAGCGCAATGTGTTACAAGTCAGTTAACTGTTTCACAATTTTCAATGATTGCATGATTGTTATGGTGGATCCAAATGTTTAAAGAGGACCTATGATACTTTTCGACTTTTATGACCTATAAACGTTGTTATAATGATTTATAGTCATGTTTAACCATACTAGAGTATCAAGTAATTAAGTACATGCATTTCAACATATTCCTTGCTGACCGTCTGGGGTGGCTATGCAGAGCACTAAAAACTATGGCAGCCGGTCGAGCCGAACTTGTTCAAATTTCCGGGTTGTGTCTGTCACGCTGGGGTCGTTTCTGTCATGCTTCCATATATGGTAATGCTGCCGCTCAGGCAAGCTCCGGCTGCATGCCCCCACCTTCCTTAAAATTTGCCGCTGCTGGAAGGAAGGTAACCAATCACAACGGAGTGGGGTTTGCAGCAGGAGGGGGGGGGGGAGCTCAAAGCAGTGTGTGGAGCAGACTGCTGTGCTCGCTAGGGTAAGAGGAAGAGTGTCCCGAAAATCTACAAAGTTTTTTGTGATGTGATTCGTGTCAGGTTGCTCTATAGCAGTTTTTAACAAGAAATGAAGACCAGAAAAGTAGTATAATAGGATCTCTTTAAAGATCAGTACAGGATGTGACTGACTCAACACACAAACGTGTACAAACACACACATACACACTCTCCACAAAGTGGCCACAATCAATACTCAGATAACTAAAGTCTAACTGATACGTAATGGCCCTTTTCTCTGTGTGGCTGTAGGAAGTGGTGAAGCCTTGGGTTGGAACTTGAGACATACAGAAGGAGGGTGTTATCTTGCTTGCCTGTGTGTATGTATGTGTGTGTGCATGTGCGTGTGTGTGTGAGAATGGTTCCATTGACCAATATGAAGATCTCCTTTGTGTACACATGTAATCAAATGTAAATTGATGCAAATACTAGCCTACATGCACCAAGAATTGCTTACATGGGCAGCTAAATGGGCACTGCATGCTACCACACACAGAGACATGAGCCTGCAGTGACCACATAGAAAACAGGCAAATGCTAGTGTATTATGCATCACTTTGAGGAGACTATCTGTCCATCTCATGTGACTGAACTGCCTCCCTTCCTCTCCAGCTCATTGGAGAACAACACTTGCATGACCACTACTTCAGTGCAAGGTCGGGGGAATCAACAGTGAAGAGGGCTGACACTATTTATTACACTTGAGAATAGCCACAGCCAAATTGTTGCTGATTTGTCTTCCTGGACATAATCAGACAATATGTTATTGGTTGTCCTTATTGGGGGGAAAACCTATAGTGGCCTATTATTGTTTTAATTCTAATTAAATTATAATACAATTTTTTTTTTAAATCCAATGACTTTAAATAGGACTAATAAAGAAAATTAATTTAACACTGTGTTGTAAATATGTATAAGAGATTAAAAAGCATCCCATAACACACAAAACAAAAGTAATTTATAAAATATTTTGTAAAATACTTTTTTGTCAAATCCAAACATTACTGGATGGCATTCGTTTGAAGTTCAAAAGGCCTATTGTGCTTACTGCTTGCAGAATCACTTTAAGCCTATTCATGTTTCACACAGCAGCCTACCCAATTTTTCCCTCCGGTGTCCGGTGTCCATGCGTTTGCACTTAAGTATCCTCTCTCCTCAGCGCGCGCCTCATCTGCAAACCGCGTCCACATATAAATGAGCAACGATATTCAGCAACTTCATCGAATTGTTTGTGAAGCGGAAACTTCTGTCCAAAAGTAGGTCAGCAAACTTTGCCCAACCGTTTGGCAATATGGCAGCAAGTGCGTACACGGTCGACACCGGACTGTTAATGAAGTCAAGCTGGCGGAGTCCCTGCCGGTTCCCATTGACTGCTCACAGGCGCAGGGCTACAGAGCCGAGACATCGCTGTCAGTGTGACTGCTCATCATCCTCCTCCGGTCCCTCCCCCCTCCGCCACCCACATCTCTCTCTCTCTCTCTCTCTCTCTCTCTCTCTCTCTCTCTCTCTCTCTCTCTCTCTCTCTCTCTCTCCCGCTCTGTCAGTCTGTAACTAACTATTGAGCTATTTATACAAAGACGCTCTTGGAACATCCCATCAAGGGCTTTTCCTCCTGAAGATCCCACAGCCGACACTTTTGCGCATGGCAAAAGGTCACTGCAAAAACCCAATTAAAAGTTCAAAAGGGCAGAACAATTCAAAAGGAAGAAAGAAAGATAGAAAGAATGGGAAAATAGATGCTGGGTGAACTTATCAATAATAACAATAATGAGATTATTCCTTGATCTCTATTTAGAGAAAGGTTATAGCAAATTGTAAAATGTATTGTCAAAGTTTTAGCTTTAAACAGAGCAGCAGTTATTCACAAGACTTATTTCCTATGTGTTCCTCATGGAGCTGAACAGCAGCTGCACAAACTGAAACTTGTTGCCTCCTCTTTTCCTCATTGATATTCAGAACAACAGCAGGGTGTCCCTGGGGATTTCTGCTTGTCTCCCTCTCTCCATTTGCGTGTGTGTGTGTGTGTGTGATGGGAGTGGCGTACCCTGACCCGCAGAGTTCAGACAGAGACAAAGCATTCTTTTGAGGCCTCATTCAGCAACACTGGCTTCAGAAAAAGAAAGAAAGTTTTGCAGTTGATAGAGAGAGAGCAGCAGTTCAATCTGCAGTGCTGCACTGGTGCACATACTAGCAACACTTGCAGAAGTTCAGTGTTTTTTAAATTAAATATGACTGCATTGACTTACAATGTACCAGATGATGCAGTAGCTTCATACATGTAATTCAATGTGGCACTAACTTAGCAGAATCGGGACACATTTGCTCCCATTTTTATAAAATGTCTCTTAAATTTGTATTAATAACAGGGACTATGAAGAAATGACTTTACGAGTGTGATGAAAGTTCTTCAGAGGCCATAGGACAGACACTTCCAGAGAGCAGTGTTTTACCATAACCTTGTGCTATCTCTAAAGGCTCCATGCTTGGATGCCAAGCAACCTTGTTTTGGGTCTGAGCTGAACACAGTGAACCATAACAATCCTTGGAATCTAGCGACAAAGCTGAACTACTGTCTGAGATACACAGAAGACAGGCAATTAGTTATTAATGATTAATCATTTAAATTAATATTTACTATTCTAAATGCCAAAAATTATCTCATAAGAAGTTTTAATTTTGTTAGAATATAATCATTTCAGCACAAGGTAGAAGATGTAATTTCTTACTCCTCTCTAATAGTTGGAATGATGACAGTCTATAGCACATTAGAAGGTTTGATCACATATTGTTCATCTAGTTATTTTATTACATTTGAAGTACTGCTATTAGCATTAACTTACAACAAATGAATTCATTGTTATATTATCAGTATCTATGTACGGTTACATTACAGGGTGCTTGTACAATCAGTGAGGGACCGGGCATGTATCCTCCATAGCAAACATGAGCGCTTACATGGGATAGTTATCATTGATCACTGGCTGATGCTACAGAGAAAGTTGCTTTAGAGTGTGTGATTAATCTCATCAGAGAAATGCACTTAAATATAGCCCCCAGAGAATCAGGGACAGTCAAACTCCCTGTGTCTCCCTCTGTTTGCATGCCAGCAAAAACACACACTTCACAGAGTGATCATTACTTGCTCTTGCAGGACGTGTCATGTCTAATCCCTGCCCCTCATGTTAATGAAGACACTCACACACCCATTACTCTGTCAAAATTCATCATGTGTGTCTGCGTCTGTGAGTGTTGCTGAAGTGAGGGAGAGGGAAAGGAGAGAGAGAGTGAGATAAAGGATGAAGTGAGAGCCAATTTAATTTCATAATTAATCTCCCCCCATTCGCAGCAAGGGACAAAAAAATTACAAAAATGTTAATCACAACTTTGCCATTGTAGCCTTCGTCATTTGCAGAGCGATGTTATCATGAGCATAGGTAGGCCCCGCAGATGAGTACTATGATTTTCATGGAGCCCTCCTGTAGAGAAGGCACGGAGCACAACCAGGCCAGTCTCAAGGAGGGATATTAGATTCATATTTTATATGAAGGGCCTCCTCCATAACAGCACACACCCTATTCAGTGTAATCATCCAATATGCACCTTGTGCATATTGCATGATTATATATAGTCAATGGACAATTTTATCTGAATAAAAATTGAATCTATTTGTAGTGAAAAGAACATGAGTATTTTAGAGCTGTTTTCCAGGCAGAAATATTGATCATTCTGCACAACATCCTGCTTTGGAAAGCTGTCACAACCAATTTCCTATCCTGACTGTATGAGGACACCTGCTGGACATCTGGAGACATTGTTTCCATTTCTAACCAGCTTCATTAGCAAATTCAGTTCATGAAACGTAATAAGGTTAAGGATTCATTCACTACTCATCTGGTCGTGAGATGAGTCAGATGTGAGAGTCTGCTGCATCTGATCGGTATTCGAAACCAACATTTCACACAAGACAAATGCACTTTTTTCAGGCTTTTTTATTGTCACTTTCATCTTCTTTAGTTGTTCATCATAACCTGAAAACAGAAACATTCAGTCATTAGCCAAAAAGCAAAAACAAGGAACAGCATTTACTGTAAACAGACTGGAGGCTCTCCTTCACAACAGACTTTGAATTTGTTTGTTTTTGTCTCCCTTACCTCGTCGATCCAGTCATTGAAGGCGGAGACTCTGGTGAAAACGGTGGGTTTTTTCTCATAGTTGCAGGCAAGAGTTGAGACGAAGCTGGTAATGCCATGGACCTCCCAGGCAGGGCTGTACAGTGCAACAGTTTTGATCACATTTGCTACTGAAATTGATCACATGCTATGATGAATACAAGTCCACTCGCACTAGTTTAGTTTAGTTTAGTTTATTTATTTAGCACACATTAACAATTAATGGTGCAAGGAGGGAACGAAGCCCAATGGGCTTGTACAGAGTTCCACCCCTATCAATAATCACAATGAAATCATATTCAGGCTAACAAATAAACTCTAGAAATGAAGGAGACAAAGTACATAAATACTCAAAATAATCAAAAATAGATGGGAAAAAATGTGATAAATACATGTCAAAGATAATGAAAAAATTAGAAAGAAAAAGAAAAAAGCAAAGGAGAAGACAGGAGGTTATTAGAAGATTCACAAAAAGATAAGGTGTTTTTTAAGCTGCTTTTTAAAGAGTGAGTGGGATGATATGGATCTTAAAAGGGGAGGTAAGACATTCCATAATGCCGGGCCTCTATAATATATACTAAATTGATGATGTGATGTGCGGGAAAAGGGTAAAGATAAGTTGTTATTGGTGCTCTGTCTAGTGCGATATGAATGTACATTAAATGAATAAGTAAACAAAGTCTGAAAGCTTTCCGGGAGATCTTGGTTTCTGTAAATAAACTTGTGAATGAATAAACATATGAGATAGATATTCAATTTGTGAATTGGAAATATATAAAAATGAATAAAAAGTGGTGCTGACGGAGCATATCTATTTGAATGTGAGATGAATCTTAAGAATCGCTTCTGAATAATACATAATTTTTTGAGATGGTTGGGATATGAAGCTGCCCAGACCAGATTACAGTAGTTCAGGAAAGGAAACAAAAAACTATAATATAAAGTTAAATGGGCAGAAGGATGAATTAAAGGACAAACTTTCCTTAATATGCCCATCATCTTTGTGGACCTTTTGCAAACCAGGTCAATGTGATTTGACCAATTAAGTCTTTCGTCAACTAGAACTCCCAAAAATTTGGTAGCATCTACTTGCATAATTTCTGATCCGTTAATAAGTACTTTTGCTTGTTCTTTAGGGTAAGACTTGTTTATGTTGCAAAAGATCACAAAGTTACATTTCTTCACATTAAGTGTTAATTTATTCATTTGAAACCATTTGGCAATAGAGCATAATTCATCATTCACACAGTCAATCAAATAATTAAAGTCATTATGAGTTGCTATGAGATTAGTGTCATCAGCAAATAATACAGGAAAAAGATGTTTGCAAGACATGACTAAATCGTTTATATAGATCAAAAATAATAAAGGGCCCAGTATTGAGCCCTGTGGCACCCCATGTATAATTCTGGACTTGGTAGAAGAATAGCCATTAAGCGACACATACTGTTCTCTGTTAGTTAAGTAATTCTTAAACCAGTTCAGGGCAATATCCTCCACTCCATATCTATTTAATTTGCTTATCAGAATACTGTGGTTAACCGTATCGAACGCTTTGCTTAAGTCCAGAAATATCCCAATGGCAAACTCACCATTGTCCATAGCTGTTGAAATTATATTCGTTATCTGGAGTAATGCATGCTCTGTTGAATGTTTTTTACGAAATCCATACTGGTGAGCATATAGGATCTTATTATCAGTTAAGTGCTTGGATATTCTTGCATAAACTAATTTCTCCAATAATTTAGAGATGCAAGGCAGGATTGATATAGGTCTATAGTTCCCGAAATCATCAGTAGCACCTGTTTTGAAAATAGGGATAACTTTAGCAATTTTAAGATGGAAGGGAATAATTCCAGATTGGAGTGATAAAGAAAGAATATGGGTTAGCGGTTGAATTAAATGATCAGTGGTTTCTTTTAACAAAATGCTCTTTATGCCATCATGACCTGGGGCTGAATTCTTTAATTCCATGATGATATTATGGACCTCCTGTGTAGTTGGAGGTACAAAGGTATTGAGAGGAGGATATTGCCCCTTAATCAAGTTACAAGGGTTCTCATTTGTACCCAAGATACTTGATGCCAGATCACAGCCAACATTAACAAAAAAATTATTAAAGCCATCAGCTATTTCGGTAGGGTTTGAGAGAATTCTCTCTTTCCCACGCATCTCTACAGGTGCAGTTGCTCCTGATTTCTTGTGATTCAACAAATGATTAATGAGGTTCCAGGTTGACTTGATATCGTTTGAAGCTTGAGTGAATTTTACTGCATAATAATTTTTTTTTGCTTTCCTAATATCAGCTATAAATTTGTTTTTATATTTCTTATACATTTCTATGCTAGAAGGGGTGGAGTTCGTAATAGCTTTCCTATAGAGTTTATTTTTTTTACGGGAGCGTTTCTTCTTCACTAGTGCTAATGAGGAGAGGCAGGTTACATTATTTTGTCTAAATTGCAATCAGTGCACCCCTATTCATTCTTCTATAATTATTACTGCACACACTAGGATATAATATTAATTGAGAATCTCAAATGAGACCAAGATGACAAAGGTAATTAGATCGAAATGTAAGGGTTAAGGTTATGCAAGTTTTCGATCATACTTTGTGTGCTACCAAATTTATTTTTGTGCTACTGAATTTTTTTGATTGCTAGCACCAGTGCTACCACCTAAAAAAATAAGCGTACAGCCTTGCTCCCAGGCCCCCTCGGTGTTCTTACAGTTCAGAGGGCCACCGAAGCCTCCCTGGACACACACACAGAGAGAGCGAGAGAGAGGCTTATGTTTTATTCCTTTGGTGGAGGTGCTGGTAGACTGGCAAGGCACTGCAGCTACCAGAATCCCAACCAGGACCATTGAGACTTAAACATTTGCCATGTTCCTTGGCAGCTAGAAAACAATTGAATGTTCCCACTCCGACTATTTTGACATTTTAATTTGAAAACACTCATGCATTCAATTCAAAATCTACCTCACCTGCAAAATTAAAGGTGCACTACGCAGTTTCAGGGGAGGGGACTTTGTTTACATTTGCAGAACCTGCAGTTAGTTTACAAAACATATCGACTCTACATGTCATACTTAACATTGAATAATTCATTACCATAAATCAAAACAAAATTATTTTGAAGCACCTAGAACCAAGTAGAAAATAGTGTTGTGAACAAAACTCTGAGCCCTACTGCTGTAAATAACAGTGAAATGGTTACTCTGAAGATTGATTCGTAACTCAATCAAATAATAAATGAAACGTACATTTAAATAATTTTCTTCTTTTTAATGAACACGGCAAGTACAGACTTACGTAGCATCCACCCACGATTCCATCCCCACCGGCACACACCATGTTGGGCCTGACATGAACACCACACCAGTCATTCTGGCTGCAGGTGGCATGGTCAGCTACAGGCATCAAGGCCTGCTGCAGCTTATCAGCTATGGGGCCTTTGGCTAAAAACACAGAGGCAGAGTCTATTAAATTCATCCACATACACTGGTCGTCTGTCAAATCTGCTTTACAGAATTTCCCAGGGCGGCAAATTCACAGTCCCGACCTAAATTTTCAATCTAGGAGTAATCCTGCCCTGAAAAAGTTTCAGCTAAAATCTCATGCATGCCATTTCCATCCCATCTTGGGGGGTTTCCCTGGTCAGCCATGATCACACACGCTCACACGCAGCTGTTTAACACATCATGTTTGCACAACAGTTGAACAACCTTGAAGAGAGTAACATTAAGACATTCCAGGAGATGCTTAGCCTGAAAAACATTACATTGACACATTGACACATAAACAGTGTGACTTACTGGAGACCCCGCCCCACCCGGTGACATAGCAGGGGTAGAGGTTGGACAGCACAGTTTCAAAAGGAGGGATACATGCCATCTGCACATAGTCACTCACAGTCACAGACTCTGACAGTTTGATCATGGCAATATCGTTTCTGCAACACAGACAGAAAGAGAGAGACAAAAAGACTTAGAGGGGTGGGGTGTGTGTGTGTGGGGGGGTGGGGGATGGTCTCACAAGTGATTTAAATCTTCCTCTGGAGCCAGACAGAAGGAGAGAGAAACTAGATCAGATAATAAAATAGAGAAAGAGAGTCTGTATTTTTGCATGAATCCTCATTGTACTTATGCCTGTACATACAAATAAATCAACTCAATGGCTAATCTTATTTCTGTAATTTACCATTGTATAAAAAATCCAGCTTCCTGAACCATACGTTGAAAATTACAAGGTGTAAGAAGATGGAGAACCTTTGTCTGAGGTTTATGCTGGACTGAAGTGAAAACATGGAATTTGAGCCTCGGATCACTTTTACCCCCTCCCCCCCGACACAGAACAGAAAAGATTATGATGTGCTCGGACTGCTCTATGTGCTGTATGCTGGTGGTGCTTGTCTCACTCAAAGGTCGTGAAGTTCCGTCTCTCATGGACAATAATCTTCTCAGGCAGGATGGCCTTGGAGCCGGCCTCTACCTCCACCAGGTTGTGTTTGCCCACAAACACTGTGTAGTTGTGCGTGGTGCTGGAGGAGAGACATCAGACTGTTGAGGCCCATTCTAAACCAGAAACAATATCTGCACAGCTGATTTGATGATTTAATGAGCTTCATTTTGAAGGAGATTTCAATTGGGTGGTGGCCCAGGTGACTTTGAATATACTTTTTTTTTGTATTTCAAGGCTTGCGAAACCTTTGGAGTTCATGACTCACACAAACCCTAATTTAAAAGTAGAGTTTAAGGTCCAGAATTAGGCATGTGTAGGCATTAGCGGTTATGTTTATCATGTGTTTGCGTTGTGTTACTCTGCTACTCTTACTTGATGCAGTGAGCAGCAGTCATGACCCAGTTGGCAGCGATCAGAGATCCCCCACAAGTGTGCCTCCATTTTCAGATCCTCTCATACTGCAGAGAGATCTGCAGATAAACAAGGACAACATGGAGGAAACAGTAAGGAGTATAGGTTGTGGATGTGCGGATGGATGGCACAGTTTGCTGGTGTAAATTCAAAAGCAACCATTTAATTACAGAGTTTTAGACAATCATTGGGTATGGAGTCTAATAAGCAGATGCTGGACCCACAAGGTTTGCCAGTAAATATAAAAACGACAGATGTGTTCTTATTAGCATACCTGCCAGGGCCAGCTGTGGGGCTTGGCATCTTCTCCATTAGCCACACGGGAAGTCAGTGGCCTAATGGATGGGGTGCCAGTGCCACACCCAAGGGCTGGATGAGGAGGAGATTGAGACCAGTGAGATGGACATGAAATTTGATTTACACATCAGGCACAAACGGCCATTTTTCCCCTTTCAATACATAATTGCATTGTGCTAACTCCATGTCTGCTAATATGCAGGTATGCTGGGCTTACACTACACGACTCTTCACGCGATTTGACAGTCGCAAACAATCTTTCAATTTCGGACTGAAGTCACGGGAGTCTTGCTGGAGTTGTGGCGCGTGCCCGTAATCTCAGTCGTTTGGTGTATGCGGTCTTCCGACCCGATTTCAGCCAGCCAGTCTTCTCCCCGTCTTGACGTTCCGCCATTATCGAACAGGTTTTTGCAAAAATGCTGTGCGCTCAGCAAGACGAGCGTCATAATTGCGCAGGTTTTAGCAAGACGGCTCCTTCTCAAACAAGGCTACTCTCTCCAGCACCAAACACGACGCAGGAGGAGCGTTATTAGTCGCGACCTGTGACCAGCTGTGAGGCACTTTTTCCGGACACTTTCACGTAAAAGCCTCGGCGAGGGAACTAGGTTGTCACGCGCAACCTTAAAGGCCAGGACACACCGGTCCGAAAATCGCCGTCGTAGAGTCGGGAGGGGGCGGAGACACAAATCTGTTTGGTGTGTGCCGTGAAATCGGTCGTCGTAGATGTCGTCGGTCTTCTTTTGAGCGGCGGGCAGTCTTTCAGTTGGAGCAATTTGATTTGTGGAGAGCTAGCGAATCAGTGAAGCCCGGAAGTGAGGCTGGTAGCACAAACAGGTAACAACAGTTAGCCATCGTTTTAGTGTGGTTGTTTGTTTCGTTCAGCGAGTACTCACATGCATCAACCCTTGTTGACTGCTCGACACCATGCTCGACACTCTCTGCTAAAAATGGTGCTCTTTATGGTCCATAAATATAAACGTATTTCTATCTAGCCTATGTTTATGGTCTAGAGAGCCGTCCCATCATTTCCGGCTTCCGTATTTTTTCGGGCCACAATACAGATGAGCATATTCTATGCATGTTCCTGAGGATTCATATGTACCCATTATTAGTATTCGTATGTTTGGAGAAACTGGAGACTCATGACAACTTCCACACCAAAGAAGTGAAGTCATGCAACAGCATGGGAAGCAAACATCTGGGGCCTGTTGCATAAAAGTGGAATTAAGGCCCTGTTCTCACGGTGAAAACGTGACAGTTTTCCCGTTTTTTTTTTTTTTTAAAACCCCCGTTCAGTTTATCTGACATCTTCACCCGTACACATGTTTTCCGAGGAAACGGGACGAAATCGATGTAGTAAGCATGCCAGGCCAGCAGTTGGCGGTACAAGGTAGTAGTAAATAGCATTTCCGGTGCATACGGTGTCGGCTGTAAGAATTGAATAAAAAGGCGCGCCTGCGCAAGAACGATTCTTTTTCTCAGCTCTGTTCACAGCATTGGTGCAGCAATTCCATATTTTGTTGTAGGAGCGATTGTAGGAGCGATTGTCGTTGTAGGCACGATAACAAACTCATCAGCAACAGCACAGCGAATACACCTCGGTGATCCGCCATTGTTGTTGTTGTTTTCCAACTGGTGCGCATGGACCTACAAAGACGGCGCATGCCCATTTATCTCCAAACGCAATGCGCATGTGTGAGGGTGGAGCCGTGGCGTCAGCGTTACCAGGGGAAATGGTTTCGGTGTTTACAAGAAACCAAAACCGTTGTGTTTTCCAAAAAATCCTCCCTGGGAGGTGATCTTAAAAACTTGCGGTTTCATGCCTGCGTTTGCTGTTTTCATGTACATGATATAGTGCAACCGCGGGAATTTTTCCGCGTTTGCACCGTTTCGTGTTGCCGTGAGAACAGGGCCTAAGATATCCAGGATGATTGATAAAGCCAGCCTTGACAAAGTCTAGCCTGGGCACTTTGGATTAGTCTATTGCATAAACGCCAATCCAGGATGAAAAGGGGCCGCTTTGTCAAGCCAGGGTGGCCTTTTATTGTGGACAGTCTAAGGCACACCTGTGCACTAATCATGATGTCAGATCAGCATCTTGATGTGGCACACCTGTGAGGTGGGATGGATTATCTCAGCAAAGCAGAAGTGCTCACTATCACACATTTAGACAGATTTGTGAACAATGTTTGAGAGAAATGGTACAATTGTGTATCTGGAATGAATTTTAGATCTTTAAGTCCATCTCATGAAAAATGGGAGCAAAAACAAAAGTGTTGCGTTTATATTTTTGTTGAGTGTATGTTTATTCTTGATTAATTTCACTTAAAGCCACTACAAGTAACATGGCACGTTGGCGTCCCCTTTGGACAAAAGCGGTAGTATTTTTACGACGCCAGCTGTCGTGAAGCTGTTTTCTAGCTCGTGCCGGGCGTGCGAGATTCAAATGATCAGGAAACAATATAGTGCATGTCCGTGCGTTGAAAGTGTGAGGGCACCGGACTCTTTTCGGCTCCGTGAGAGTGGTTAGTGACACAGCATCAACTAATGCCAGTCAGTGCTACACACACCTGATTGCAATGAGTTGATGCAGTGTCACCTCTCACGGAGCTGAAAGATTACATGTCCTCACAGAAAGCGAATGAACAAGAGACGGCAGTTAGTATGGATCACGATGAGGTAATGTGTTTATGTTGTTGAAAATAATGACTATTTCAGATGAATAATGGTAAACTTTGTTTTAGCCGCTCATTCATTCATTTAGGAGTAAACACTGCAGTCTAGGTTCGCTACCGTGAAATTGTGTATATGTTGCTTGGCAACGCCCTCCCGCCCGCTTATCTCTCCCTTTTAGCTTTTCTTCATTGCATTTTATTTTTTTTTCTTTGATGGTTCAGCCCCGTAATCAGTCATTATGACGACAGACAACTGTCAAACAATGCTCCCGCTCCCCTTCCCTCACCTGGAGGGATAGGCTTCTCAAATCGCGTTGTTGCGCCACACTGAAATCTGCGACCAATATGTGACCATAGAGCCTGCACGAGCGAACCGAAAATCGGACTGGGTGTGCGACCAGACCAAATGCAGTATTAAAAACTATATAAAAACGTCTTTCTTTGCACTGATGGTCTCGTTTGCTGTTAAAGGTAATTTATGATTATGTGTGGAAACATGAGGCTGTTTAAAAGATATTTAAATGTTACTCGGAGCTGCTTTAATGTGTAATGAATCTAGAATATATTTAAGTTTCACTTTTTGAATTAAACTACAGAAAAAAGGAAATTTTCATTGATATTTAATTTTGTTTTAGATGCACCTCGATATACAGTGTAGTGTGAAAGTTTGTGAACCCCTTGAGCCTTTTGGAATTTTATTTATTTTAACCATTATTAATTAATTTTTATCAATACCAGTTTTTTATATTAAATAACAGATGTTTGTTTATCAATTCAACATTTTTCTTTTCCAGAAATCAACTGTTAAAACAGATAAAACAAATTATTTGACAAATGTTGTATGTGCAAAAGTTTGTGAACCCTGAGCTGCATTGCTTAAATCGAGCATGGTAAACACAATCAGGTGGGCCAAACTGATTGATGAAATAGACCAATGTAATGAGAGATCTTCAGGGAAGAAATTGGGCGGCACTAGATAAAACAAAGATAAAACCAGGTCAGTTTAGGCCCACCAAACTGAACCCATACAGGTCAGACATGCTCAAAGGGGAAAAAATCTCAGAGGATCTCAGGAATAGAGTTTTGATGTTGCACATTTGTCTGGGGACAGCTATAAATTTATATAAAAAAGTTTGAGCTCCATCGGTCCACCGTGAGGCAAATCATCTACAAATGGAGAGCTTTAAGAGTGACTTAACATCTGCCAAGAAGTGGACTTCCTTCAACAATATCCTCAAGCGCCACAAGAAAAGTGATTTTTCAGGTAAAAGCCAACCCAAACATTACATCTGGAGATTTGCAGACCATTTACCACCACCGTTCTTCACTTGGGAGAAGGTTCTCTTGGTGGTAGGCAGAGTTGTGTTTTTGCCCAAACATGGCGGTTTTGATTGTGACCAAACAGTTCAATTTTGGACAAATCTGTCCACAGAAAAGACTTCAGGTATCTCCAGGTGCTCTCTGGCAAAGTTGTGACAAGCAGTTTTGTTCTTTTTTGAGAGTAGAGGCTTCTTCAGCAACCCTCCCTTGAAAGCCATGTTGACTTATTCAATCATATTCTTATTGTGGAACCATGCACATCTGTCCCAGATGCTGTAAGAGAGGTCTGCAAATCACTAGATGTAATGTTTGGGTTGGCTTTTAACTGAAAAAAAACTTTTTTTGTGGTGCTTATGGATATTGTTGAAGGAAGTCCACTTCTAGGCAGATATTCAGTCACTCTTAAAGCTCTCCATTTGTAGATGATTTGCCTCACGGTGGACCGATGGAGCTCAAACTTTTTTTTAATTAATTTATAGCTGTCCCCAGACAAATGTGCAGCATCACAACTCTATTCCTGAGATCCTCTGAGATTTTTTTCGCTTTTAGCATGTCTGACCTGTATGGGTTCACTTTGGTGAGCCTAAACTGACCTGGTTTGATCTCTGTTTTATCTAGTGCCGCCCAATTTCTTCCCTAAAGATCTCTCACTACATTGGTCCATTTCATCACTCAATTTGGCCCATCTGATTGTGTTTACCTGTTCCATTTAAGCAATGCAGCTCAGGGTTCACAAACTTTTGCAGATACAACATTTGTCAAATAATTTGTTTTATCTGTTTTAACAGTTGATTTCTGGAAAAGAAAAATGTTGAATTGATAAACAAACATCTGTTATTTCACATAAAAAAACTGGTATTGATAAAAATGAATTAATAATGGTTAAATAAAATAAAATTCCAAAAGGCTCAAGGGGTTCACAAACTTTCACACAGCACTGTAGTTATAAGTGCAAAGTGATTATTTGACCTACATTTGCAACGTCATCTGCCATCAATAATCAATTGTATAAATATAGACTGCAATATGAACAGACTATCACATCAATTATTATATTTGATATCATTTCATCTTAATGTAATTATAATTAAGTTAATTATAAATGGTTCAGGTTAAATAAATAAAAAATAAGAACTATTTAACTAAATGACAATGCAGTCTTTTATGTGGTACTTTAAAACAGGCAAATGAAAATAAAGCAGTACAGAAGATCATGAAATAACTGTTAAACACCTTGATTTCAGATCGGAGTGACAGCTGACTGAGCCAATCAGGCAACAGAATAAGTTTATCCTTTACATTTAGCCTGGTCCCGACCAGGCTAAATGTAAAGGATACATCTCCATGGTAACTTTTATGCACCCGGATCATGGCTAACGCAAGCCAGGATAACCGAAATATCCTCGGTTAATCCATCTTAGTTTTATGCAACAGGCCCCAGGTTTGCTGCCACTTGCTTGTTTTCTCCTAAATGTAAAACAAAAATCAAATATGATAAACAACCAGGGTAATGAGAAACAGATGGTGTCACTGTTGCAGAAAATATAGACAGTGACACTGCAATCTCTTTGACATTTTACAACGTACACAGTACTGCGATGTATTCTGCTGTGCCAGGAATGTGAGTCATATTTTATGAGCATATGCAGGCTACATATAACTTGACATGTTTCACATTAATATATTCCTGGTAATTTTATATGCAGTAAATGTATTGTTGTAAAGTAAAATAATGTACGGTTGACCCAGTGTACCATAAGGTTGTTATAAGTATTTGAATGAACAGAGCTTGAATATGTTATGTGACTTGGAGGAAAGAAACAATTCCTGAGGTGTGAAAGTGTCAGAGTATGCAGGCCTGAGGTGACTCAGCATGCAGACATTGTAAATCTGTCAAAAGCAGCTAATATTGCATATAGCACAATACATATGAGGTGTTTGGGTGCAGTAAACAGGTAGAGTGACTAGAGTCAGTACAAAAGGCTGTGAGGAACAGTCTGTATTTAAGCACAAGAGGCCTATATATAACCATCATTAAGGGGTATGATGAAAGAAGCTGAGAGCAGCTAAGGCAGACTCACATCATTAAGACCAAAACTTATTTGGGCTGTTAGTAGAGATTTATATCTGGGCTGTGACCAGACGCGAAACAAACATCAGGCTACTACAGGCAGCAGACTAGACTTTTGGCTCATGAATCATTTAGTTTTCTACTTCACCACTAGATGGGACAATTTATCTGTTTAGACACCAAACTAAGTTACAATCTTTTCCAAAAGAGACAAATTCAGTGAAATAAAACTACTTCCAAGCTTGGTAAAAAGGTTCTTCTTAGAAAATCCATCCTCAGCCTAACTGGGTTGCAGCATCTGAAAGGGAGGTCAGTCAAAAGTTGACATTGAAAATGATAGTAGGACCCCATAGAGAATACTTTACAATGTATAACAGCTGAATCTACAAAAACAGTGGTCTCAAAGTTAGGTTAGAGCAACCTGTTTATATTTTACAGACTGTAGAGATACTCAATAGGATGAAAAAACACTTGCACGGGAACTACAGCAACAAAACAAGTTTAGACATATGCCTGTGTGTCTGTGTTTGTGTGTGTCTAAGGGGCACTTTACACGAAACAGTGCAAACGCGGAAATATTCCCGCGGTTGCACTATATCATGTACATGAAAACAGCAAACGCAGGCATGAAACCGCAGGTTTTGAGATCACCTCCAAGGGAGGATTTTTTGGAAAACACAACGGTTTTGGTTTCTTGTAAACACCGAAACCATTTCCCCTGGTAACGCTGACGTCATGGCTCCACTTCAGGTATGCATAGTCTATAACATTTGCTGTCAAAATACCCATACGCGAGTTATAAAGTTAGAAGACAACATAACATGCACGGTGTCTCCGCGGCACCATCACTGTGATCAGCGGAGTGTCGTGCAGGGCTCAAATATAACACTCGCCAATTTAGTATAAGCGATTAGTAAATTATTGAGACCACCGGCCACTTTGTCTGGGGAAAGATTTGTGCTCTGCCGGTTTTTCTAGCCAAATAAACGTGTGTAGCTTCTATATGCCAGGTACACGGCTCTCTCTACATTAAAAAAACACTATCCATAGTTCAGCGTGCAGCGGTTAAGTTACTGTTCAACAAAAGGAGCATTAAGGCTACGGCTTCACAGTAAAAGCATTTCATTGGCTAAACATTAATAGCATTTCACTGAACAAACATGAGTCGACTTTTATTTTGAAGTACGTCTAACAGGAAAGTAGCCGCTCACAAAGCCCCTTCACTATCAGCATGTCTTCTGTTTTCACAAGTTCAATGCAGTGAAATAAGAGGACAGAAAACTTGTAATTTACAATATTTGTAACCCCAAGCTTACACCCACCGCTTTATGAACGTTAGTGGCATTAATTTTCGGTTACAGTAAGGTTTTATGCATCAAATTGTACCGGAAAAGCTATATACTACTACCTTGTACTGGCATGCTTACTACAGCGATTTCGTCCCGTTTCCTCTGAAAACATGTGTACGAGTGAAGATGTCAGATAAATTGTGTCTGAACGGGGTTTTTTTTAAACCAAAAACAGGAAAACTGTCACGTTTTCACCGTGAGAACAGGGCCTAAGGCACTTTACACGACAACACGAAACGGTGCAAACGTGGAAAAATTCCCGCGGATGCACTATATCATTTACATGAAAACAGCAAACGCACGCATGAAAACGCAAGTTTTTGAGATCACCTCCCAGGGAGGATTTTTTGGAAAACACAACGGTTTTGGTTTCTTGTAAACACTGAAACCATTTTCCCTGGTAACGCTGACGTCACGGCTCCAACCTCACACATGTGTAGTCTATAACATTTGCTGTCAAAATACCCACAAGCAAGTTATAAAGTTAGAAGACAACATGAATGGTGTCTCCACGGCACCATCACTGTGATCAGCGGAGAGTGTCGTGTAGGGGTAAAATATAGGCTAACACTCGCCAATTTAGTCCAAGCGATTACCGTTTTCACCGTGTAAAGTGCCCCTGTGTAAATGACCTTGTGTGTGTGTGTGTGTGTGTGTGGGTGGGTGTGGACGATTACGTTTCCTGCATGTGTGAGCTTCTCTAAGGCTGTGATATGCAATTAATTGAAAGCTAATTAAAATTGCTCTTCAAGTCTGGAAAACATTATTGAACGCATTACAGGCCAGTGTCCAGAATAGAGGCCCCTGTTTTCCATTTTCTGATTAAACTTCTTGCATTCATTTATTCGATAGCGGACAGATGACGCGGGATAATGAGCTGAGGTGCGTGCTGAATTAATATAATTATATTATTATATATAAATAGAGGATAAAAATAGATTAAGTAAAAGATTTGAGTCAACCTGACCTGCACTTTCACCAACCCTTCTTGTTGAGTTCAAAACCTCTGATCTCCCACATCTGCTCCTTACCACTGAAACATGTTAAAATGAGTCAGATGCAATCTGTCATGTTCTGGATTGAGGCTTCCTAGTTTCATGACTGAGCAAAACAGCACACCTCATCAAATGAAACCCGCCCTCAGGGGTTTATAATAGGTGCACTACAGCCTGTTTTCCCTACCAGAACAGCTGAACTCTGAACGAAGCTCTATGTTTATGATGGGTTTATATCACTTTGGGGCCAGTCAATATTGTACTGACCATTGCTATTCCCCATGTGGAGCTAAGGAGAAAGATTTTGCAATAAAGTACAATTATTATTGTGGTAAGTTGATGCTATTTGCGGCTGTCAACAGGGTGGTTTTTATTACTAATTACCCTTGCATACCTCTTTGTTTCAGAACATAACACTATGCACAGTGTGGTAAATATTTTGGTTTGTAGCAATAACCTAATGTTTAGTACATTCTGAGCCCACTGAAGTCCATATTGCTAAGCTTTATGCCAATACAATATACACAGCTGTATTTTTCAGTGGCTGTCTTATTTGCCACAGGCCATGTGTTTCGAGTTGGAGGATTGGAGGAAATCCAAACATGCTGCTGATTTTCTTTTATCATTATCCATCCCACTGATGTTGACTGAAGGCTTTGCCTGCCTTTGCTTTTTTGTGTGTATGTTAATTTAATTGAACATACACACATTTCTTTAATTATTTTTTAAAATCTTTTATTAACTGTGGTTTTAAAACAGTGCTATCCTTCCATGTGTTTGCTTATGACCCCTTAGAAACTCCCAGGTTGGGAACTACTGATTTAATCAAATATCCTAAGCACATCATGAACCAACTGGTATTCCTGCAGATCTTGTATGTACTTGCCAGGTTTTCATTTCTTTCATGTTGACTAGGAGAGAGAAGCAGAGGAGTAGTGGGACTGGGTGCAGCCTGTCTCACACAGTCTATGGTCTCACCATGTACACTGCAGTGCTGTACTGTGTTTGGACCTACTTACTGCTTTTATCTATTGTTTATTCGATGTGTAGCTTGTATGCTCACATGCGAGTAGTTTACAGTCACTTTATGTATCAATTTTCACTGGTATAACAACCCTACTGCCTTTTTCTGTGATAAATAAACAATCAATTACCTGCATCTGGCATTTACTCTCTTGTGTTTTTACCATAATATTACTGCATGTCCCCAAAATGTTAATCCCTCTCACCCAACATAATATATCTAAAACACTTCATAAATATTAGAGACCGACATCTTATTTTTGTAAACTTCATAAACAGAATTGTCCACATTGTTTATTTACAAAGACAAATAAGTATGTGTTTGTTGAATTAGGTTTAATAGTTTAATAAATGTTTTTATGTTCTCCTTTCAAGTATTCTGCATTAACACATCTGACACTTGTACACACCTATCTGCATGGTTAATCATAGTAATTTGGTTTTGGAACCAACACAACTATTTCAGACATGTATGTACAAAGTTACTTGGGGATATGGGAAGCTTCCAATGACATGGAAATTGAAAATGGTGCTTTTCCCATTTGGATAAACAGAAAATTACATGGTCAATTAACACTTAGTGTTCTTGATCTTTGATCTTTGCTGCAAAATCTTGAAATATGTAGGTACTATTATGGACATATTAGGTTTTTTGCTGGATCAGAAATGTGTAGGAATCCTGATTGCAATGTGCCAAGCAACCTTCAACTGCATGGAGATAGACAATACATAATGAGATAAGATAAAGAAGAAAATGCTCACTAACTACGTGGACTAAGAGGCATGTATAAGTTAACGATCATTTGCATAGACAGAATTGTATAAACGTTGTAACAATATCATAAAGAATACCAGGACTAGAACTATTGATATAATACATTATATAACCGACAGTTCTATTCATTCATTATTTTTCTTGCAGAATGGATAACTGAAAATCCTAAATAACTTTGTTTCTGCTATGCTCATGACATAGAAACAGTATGTGACACCATGCCAGCAGTGATGTGAATCAAGAAGCCATGGTCCCTGCCTTTTTTGTCACTTTAATATTGAGTTTAATGAGTAAGTCAACACTGTAGCAAACGGTTGTTAACTGCCTGAGATCTGCCTTCACTTGGCAACAGACCAACGGTCCAAAGGTTTTCCTTAGTGCCTGTATAAGTCCTCTGTGTTTGTCTGAATTGAATCTGAGTCTGAGTGGAATCCACAGAACAACCAGCCATGTCCAGCACCATAGAAGCCAAGGCACCCCGTGAGTAGACACCACTTTCAGATATGTATCCAAATCAAAGAGACTGAGCTATATATTTAATTCTTCATTCTAGCAGATTGATTTTATTCATAATTTTTCTCAACAAAAGAACGTGGATCAAAACTGAAGATGTTTCTTACATTTGCATTTTGGATAAACTAATTGTAAACTACGGTAAAGATAGTACTTATAATTTTTTAAAAGGGGTCTTCTTCTGCCTGCTATGCTATTTTTATAATGCATTTGTATGAAAGGGTTTGAATAACTGAATCATCATTTCACTTATGACTCAAACATGTAAGTGTAGACATTTCTAGCATTACTGCATCTTTGTGTATCCCCTTTTAAAGTGGGGATCATAGCAACATCTATTACATAAAAAAACATTTATTCCACATAGTCACGCACACAGAGACATCCATTTAGTGGTTTAGTCATAATGGTAGTTTGTTGCAAAATCACAGCCGCAGTTGCAATAGGACAAGTTGGCATTTTCTATTGTTCCTATTCGAAGGTTTCTTGCTGAATCAGAGCTGGTGAGAGAATATGCACAATGTCTCATTATCAGTGTATAGTCATTCTCCGCTGTTAACTTCAGGAAGAAATAATAGGCTGACAGGTCCCTGCACCGGAACATTGAAAAGAACTGGAAATAAAAAGATTTGCTGGAATATGACAGGTATTTCCAACAAGGTCATTTGTTTGTACACTGTACTGTTGACACTGTGAAGAAGAGTGTTCTAAAACAATAGCTGTTACAAATGAATACTGTTGAAACAGTGATCACCCATCAAATTGAAGATAAAACGCTATAATGCACAACAGTTCTGTACTCGTCAGAGACTCAATTTTGAATGCAGCCTTAGTAGAAACTAGGTGAATGACCCCCCCCCCCCCCCCTGGAAAATGGTATCACATATTCAGGCATAATTTGCAATGCTGCAGTAATCGCAATCAAAACTCACAAAGTCAACATTGTAAGAAGTTGTTAAAGCCCACAGCGGTTATCTCTCTATTGCACATGCTCGTTTTGATATTCTGCACTACTAGTGTTATGGGAATGAACACAATTATGTATCTGCTTATTGGTTTCAATAACAATTCACATTGTCAAAACTCTGATATTGAAACACAAGCACACGGCACAAGTTCACGTATTGAACCATGATGATGTCCTTCAGCTAATCACGCAATGCTTATGTATATTTTACAATCTCCATTTCACATGGAGATAAAAGGTAATGAAAGGGAATTGGTTATTGGATAACAGATAAGACAGAAGATAGTGCAGGTGGCATTCACAGTGCATGACCCCGGAGCGCTGTGAGTTCACACAAGCAAGAGCTGCCACTACACATATAGTCCTACCACATATTTTTCTCATTAAACATCTTCTTTTAATCACTTGAATAGTTAGAATGTTTCATTTAGGTGTTTGTAGCTAAGGCTCAGCTGCAGATGTGTGAACAAACAGAAAACCATACATAAGGTGTTAAAATGTGACATCCTATTTACTGTAGAAACGTATATATCACAGCTTCACAACAGCAACATTTGATTGTATTCAAACTGTGGCTCAGTTGGTAGAGCGGGTCGACTGATGATCAAAGGGTTGGAGGTTCGATCCCCGCCCTGCCACCTGTGTCATAGTTGTTGTGTCCTTGGGCAAGACACTTAACCTACCTTGCCTCGTGTGAATGTCGATAGTTAGCCTGCTATCGGTGTATGAATGTGTGTGTGAATGGTAACGTGGGAAAGGAAAACAGGTCTCCCTTGCAAAAGAGTCTTCGGTCTCAATGGGATATACCTGTATAAATAAAGGTTAAAAAAAAAAAAAAAAAACGATTTATAAAGATAAAGTTTGGTGTGTTTATAGACCAATTCAACAATATCAGACTGCAAACAGTTTTGTGCTAAAGATTCGTTTAAAATCTTACATCAGTTCCTCATTCACGCTCGTTCAAAGTTCCAAAGCTGTAAATTGTCCCCAGTACAATAAATGGTGCTCTTAATGGTCCATAAATATAAATACGGGGTGAGTATTGTCAAAATGGGACACTGTCAAAATGGGACAGTTAAACTTTGCAATGAAATACATTTTCAAGGAATACACAAAATACCCCAATAAAAGTATCTATGCATAGCTTAGGGTGTCTGTGATAAATAAAAAAAGGTCACGTGGGTATGACGTCATATGGGGGCGTGGCCTCGCGCACAGTGACAGTTGGTCCAACAATCACAATGGTAAGTGACATGACATAGCATTCTGACCTTAAACTTGTTAAGCTTTTATAAATCTAAAAACAAACAGTCAATGTTTGATACTTATATTTCTTGTAATGGTGAATAATTGTGTATCTAAATAACAATGAATACATTTCTAAAGCCTTCCACAATTTGTAAAAATGCTTGTTTTGATACTGTCCCAAATTGCCAATTGCTTACTGTCAAAATGGGACACTATATTATTGTCAAAATGGGACACTAATTTTTGTAATTTTAAGACAGGAAAACTGTTATTGGTGATCATAAAATAGTTGCTATATTAAAATAAAGAATTTTTCTAAACTGGATAATAGATGTTTTCTAAATGTCAACTGGCTTGCTACAACTAAGTTCAGAAGAGCTAAAATATTCATGTCTTCATCTTCATCTTATCGGACTACCATTGGCTCCATTTAATCTTTTTATGGATAGGCTATAATTTATTGGTTGCTACCTTTGTTATTATCTTAAATAGAATAGGTAGAATGTTTTATGCTAAATTGATGCCAATGTCGGTGTCATGTTTTTATTAATTGTTTTTGAGACTTGTTAGATTAATGTATTACACTTTTAAATGAATTATTGTCAAATTTAAAATGATGTTTCTATACATTGTTATTATAGACTTGTGTGATGGTTTTATAACTAAATATCTATTGTTTCTAATGTTAGCATTTTTAAGACTAATTACATACGTTTTTTACCATACAATGAATTGTTTCAAAATTTAGCTTGATTTCATAGGCTATACATACATTTTTGGTTTTCTTTAAAGAATAGGCAATGTTGTTGTTATTCACTTCCTATGGAAAAATAACCCATTAAATGTTGAAATGACTTCCCTTCTTCAATGTCTATGTCTTTTATATCCTAATATCAGGTGTCCCATTTTGACAATGAAGGTGTCCCATTTTGACAGTAGCGCCTGCTGAACAGTGGTCTCCGGGCATTTTGTGTTTGAGATGGAACTATTGATTCTGTGTTTTATTTTTTTAATTTTTTGATTTTGCATACTTATGTAGGGAAGTTGGTGTTTATAAAATGGTATAATGTTTGCAGCTCAGGCAATTGGAAAATTCTGTAAATTGTTCCGGAAGACAAATTTTTAAAAAGTGTCCCAATTTAACAATACTCACCCCTATTTCTATCTATGTTCATGGTCTAGAGTAGCCTGGCTCTGCCCGCCCACCTACTTCCGCCCAAATTTAATTTTCCCTTCAGTAGTCAGTCTGTGGATGGGGCGTATTAGTGGGATTTTGCTCGAACAAATTTCTGAGTGTCCAATCAGCGAACAGAGGAAGTGGTTGAGAACGAAGACGTCGAAGTCGTGCTCCAGTTTCAGTTGAATGCTGTGTTCCTTAACTCGGAAATTTCCGATTTGGTAGTTCCGAGTTCCGACCTGTCTGTGTTCCAGTGCATCTGCTCGGGAAAGTATGGACGCCTACAACCTTTCTCATCCAAATAACTAAACGTTAGGCTCTAGTAAGTTACCGTTGCCAGGTACCGGTAGATCCATAGACTACAATATGTAGTGACGTCGGAAATTTCCGAGTTCCCTGTACAACTGGAACGCACCGTCAGAAGCCGACCAAACGTTATGCGATTGGTTGGCTAATCCAGAGTGGCACTGAGCAGATCCAATAGTTTTAAACTTCAACAGACACCCGCCTCAAAGTGAGTGAACGTTTGCCAATTACAGCAGTTCCAGACCTTCTGTACAAATGAAATGAAGAACGATGGCTAGGTCTAGAGAGCTGTCCCATCATTTCCGGCTTCCGTATTTTTTGGGCCACAATACAGATTAGCGCCGCCTGCTGTTATGGAGACATTACGTCCCGCGCAAGCACAGGAGTGTACGGAAAGTCAGTAGTCGGCTTGGTGTGTTCTTGGCACTTTTTTTTGCCGCGACGGGCAAACTGGAGCTGCCTGAATCGGCAGACTCCATTTTCGGGTAGTCGGACCGGTGTGTCCTGGCCTGAACTCTGCTCGAAGAATGTGCGATGCACGTAGCCCGTGACTGTAGTTTGTAAACCAGCCGGGAGTTCTGAATGAAGTGTGGCCGACCCAGAGTCAATGTTGGCGGATTTGGGTTGAGGCCGTTGGCCCTACATTTTTAACCACATAGTAGCCTAATTCTGTGTGTGAGATTGGGTGTGTGTCTCCCTTTTCTAACCTCTCCCTGTCACCTTCCCCTGACCCTAACCACCGAGCTGTGATGCCTGAACATAATCGCCAATTTCAGGAAAACACAGGGCTGTGGTGGGACCAACAGGCTGTGGGAACATAGGCCTATTGATGACCTCGACCAACACCGACAACCGAGTCACGGTTGGCGGGGCTGGGCCGGAGGTTGTGAAACAGCGGGGCGTTCTGCATGAAGTTTGGCCGACCAAGAGTCACTGTTAGCGGCGCTGGGTTCAGGCACACGGACGGGGGCCGGCCTGGAAGTGGCGAATGAGCTTGGCGTTATGGATGTGGCCGAGTTAGAGTGAGTGAAAGTGGGTCTGGGGGTCCTCACAGTGTTCCCTTGAAAAACATACATTTAACTATGCAATTAGCATATATTAGGCTATATAGTAATATTAAACCTACATATATAATATGTATATAGGCCTATCAAATATAATATTATCGTTATATTCAACACAACAATGTGCTGCCGGACCTGCGCCACCAGATGGCGCCCCCGAACTCGAGTTAAATGTTTAGACCAGCCCACATTTAGGGAAAATTTAAGCTCCTCCTCGATCTGCAGTCAGGGGCACTTGGTTTTTCCTGCAGAGACATTTTTGGCGCCCCCCAAAGAGGATTTACCCAGCGTCAAAGGAAAATCACCAGCGCCAAAATGATACAATTTGAGAATAAATATAGCCATTTAAAACCTCTCCAAATTCAGCCCAATTTAAGTCATCCTTCTTGAGGGGCTGGCCAATAACTTGAATTTCGATTTCGATTAATATTACGGCTTCCCTCAATCATGAAAACAAAATAATCATTTTTCCGCACGCCGGGGCATGCAGGCTTGTAAATGCAGCGAACCCTTCTGCTATGCGCTCCGCTCAGCCCCTCCCTCACTTGATAGCTTAGCTATCGGCTCGGCTGGTCTAGAGTGAAAGAGGGCAGTGGCGTGCACAGGTAGACCTGAGGTGGTGCTGAAGCACCTGCCCTTTTCCCCTGGCCCAATCAAGTGCCCTTTTGAAAAAAAAAAAAAAAAATGTGAAAGTTTTTTTTTTTTTTTTTTTTTTACAGTGTATGTGGCCCATGCCGACATTATCATCTATAAATGCTCAACGATTAAAAACTTTGACAATAATGCCCCAATAAATATGCCCCCCCCCCTCCTCCTCCTCCACACACACTTCCTTTGTCAACGTGAACGCACAGAGTGGACACAAACGGAGGTGTGTTGCCGCAGCAGTTCACAGCTGCTGCACACACACACCTACTCCCCGGCCTGCCCTGCTCCACCAGCGAGGTAACACATACATGAATGGAGTCAAGAATGTATTGTTTGCCCCCTAAGCCTCAGTTGCCAAGCTATAACTTGCATTTATTTGTCTCTGTTATAAAGTAGCATCATGCAGCGCCACACAGCTGAGCATAAATTAGCCGACTGTCCAGCTAGCCCCCCCCCCAAAAAAAATAGATATGACGTGATGAACACAACTAATGTCGGCGGAGTTTGTCATTGGTACAGCATGTGAATCAATCAGTATGCTGAATATTTAGTGTTGTTTAGGTTTACTTTAGGCTATATAATTAACACTTCACTTGCAGTAATTTATTTGCTAAATGACAAACAGGCAATTCCCAATTGCCTGCAGAAAAAGTAGCCTTGTGCCTTGTTGTAATGTAACCAAGCAGGCTTATTCATATGGTTGGTCTCTTTTTATTTACAAATTGCAGTATAATGCCTAGAAAGGAGAGGTTAAAAAAGGAAAAAGAAAGGGAGCTATACAGCAGGCAGCCCAGGGGAGCAGCTCTCTGCTCTCCTGGATGAAAGCATCCACCATCAGCAAGGAGGAAGATGAAGACGAAAGGTCAGAGTCAAGACCAGAGTCATGTTAACTGTTCAGGGCCTTTTAAAGCTCAGATTTTAATGTTGAACTGTTCCTCAAATGTTATTGAAATATCTTAAAAGCTGTCCACACATTTCTACGCAAAGTGGGTTGGTGGTACTAAATCAGTCATGAAGCTATATAAGCTAATTATATTATTTTGTCCCAAACATAAGTTATTTCTATGTTACAAGACTTGCAGTAATCTTGTATTTACCTTAATAGGATATTATTAGTACGGAGATCAAGGGCCTAACGAAGACTTCAAAGACAGAATTCGGGATAAGGGATTATTTTAAAAAATCAGAAAATCAAACATACATTTTTTCTTTCTGCTTTTTGGTAATTCTGTGTCTCCAAATTATTCCAGAAAATAGTACTAAATAGCCCGACACAGGTGATTTAGCCTTAGCTTTCTTCTCAAAGTGCACCAGATTGATGAATTTTACTTTAAAAGGTTCAAATTTTTCTTCCGGGGGAGCATTCCCCCGGACACCCCTAGAAGGTCCAGGGTCCCAAACACAGTCTCCCAAATTCCTTTTGAGAAACACTCTATGTGTGGCCGGGTATTAAAAGTCATTAGGCCAGGGGGGGGTTTTGTACAAGTACCCTTAAAATGATTTGGTCATTCATCGATAGAATATATTGTGCCCTTTTTTTTGCACTGAGCACCTGCCCCCCAAAATGTCTGTGCACGCCACTGAAAGAGGGAGATATTGCGCATTGCCAGGTGTTTTGAAAAACTTCGGAGGACGGCAATAAGTCAGCCTTTGGTCGAGAGGAAAGGTAAAACTAATTGTTTTGTCTGAAAACACTTCAGACTCACAACAGACTAAAATAATGTGCAAGATATGTCACACGCGGTCCGTGACTCACGTGACATACGCGACCGCCAGAGAGAGAAAAAAACAAAAGGCAATTGTTGTGACTTAGCCTGCCTCCGCCCGCCTACCTATTTCCACTCAATTTTCATTTCAAAGTAAATGAAGTACTGTTATATGTGACCATGTCTGCACCTCAAAATATCCCGAACATTTTTTTTATTCACTTCAAGTCTAATCATAATGGTCTATGACCAAGCAATAAATGAATTGAAAACACAGGAGTTTAAAGCTCCTTACTCCTACAACCACAACAGTCAACAACACTGTACAATGCAACTGCCTATCCAGCCAGCTCCTTGAGACATAAATATATGATGCACTCACATTCCTGCTAGCAAAATACATGCCCTATCAACACCATGTAGAACGTGTTATTTTAATTTTGACATTTATTTATTCAATTATTAAAAACATTTTTCACTTATTTTAGCCTATTTCTATTTTCCCTGTTTTCAGTTAAATTAGGCCTATGTTTGAAGTCCAAAGTCATGGTGTAAATAGAAACAACCTTGTTAAAAGTTAAATAAATGCATGATGTTCTAAAATCAATGATTAACTGTCTTTAATAATCGTGATTACACAATGTCAATCAAAATAACCATGATTATGATTTTTTCATAATCAAGCAGCCCCTACCTTCTTGCAATTTCCATGGTTTTGATCAATTAGAAACAATTACATTATTAAATAGCTAGTCATTATTGACTTTTTATCAGTTTTTTTATTTTATCAGTCAGTCAGCTTCATGGTAACAGTGATTGACAGGCTGACTGAAATGCTCTTTATCTGGACAGAAACTGCCCTCTCCCAACCCCACACCCCTCTTAAAATACACAAACGTTTTGCCTTTACTGTTGCACATAGTCGCAACCCCAAAAAAGTCGGTCCGCGTACTGACCCCCAAAAGGCCCATTCTAAGCCAGGAAAAACCCTGTTGTGTCTTTGTGTGTGTGTGTGTGTGTGTGTGCCTGTGTGTGTGTGTGTGTGCGTGTGTGTGTAGGTGTGGTCATGGTTGTGGGGGCCAAGAGTTCAGTTGCTACTCATGGATGCGCACTCTCGAATCAACCGACTACCTTCTGCATTATCTCCATAGATTTTACTTTGTACTTTACAGTCATTTGAAAAAAATCACCAATACAGAGACCCTCCTCTCCTCTCCTCTCCTCAGTGTCCAGCAGGGAGCGATGTCCACAGGCCAATGGACTGGAGACGTTGGCCCCTCTGGTGCGTACTGTAGAGGAAACCCCAGACCCCATCCACACCACCATCAAGGGAACTATTCCAACCTGGATCAATGGGAGCTTCTTGAGGAATGGTCCTGGGAAGTTTGAATTTGGAAAAGACAAGTATTACATGTTTAAACTTACATAAATTACTATAAATTACTTGAAATACATTTGCTTTATCTGCATGATTGATTGCAACGTACCAATTAGGCACATATCAGTAATTAGTGTAACAGTAAAATACTAGATGAGTATTCTGAATTGATTGACATGACAGGTATTTTCATTCAGCGACATATAACCCAACTCCATGGTCAAACAACACAGATAGTTATTTTAATTACTGTAAATGACAACTTGAACAGTTTTGAGATATGTATCTGCAAAGGTAGCAGGATTGAAACAGTTTAGGGACACTCAGTGAATAATTTGAAGAGACAACAGAGCCATTCAAACCATGTGGATTATGCTGTCACACACTGAGCCACAAATGGAGTTATTTTTCCTCCACCCATGACAACTACTCAAAGTTTTCTGCCATTTTAATTGAGGTCAAGATTAAGGTTTTTTGTCAGTATTTCTGAAAAGATTACATCAAAAGATGAGTATTCCTCACTCTCTCTCTCTCTCTACTTTGGTCTTGTGTCTTATGTGGCAAATGTCTTGTGGAGAAACCACTTTTCTTTTTTTGTAAGATACACCCACTGGTTTGACGGGATGGCCATGATGCACCGGTTCCACATCTGCGAAGGCGATGTCACCTACAGTAGCCGATTCCTGCAAAGTGACTCATATGTCCACAACTCCGAGAAGAACCGCATTGTGGTGTCAGAGTTTGGGACATTGGCTATGCCTGATCCCTGCAAGAACATCTTTGCCCGCTTCTTTTCACGCTTTCAGATTCCTAGTATGTGTCTTATTTAGATCTTACATATCTCCAAGTGTAGCATGCCATATCTTAAAATTATTCAATTCATTTGTTCATATATAGGTAACACACAAACTGTACAAGTTTAGTTGTTTATCCTTGTATGTGTATGTGTGTGTGTGTCTGTGTTTGTGTGTGTGGGCATGTGCGTGCGAGTGCGTGTGTGTGTGTGTGTGTGTGTGTGTGTGTGTGTGTGTGTGTGTGTGTGTGTGTGTGTGTTGGGGAAAGGCACAAAGCCTCTGGAAAACTACCGAGGAACAAATTGATGGAAAAAGTAGTGTCCGATGTTATCTGTGAAAAGGATGACTGTTGCTAAAGCGCTATTTAATAAGTTCCCGACATCTGTGTGTGTGTGTGAACAGAGGCCACAGATAACGCCGGTGTGAATTTCGTCAAGTACAAGGGGGACTATTATGTGAGCACAGAAACCAACTTCATGAGACGAGTGGATCCACAGAGCCTGGAGACGAAGGAGAAGGTCAGTGCAACGAATGTAAAAGTTTTGAATGCTGATGATGCTCATAAACAGTCAGAGTGTAGAAGAGAGAATGATGGATGACCGCTGATAAGGATGATGAGGACAACCAAAAATGATGTGTCACTGTCCATTTAAGGTGGACTGGAGTCAGTACGTTGCTGTCAACTCAGCTACAGCTCACCCACACTATGGTCGTGATGGGGCCACATACAACATGGGCAACTCATTCGGCAAAGGCGGTAACCTTCCATTACTCCTTGCTTTTACCTACCTACAGTATATATGTCTTTATTTGTGTAGATATCCTTAAGTGATCCATCATAACAAATAGTGTACAATGTAATCTATTTCAGGTTCCTTCTACAACATCATCCGTGTGCCTCCTCCTGTTGCGGGGGATGCAGCGACAGGGGACAGTCACAGTGCAGACCTGTATGGAGCCAAAGTCCTCTGTTCCATCCGTGCCACTGACCCCAGGAAGCCTTCCTATTATCACAGCTTTGGTGAGATACACACACTGCAGCAGTGAAACAAACAGGCTACAGCTTGCTTAGGTATCCTTCCCTTTTATATGTATAGTGATGTACAATTAATGAATTAATGGAGAGAGATTTTGTTTTTCATCCTGTACTGACAGGATGATTCTTTGTCACTGATGAGAGTGTCACAGTGTTTTTGTGCTCCTATTAATTACTGATTTAAATTCTAGCCTCGCCTTGCTTCTTTTTTTTGTCAATAACATCTCCTGTGTCTTTCTGTTTAGCTTTCACCATCTCTCTTTGTCTGTTACTCTGCGTCTGACTCCATGGCCGAGCTCCATTAAGATACACATAATTTATGTAATAGTGTTTGAGATGTTTTGTTGTTTGTGTCTATATTAGTTTTTACCTCATATGTGCATATTTCAGTTAGAGATCATTTATAGCAAATGGTTATACAGCTCAATTTGGCGGAATAGGCTCCGTTCTTTGAGGGAGCTCTTAAAGAATCCCGGCAGGGACAAGGACTCTGCCGGGAGAGATAATCCCCCTAATAAACAAATCCATTAACATTACATCTTAGTAAAGGCAACAGTATCAAAAGCATACCACATAATGTGGATATTGGGGTGGTTAGGAGAGCTGTGACAACATTGCATAAGCGTATGAGCAGAGTAAAAGTTAGAAAATGTTGTGTTATAATGACCACACATGTTTGAATGTGATTGGATGTTACTAGTCAGCTAAATAGTCAATCATTTGATAAAGAAGCCATTGATAATGGTGAGTCAAGCTGGTGCCGATCAGCTAATGCAAGCATGCCTTCATTACGCTCGGAAAAAACTAAGTTGCACCAGTTGGTTTTCGTACTGCACCAGTTCCCTGATTATATCTCAGTTTATATTTCTGGCAGACCCCCGTTGCCCTGACAGACTGTCTGGCACCAAGAAAGGGTGATGGAACATTTTAGGTTCATACCGGCAACATATAATTACTTCAGTAGAGGTACAGTTCATGGGGAGTTATGTTTAGCCCCTATTTAAAATTTTTAGGAAAGGTTTGTAATGAGGTAGTAAAGATATTTACTAGCTGCAAACTGACTGGCCAAATACAGGGTAGGAGTGGAAGTGGCCTCCTGCAAAAAGGCAGAGACATTCCCATGGCATCATTTTTGTAAACCCTCAATTACTGGTCCATTTAAACAACATGGTGCCACTTAGAAATTGTTTGTCAGTTCTCATATTCACCTTTAGAAAAAAAGAAGCTTTGGCTTACACCTAAGTCACTACTGAATCACATTGACAGGTAACAAGAACTTGCAGTAATGAACCCATTTTGTATATGTTCATGAAAATATTTATGAGGCGTATCGGTGAGGCATTGCAAAAAAACGATGAACTCTGTCATGAAACTACTATACGCAATCAGCATTGCACCGATGGGTTACACTCTATCTGTGACCGAATTCAGATGTATTATTTATCCCATCAGGCCTATGCATGAGTGTGAAAATATGATGTATAATGAAATATCTATATGCAAATATGTGTTTTGTTTACCTCACACATTCCCTCCTGTGTGTGGCCTGCCTCTCCAGTCATGTCGGAGAACTACATTGTATTCGTCGAGCAGCCGATCAAGCTGGACCTGATGAAGTTCATGCTGTGCAGAATCCAGGGGAAGAGCTTTCATAAAGTCATGACCTGGGAGCCTCAGACTGAAACAATCTTTCACTTGGTCAACAGGCACACTGGCAAGGTGGGCTAAGATTACTTCCCTGCAAACAGCAGTAGGCTTACTTCATGCAAGAAAGTGAGAAATAGGAAACACACATCCATTTGCTGAATAGTCAGAACAAAAAAAAGGGAAAAATGCAAGCTAATCTCTTCACGCATAGTGAGGTTTTTTCCTCATTTATTTTTGATGAAGTCACACTTCGATGGGGCATAGCCTTTTCCCATACAATGTTACTCTCAATTTGCTCCATCTCATTACACAGAATACCCATAAAAATATCAAACAACCCAATGTGAATCACAACAACAGCAATGCCGTCGAGGGCACTTAAAAATCGAAACAGAAACTCCTTCCTGTTTGTTCAAAATACATTATTTTACATTACATTACTCCTGTGTTGTTAATATAGTTATTCCCTAATTGCTTGCTCTGACTGGTCCAACAGGAGAGTAAAGTGAAGTACCGTGCAGCCCCCATGTTCGCACTGCATCAGATCAATGCTTATGAGGACAACGGCTTCTTGGTCATGGACATGTGCTGTGGGGACGATGGAGAGATCATTGGAGACTTTACTCTGGAGAACGTCCGCAGGGAGTCAGGGGCGGAAATGGACAAGGTAATCGCATACAGTTTGACTCTGAGTTGTATGCAAACACACACACACACACACACACACACACACCTTCTCATGTAAGGCATTTTATGATTGCCTGACATAACAGCATCCTGTTTTATACGTTGTTCATCAGTGAGTGGCTTAGAACGACATGCTAGCTTTTACATATCTATATTCAACAGAGGTGTTATTCAAATATGAGTGCTTCTATTCAGCAAGTTTGCATTCTTACTGTAACACTGCCATAATTTCACTGTCCACAAAACATTTTTCCTCTTCATCTTTTTTTCACCAAGGTCATCTCTCTCTCTCTCTCTTTCTCTTTCATTTACAATTTTAAGCAGAGTTTGTTCAGTTGTAGCTGACCTTCTCTTATATATCCTTTTACTTTATACTCTAGTCACTCATAAATTAGTCAGCTTTGATGCAATAACTTTTTGAAATCTCTGCAATTCCAAATGAGTTGAACTGTCATTTCCAATCAAAACATACTTGCCTGAAAAGAAGATAAGAAGGCCTCCAAACTAAATTGCTCCCATGTAAGAATGTTATTTTGTATTTTTGCATGTTGTCTGATTGTACCTGAGGTCACATTGCACCTTTCAGGCAAAGGAGCTACTCACAGTCTGTCTGATTTATTTTGGCAGTTTTACAACTCCTTGTGCAGAAACCTCCCAAGGAGATATGTCCTACCCCTCTCTGTGGACGAACAAACTCCTTTGGACCAAAATCTTGTCACTCTTAATCAATGCAAAGCTACGGCAAAGAAGACAAAACCAGAAGAGGTAGGGTTAAATGGAGTGCAGTATGCTCATTCCTTGTATAAAGTGTTATGTTTAAATATACATTACTCTATCTGCTTTTACTGGAATTATGTAAAGAATGAGATGTATTGTCATTAGGAATAGAGCAGACTCACTACCATACTCTATTGTGCAATTATGTATCAAGATGAGACACTAAATGTACTTTCTTCAAGATAGTAATGTCATGACTTGCAGATATATGATGTTAAAATGGGAGTCAACCATGCAGCAGAACATGTGCCATTTAAAAGCCTATGTGTGGCCAACAGGAACACGCACGCACGCACGCACGCATGCACACACACACACACACACACACACACATACACACTTACTGTCCAGTATTCTCAGTCGGAAATGTTGAAAGAAAGGGTGATGCTTTAGTTGTCATGACTACCTCAGTGGCACCGTTCTCAGTGTTGGTTCTCAGTGAATATGGTGTTATGTCAATGAAATACAGCTGTGAAAGTGCCGCTGGCTACCACAGTCACTGAAGACAAATCAAAGAATGTGGGTTTGTCACTACAATTATGTGTACATATATTTTACAAAGTATAATTTGAAAATAATATTGTCCTAAACTAAAGTTTCAAATAAATGCCAGGAATCTTGTGCAGGTATCCATTTACCTGCTTGAGAGAATAATAGAGTATTGATTTTAGCCCTCGCAGCCTAACAGTATAGAGTAAATCAGGTCGGTTTGTGTACATTACGTAACAAGACATGCTTTTTGGCTACAAAATCAAAGATGATGGAAAAATGTTGACTATCTGCTGGGATTTTCAGGTGTACATGACCCACGAGGAACTTCACGATGAAGAGTTGCTGCAATACGGCGGCCTCGAGTTCCCTCAGATCAACTATGACCAGTACAACGGCAGACCCTACCGCTACTTCTACTCGTGTGGCTTCGGACACGTCTTCAGTGACTCCCTGCTCAAGATGGATGTTCACACCAAAGAGCTTAAGGTTTCCATCAATCAAAGACTTCTTATGGAGGCCTCAATGTGAACTATAATCATATCAAAGTTAGGTCCATTGCTGTTTTTTCTATATTTGAGGGCAGGCGGTTTGGGAGTTGGTTTTAGAACATGAAACAGCTCAGAGTGAAGAGGATATTGATGTAATCTTGCCTGTCTAGGTGTGGCGTTATCCCGGCTTGTACCCGTCTGAGCCTGTCTTTGTAGCTTCGCCCAAAGCCACTGAGGAAGATGATGGAGTGGTCCTGTCAGTCATCATCACACCCAGAGAAGTGAGTAAACCACAAAACAAAAACAGCAGCATTAGCAGACATTGTAAACTCAAACATTACATTGACTGATATTGACATTAGATTATATCAGCGTACAATTCAGAATGACAAAATGTTGTGGTAACCGAATTGTTCCCCATGGCTTGACAAAGACGAGAGGTAGTAGACTGTAGACTTCTTAAATCAGGTGTTCAGGTTTATTTAGAAGGAGATTCCATCAGACAATACAGAGGGTTTCAGAGTGAGCATGATAGCAGCGGGCTGAGGCCGCAATGGCACTCTCCTTAAAGTTACAGGACTCGTTTATATCGTGTGTTAGGGTGTATCACGTGTCTTAATCTTCTACAAATAGATAGATCGTTTCATCACAACAAGTCGAGCACATGTCCTTACATGGATTGTTTTCGTCTCTTTACCCGTGACCCAACCTTTAGATATACACACTCAGCAACTGTTGAAATAGAGGCTATTCAAATCTACAACAATGTCACGCTAACTTGTATTGAAAAAAAAAGAAAATAATAATAACCACAGTCAGACAGTGCTCTTATATATCTTTTATATCTCTTATATATCTCACATATATAGTATACTATATGTATATATACTGTATATACGGTTAATCAGCTATGTATGCATGTATATACGGCTATACTAATAATAATAATAATAATAATAATAATAATAATAATAATAATAATAATAATAATAATAATAATAATAATAATATATGGTTTAATACTTTAATTCTTGTGAGAAGGTCAACCTTTTTCTTTCCATAAAATATTTAATCGCTTCTGTTTCTGTTTCCAGGAGAAAAGTGCTTTTCTACTGGTTCTGGATGCCAAGACCTTCACTGAGCTGGGTAGAGCAGAGGTCCCTGTTAATATCCCTTACGGGACCCACGGAGTGTTCAACATTATGGGGTAGCTGTGCCACACAGTAAGCAGCTCTGTGGCAAGAGGCTGAAATTGAACAATATCCACAGCATAGAATATTTATATATATAGAATAATTCCCTGAAACTGTAAATGAAAGATACAAATAAATAAAAAGCTGGGGGGAAATGCAGACTGGTGTTATTTGTTCTTGCCCCCTTTGATAGGAATAGTTGCATGTCCTCAATGTGTGCGGCAATATTTTGAAGACGGACAAGATAGAAAGCCCAGCATGGGGCAGAAAGTTTGTCCTCTATTTGTTCTTATTCAAGCAATCACCACATAGCATGCAAAAGGTGCTTGAAAGGACTTAGTACTTAAAAATAAAAAATGAAAAAAGAACACAAAAGTTAATGCACAAATAAAATTAAGGCCATTTTTCTGATTAACCCCATAGTGTTTTTGGATCATCACGCCCCTGGAAACGGAATACTCCCAGTGAGAACGGAGCAGCACTCAGG
Source organism: Hyperoplus immaculatus (assembly GCA_949357725.1). Lineage (NCBI taxonomy): Eukaryota > Metazoa > Chordata > Actinopteri > Uranoscopiformes > Ammodytidae > Hyperoplus > Hyperoplus immaculatus. Next base: position 15,725,890 of record OX442351.1, read on the forward strand.
ATACATAAAAATGCATCGGAGGAAATTCAATTTACGTTAAAGTAATGTGATAGAAATGGACAACGTCTGAAAGGCCTGTAAAACAAATGTATCCAACTGGTCGATAGCCTCCGAAGAGTCTGGCAAAGGTCACATCACACATTGTGTGCAGTTTAGATGCTCAAAACGACCCAAAACAAAGCTGACGTACATATGAAGTGACATTGCGTACGAAACTGTGGGCTGAACAGAGCAGTGTTAAATAAAAGGCAGTGGTAGGGCACAGGCCCATCTCAGAATGTGAAGCAGCCTACACCTGTCACTTCAATATCTCCACAATTGACTATGCTATTTTTCCTCTCACATTGATTTGAATGAGTTGATTTGACTCCAGGCTCCACACCTGACACAGGCGTTATGGCTGTGTGAAGGCTGAGAGGTGTCAAATATGTTTGGACTTTTTTGATATTTCAAAATCGACTCTTAGTCAATAGTTACAGTTTGAAAGATATATTGCAACTGTGCAGTCAAAATAGTTCGACGTTTCATCTTTATCTCCGCTTTTTTACACTGAGCTGACTAAAACAGGAGTGAATTGAGCCACAGTTTACGGTTTAAATTAATTGAATTTCTTATAATTAACAACACTTATGTTTTTGTTATGTTCTCTGTTCAACTCATGCTGTCGCCTGATAAGCATGCTGCACAGGTCTCCCAAGATACACACTAATTAGCCAATAATAATTCCTAATCTAATCAGTCATGCTTAACCTCTGTCTGTGTAAGTGCACATACTGTATGCTAAGGTTCATTAGTCTCTCCAAAGAGCACGACTAGCCGAGAGAGATACAGCGACCTTTGCCCTCAGATAAATCTCAAGCTAAATTTTGCGTTTGCAAAGTTGCGAGGCGAAGCAAACCCTTATCAATGTTGCCCAATACCCTTTTAATTTAAAGTGTTATTGGTTGAGACATTAAGCATGAGGATCAATGGCTCACTCAAGGTGTTATTCTAGATAGTTAACACTTTGATGGCTCAATTTGTGGAATTCACCCGGTTCGAGTTTGAATGATGGCCGAGCACACTAACTAAATAGGCATTCTGTAACACACACACTGAACTTGCATGCACAACATTGGTATGCAAGTTTGTCTGTCCAGCTTTCAAGGTGACAGACTGTCTAAGCTGTTATTTGACCTATGAGAGTAAGCATGAGCTCACTCTCACCCCCCTCCCCTCTCCTGTCATACTGGGGATAAGTTATTGTACAGTCTTACATTTGACTGTTATCTGCGTCATTATTTCATATCCCATGAATTCAAAGTGATATCGTCTATATTCACCATCTTGGACACACTTCTCAGAGGCGGAGGCTATGCTTTTTCCCTCATAAGGAGAACAATGTCTTCCACTTCCAGATTTGTCACTCCCTATCTTCACGGTCTTGAGCCATCTTGTGGGAGCACAGTTATCTGACACACGCATTATGTGCATCATGCGTGCCTGAGCGTCTGCAAGTGCTTCCTTCAGTGCACATAAAGATATGCTTATTTACCAAAGAGTCTAGAGTACAGAGTCTCACATGTGTCTGTGTTTCCCTGTACGCTCTCTAATTATAAGCGTAAAAATGATGCTTTGTGAAGTCAGAATGGAGCAATTAAATACCAGTGGAGGGGGTGAATCATACAATGTCATAAAGAATAAACTCCCACCATGGACGTGACAGTCTGGCTCAAGAAAATAAATATGTGAAGAGGATTTAACCATGTGCCACTATCGCGGATGGAAATAATGTGATGCCTGAATAATAATCCGCGATGCAGATGTAGTTGTTGTATTCACTGTATTTGCAGCTAATGTTTCTCTCTGCAGGCCTTTTTGTGTTAAATGAAATTTTCTTCTTCCTCTTAAGCCAACTGCTCAAGCAACTGTAAACGTCATACGATTTATGCAACTGACGGGAAATTCCTTGAATAAGTCAATGTTCTCTTTCTTTTCTGCGAAAATAAAATAAGAGAATTTGGTTTGGTTTTGGAAATAGTTGCACAAAATGCACGATGACATTCTGTGTTGAAAAAATGCATTTCTGCACAAAGACAGTTGAACAATAGGTTGTATCAGTCACTGCAACACTAATGCAGGACAGATACAGGACACATTCATGGTGGTGGATGATGCGTTTCAGTTTCTTCGTAACGACAGAGACCTTAAACACTGGGGGAGATGAGAATAAGCCCAGGTCAATATAGGCAGAATGAGGCTGATTTAGCCATTATATCAGCAAGCTCTTTTCCCTCTTGGATGCAAGCCTGCGCTGACAGTCAAACATCATTATGAGCAAGTGGCCTTGCAGTTTGTCAATGTCAGATTCTCTGAATAGAGACTTTGTTTTCAAGATTTATGACATTCCGGGCACTATTTAAGCGATGATGCGCAACAAAGTCATCTTGTTTAATGTGAAGCCACTTTGAAAAATGGCAGAATCTGTGGGTTGTGGGCTTATTTCCTCTGAGCACATGTATAATATGAGGCATTGTTCTCCTTTTTTTCTATCTTTCTTTCTATCAGAGGAAACACAGATGTCATGCGAAGTGTTGGGGTATTGCAGAAATGAATGATGACATTGTTGCTATCATTGTTCATTCACCCTTGATACCCACCAAGAAAGATACTGTGCATGAAACACAAAAAAATTGTTTCATATAATGTTGCGGCTTTCACAGTGTTGGGAAAGTTCTTTTTCTACGTGAACTAGTTCAATGTTCAGTTCACAACCTTTTAAATGAACTAGTTCAGTTCATAGTTCATAATTCAAAATTCTGAACTAAGTTCACAGTTCAAAAATGAACTAGTTCATATTTTTTTTTTCAATATGTTGCTGCAGGCTGCTATTTTTCTAAATAATTGCCACATACCATATAGAACCACAGACAGAAATTATTTCAATAACATTCAGTCCACACTAGAAGCCAGCTGCAACTTTTACCCCTACAGTATATTCTCAAAAACATGAGGAAAAAGTTGCTGTTTGATGTTATTTTTAATGAATTAAAAATTAATTCAAACAAAAACGGTTAAGGTGCAAAAGTTTTTCCATTTTTATAATTTTCCAAACCTGGAAACAATTCACATGAAATTTCATTCAAAGAAAGCAATACTGAAAAATATACCAGGCAAGTTCTACTGTACAAACAAATTAGCCTACAACTTAAAATAGTAAAACCCTCAAGGAGACCATTCTAAACTGCAGTATATGGCCTACTGTTAACAAAAAAAGTCCAGAAGATGTGTTGACATACTTATTAACACAAACACAATCTGAGGTAGGTAACAATCATACGAAGAAGAGGTAGAACCTGAGGCTAGGTCCATGGTCTGAGTCATGGGTCTGAGTAAGTGCTGCTGCATTCATTTGTTTTTTTCCCGCGGTGTTTCGCATTTTGATGACGCAGCGGCGGTGCGACGCTGTGGTGGCATGTGTTGCCAAATCGAGAGGCACCTATTTGCAGACACGTTGGTTGCGTTCCGAATCGCATAATCTTTCTTTTTTCTATTCTACATACTACATCCGACGATAAAAAGAATCTAGTTAGGATGCAGTAGGCATACTATTGGGACATACTTTTCTCTCTTATTTCATCATAACATTGCGCCTTGATCTTGCCTCTTGCTTTTATATCCGTCGCATCCCCGTTTGTTTTCATATGGAGGCTTCGTCGATGTTACGTCACTTCACGTGTGCACTGGATTGTGGGTCAGAGTCGCCCAAATAGGATGCACTTTTCAACACTAACAATCTTGGCCGCACGAAGTAGGACATCCGGGTACTTCTAACCATCCTAAATCTGGCCACAAGAATCGGGACATCCTAAATCTTTTTTCTACATACTATATAGTAGAAAGTATGCGATTCGGAACGCAACCATGGGGAAACGGAGCTCCACCGGAAATACGAAATTTCTTCTTCGTTTTTTTTTACTGGAGAGGAAGGTGGGCCGTGAGCATGTGTGAGGTTGCAGTTTCTCTTCACTGATGTAACAAATATATCATTATCCTGACTTCCAAAAGCTGCTTGTCTGAGTCTGCGTCTCTCTGGCTCAAAACAGTGAGGACAGAAAGCCATTCTCGATACTTGTATAACAGTTGTCAAACGAATCATTGAATGAAGCTGATCATGGATCTGATCAGTAGTTCTCAGCCCTCTAACACATCGTGAACATGCTCTACATTCAGATTAATAAACCTATTGTATTGTATGTATCTCATTATTTATTTATTAACAGGAGTTTTTTAACGTCTGTGCCACTGGCTATTTATGTCTGGTTGAAATGTAATTCTGCGGCTGCACGCGATCGTTACTGTTCACTTGCGTGATCAATAGCCTAATATGAATAGGCTATAGAAATTATATAATAATTAAAACTGTGATCACTAGAGGACAAGGAATCTGGTAATAAATCAATCAGGATCTACAATGGAAACTGTCACCTTATGTGTTAGACGTTAATGTCTTTCACCCCACTTTTTAAAATGAGCTGTTTATTTTAATGTGGTGGCACTTTTTGTGTTTTATTTATAAGAGTTTATATTTGTATGTGATTGACCTACTTGTGATAATTGTGAATTAAAGAGACGGATTTCGGAAGATGTAGCCTACACAAAACTTCGTTGCTTCATTCATCTTCTACCTCAACATCTACTTTTTACCACCGTCCTGGCCACTTGGGACCCTTAACAAACTGACTTATTTTACTGTCTTTTACTGTCTACTAGCACCATAACCGGTGGAAACTGTGTCTTGTTATTATTCACCGCTAGGTGAACGCCGGCAGTAAAACAAAAAGAAGAAGAAACGCTGGGTGATCGCCGCCAGTAAAAAAAAACGAAGAAGAAATTTCGTATTTCCGGTGGAGCTCCGTTTCTCCATGGGTCTGCAAATAGGTACTCTTGGCCAAATCGGGTGTTTTTCAGCTACATATTAAGGGCTGTTTACGATGTCTTTTAGTGGGGCTTTTCTATGGAAACCTGGCACTCGATGAACGATTGAACGACTGTAATAAGAGCGCCGTTCACAAACGCCAGAATGAGCGCGTTCGCAAAAACGTTCATGAGGCAGAAATACGTCCAGTTCACGTTCGCCCCCAATATGAACGAGTTCACGAACGAACGTTCATTGAACGCGTTCAGGCACAACGCTAGGCTTTCACATACAATTATATGGCAAAATGCAGGAGATGAAAGAAATACAACACAGGCCAAGTGAGGTCAAAATAAATGTACTGCATCTTTCCCCAGCTCCCTGTAGGAAAATTACAGGCCCATCCTGGGGATTTTTCAATAGGGCAGCATTTATTATTGGGCCTCGATCATGGACATATAAAGTCCAACGTTTTCCACGTTTTCCAACGAGAGCAGCTACCGGCAGCGCCCTCTGCTGGTCCCACAGAAACTACACTTTATAAAGTGCTGTGATGCCTCGACACACATGCAGTCAGTGCGAAAGAAGCGTTCACTCCCTCCAGAGGAGCGCACAGATTTTTGAGGCAGCCAGTGGAGGGAAAGAAAAAAAATCCAGTCAGCGTTTTGCAGCACTTCCAGATGAGTTATTCTATCTCGTTAGAGACACTGGCATAGCTGATAGATAATTTAACGTCAGTTTAAGGAATGTTTTAGGGACTACTAGTCTCCAAGGGGCAATTGGAGCGGGCAGTCTGAGCCTTTATAATGCGGAGAGATCAAGTCTCAATAGTTTGTCGGTATGAACGCAGCAAAGACGGACCCTGAGAAACAAGCTTCATGGATGGACTGACTGATTGACTGGCATTTGATTTTTGATTTTTTTCAATATCAGTGGATTTCTTTTCTGAGTCGTGGTTAGTCTAATATTTAAAAAAAAAGAAAAGAAAAAAGAATCGTGGATTATTATTGGGAGTCGAGGATATTTTTTCCCGGAGGTGTGTCGTTAATGAGGATATTGATTTTTTTTACAGTTAGCCTACGCCTGGGTCAAGGATCCGGAGAAGGGAATTAACCTTTCTCAAGGTGGAAATATTAGTCTTATTGGACCCTAACTCATTTTTCCTGCCACCGAGTCCAACATGAAGTCAGTCACCGTGTGGATCTGCGTTTACAGCATTCTCCTTCTCTTAGGTAAGACGTGAAACATGGAAATAACATGATCAATTGTGTACAATATATGTTTTAGGCTATAGACGTGTAAAAACATTCAAACATCAGAAATGATTGTGAGGGAGAATATCCTTGTCCACTTTCATCATGCAGGAGTTGTTGGAGGGCACAAGGTTATTCCTCTGCTTTTTTATTATGTGTAGTAAAATGCTGATGGGCGTTCATGTTGCAGCAGAATGAGTTGATTAGATTTTGTTTAATTGTCATAATTATCACCCATAGGCATAGATTAAACTTGGACTAAGCGAGTCACTTTCTTTCTGCATTTGGATCCATTAAACAGCCATAGTCTCCATAACAAAAATATAATGCCCATTATTGCAACAGCACAATCCTGCTTTCATTCAGTGAAGGTAAAATATCTCAGGTATTTTTAGTAACACACTTGTCTAAAACTGTGTTCGAATGCGAGAAAATCCATCATTATCGTCACGTCTCTCATCGCCAACAGAAGCAGTACTACAAGTGCCTTCCACAGACATTAGTGCTTCGGTTAAAATCATCTGATAGACGAAAAGGAAAAAATTATACAGTTAACTTTATGTTGCTCTTTCCTTTCACATTGCTCTCTGATACTGATGCAGTATCCCCTCCTCTCTGAGCCTAATACTTAAGATCACCACAAGGGGTCTCTCTTGTCATTTCACCAGAACTGTCTGTACTTTCGTTCGTGGGAAAGGTGTGTTTGTATCTTGACCCCTGTCATACTGCAACACCCGAGTCTCTGCTCCGTGGGATTACTCGGGTTTTATTGTTTCAAGTTTTTCGTTTTTTTATTTTTTTTAAAGCTAATTCAGATGCAGTTCTAGCGGTAGCTTTTAGGTGCCAGCTTAACATCAGGTATGTGAGATATTCATCTATGATCAAGTCTTCCCTTAATTAGATGTAATAACTTGTTTTGGAGCCTTTAAATGCACTCAAGTGAGTAGAGGTAAGCACAGGTAAATCACTAATTATAAAGTATATGAGACATAACAAGATCCCATGTTGAGATGCGGAATGGCTAGAATGTAACTGTGTGGTTAAAAGGTGGGAGGGCATAAGGCCATCAAACCTAAATAGGTCCTATACTCCCCCAAAAAAGGGTAACCAGGTTTATGATATGCAATTTCAATTGCGCACACACACACAGACTCAAAATCTCAAATATAGGCTACCAACACAAATTCCTTTACTCATTATTTACCGTTTCTGAGCCCACTTTCTATTATAAAACCCCCACCTCTGTCTCCATGTCTACCACATAGATGAGGCTGCGAGTTCCTGGGATGGTTCTTCAGCTCTGTCCGTGTCCCTGGCCAACACTTCTCCAGGATCCCCAGGAGTGGGGCCTGGGCCCGGGGCTCAGCCAGAATGGGTGGACTGCATCCAGGCCAGTGACATGTGCAACCAGAACCCTTCCTGCAGCTCTCGCTACCGGGTGATGCGCCAGTGCCTTGTGGGCAAGGAGAAGGAAGCAATGCTGGACAACAACAGAGAGTGCCAGGCTGCCCTGGAAGTGCTGCTGTTGAGTCCTCTGTATGATTGCCGCTGCAAGAGGGTCATGAAGAAGGAGCTGCAGTGTCTGCAGAACTACTGGACCATCCACATGGGACTCACTGAGGGTAGGAGCCACATGCTTTTATGATTTTCTGTCTCACAAAATATTCATATCACTATTTTGTTAAACTGTGTGGCAATTTCGAAACTTAAAAAAACGAATGTCAAACAAGTCATGCAGGTTATTTTTAAGGTTAGAAATATACTTGTGAAAGGAGACTTTGCTTTTTTCTCCTTTTTCCCATCTTATTGTGAATTATCTAGGTCTTCCGTAGTATTAACTACCATAATGCTATAATATTGTTGCTTACAACTTGTGCAATGATACTAAATGTGTATGGCAGAGCTCTACATGTCTTGTACAACATTATATGTGTACAACAAGATGAATGTGCATGCTGCAGAACATAGTGTCTAAGTACACCACACCTCTAATATTAATAGATATGATTGAAGGAATCTTTCAGCTTTATAACTTTTATTTTAAATGATTATTCATACTCAAGTATCAGTGTACTTTCCAGGCAAAGACAAGACTGATGTACACCACACCCATTGTTGATGCCCAATTCCCTGATGCCCTTTTATACTGATACCCAGAAGCCCCTGATGAAAAATATATGCTTTCCTACTTTCCTCACCCTCTCAAAGGTAATGGATCTATAATGGGATTACATTACTTAGACCTGTTATGGTAGACTTATTGGTTTTCACCTAAAGTGTTCCATATTACCATGTAATTAGGTTGCAATCGTATAGCTCAGTGGCCCTTATGTGTCCACTTACGGTGGACATAAAATAGCACTCTTGTTGTAACATTGAAACCTTCTGGTTTTTACATTGCAATGCATTTAGAGAGCAGGACAGCCTTATGGACTGATAACACTCTTGGTTCATCCTTGAGGGTCAAACGCACACAGTGTTTTGTCATATTAAGACAGATTTGAATGAGTCAGAGCTGCTAGAGTTGCTCTACCCTGGGGATCGGGCTAAAGGGGGACCGTAACCCAAGAGTGACATCTTCTCCATGCCTTGTACACGTGGCTGAAGTCTCAGTGACCTGGTTAAGTGTCATGCCTTGTAAACATGGAGGAAGTAATGCAATCAGCCCGTTTGACACATGGGGTAATGGTGGAAATGTTGCAAAGACCCCAAGCTTTGAGCGTTCGGGGCGTTTGTGTGGTGATCCGTGAAGTGATTCGCCGGGCTGACTACTCATAGCACCAGCTACACTTCATCAGACTGATGGCAGCAGAGGGTCCCTGACACGAGTTCATGGGAACTGTAATGACATGGATGCTCCCCAGGCCTTCTGACTCCCTTCCTGTCTCTCTCTCTCTTTTTTAGAACTCTTCCTCTGCTTTTAACCATCTTAATGAGTTTGCTTTTGTACTGCTTTCTCACTATTACTACTATCTTTCCCCAACAAACAGCTGCTTCAGTGTTTGTGTTTCAATGCATCATGCGAGTTGTCTGGAACTCAAGGATAGGGACCTCCTGTGCCTGCTGTATGCCCTTCAATGAGCTTGTGCTTCTTTCTGAATAAATGCCTCTCAGCAGTGTCCCGTTTTGGCCATGTCGCCCTCTGAGATAAAACCTGCTTTAAAACCCAACAAAAAGCTCTTACAGCCCGGCTCTAATCTAATCACGATCCATTGTGCAGTCAAGCATGCTTTTGTTAACTGGAAACAATCTATGTACAACATCCATCTCTGGAAGCAAACATGAAGGGCGGAATCCCCACGGACCCTCTCGAAATGGTGCTAAACCACTCCTTCCATCATCAAACTCATTTGTTGCCAAAAAAGAGAGTGTTCTGATATCATTTAATGTGTTAATAAAAGTTAATGTGAAGAGTGAAAGAGTGGATGAAGAGGATGTGAAAGAGAAAGATAAGAAAAGTATTGAAACAAGCGATGATAAGGTCTACATGAAAAGTAATAACTGGTGGCTTGAGAACCAACATATTTAAGTACTTTGCACAGATATGGCCACTTTTCTGCAGCCTAACGCCATTATACAGTCTAGAGATTCATATAGAAATACGTCTCCAGCTATAAGTTGGTATACCTATGTTTATTATGACCCCTGTTGAACAGGGGCAGGAAGTTGGCCTGCAAGCTTGAGGTCTAAACTGTTGTGTAGCCAATACGAAGAGAACGCTTATGTGGACTAAGGATGGACTGGGACTGAAACAATGACCTTCTACCAGGCCTTCTGATACTCCACTGCCTCGAGCGAGGTTATTTCGCAAACTTATTTAGTGAGTATACCAGTATTCTCATTACCAAATACATAATCAAGTGAATGCAGTAAACAGTTCAATAAAAAGTGCACCTGTGAACATAAATAATCTAGTAGCCTACGTTTACATCGGATAAACCCAGCACAGGAAAACATAATAAAATGTCTTCAATTTGAATAACTTAGAGAGAGAAGGTTTGTTTTATGTTCTTAAATACCAGTTTGTCCTTCATGTTGACAGTTTTGTAGTTTTTTTCTCAAGTAAGAAAGAGAAATAATTCTTTGGAACATTGGCATCAGAGAAATGTTTGAAAAGTTCTACATAATGTATACAGTATCTTAATCAGAAGGAAGGAAGGATCGCTTTCACAGCATCAATCAACAGACAAGCCTGAGAGGTTTGTGCTCAAACAGGAGGGGATTGTATTTGACATGTGCAGACATTAATCCATAGTGTGTCGATAAGAGCTTTATTTGCTAGATCAAAAGGGCTTTGCCCACTAAAAGACTGATACTCACTGTGTGAAACAGCTCAGGGACTGTACTTTAAGTGATAAAGAATACATTTCAAAGATTAAAATAAAAAACATGGAAAGATTTGCTTCTACAGATTCTTTACGGTGCTACCTCGTCTGTTTCTCCTCTCACTGAAGTTTATGTCATTCAGCTACAAAATGGTTGCATTGGCACTGTGAGCTAAAGCAACCGTACGAAATTATAACTCATGACACTCTCAAATTGCAATTTATTGATCATGTTTTTGTATTGAAACAGTGGGTTTAGGTTTGTAATGGATAATAATTATAATAATACATTTTCGTTTGAAACAGCAATATATAACTGCCATTTGTCTTTCCCTCACCTATGTGGATGTTAACGAGAAGACAAGTAGGCTAAAGTGAAAAAAAGGAAATAGTATGATATATTTAATACAACTGTATGTTTTTGTGTGGCCTTATTGCCATGGCAGGACATTTAACACTGGTTCAAAGCGATTAAGGTCATAAGGGAGTATAGGATGTTGCCGAGATGTGGTTTAATCCTTGCTAGACCAGGTCCATAAGCCAAGCATCAGCATCACTTGCTCCTCACCACCCATGTGATGTAACATCAGCTATTGTAATGACTGGTTTCTGCAGCCAGAATTAAGTTCTGTACTATCAAAATTAATTCCAGATCAAACAGTCAATATATCATGCACAGGCTTTAAACCGTAGTGTTAAACCTCTCTCTCTCTGTCTTGTGAGAGTCCACTGATCCCTCAGTCTGATAACTGAAAATGTCATACTTATTTGAATCCAAACTGAAGAGTCTACCCTGAGACGGAAATGTAAATCATTTGTCCTTTTGCCAAGTCAAACCAGACTCACCATAAAACGCCCCGGTAGGAAGGCCCTCAAGCTGCCCTGTGTCTGCGAGACGGAACAGTAAATCACAGTGTTTATAACAAACAAGCTCCAGACACTTATGAGCAGCACAAGTGTCTCCTAGTTATGTAAGTCCAATGACAGGCCTGAATCTTTTAAATGGGTTTCAATGTTGACAATTTCAGTGATGAAACAGTGCATTGCTTCTGAGAAAACCCTTTCCAGTGTTTCTAGAGTGACTCAGTGTGACAACAACATGACTCAATCATGTCGCTGCTTGATGTGTTCTTGAAAACCAGCAGAAATCCTTTTTAGACATTTGACCAGGTGGTGGTAGCTACTTTTCTGCAGCATTGTGAATTTCCAAACGCATTATTTAGATGTATCTGTTTGAGTAACAAGGCCCCTGCAGCCATGATTTGTGGTCAGGTTTCTTCGCCATTGTTATACTATTGTTCCCTGCCTTTTAGTCTAGCAGCAAGTGCTCAAAAAAGGCTTTAGTTTTCGAGATACCCCTACCCGAGGTAGAACAAACCTCAACAATGATTTTTTTTATCTTTAGAATGTCCTGTTCATGAAATTGATTCTTGAGCACTTTTATCTTTGGGCGAAATATGTTTTTTTGGTTATTTTTAGAACTACCCCAGTCTCTCAAAAAGAGCCAAATTAGGCCATTCCGAATAGGGGATACGTGACAAAAAAGCCCATAACTTGGGAATGCTCACTCCTTTCTTCACCAGATTTGCTGAGGTACTAACCAGGTGTCTGTCCCACATCACCAAAAAGTTAGAATGTAATTAACCAAAACATTTATTGAAATAGAGTCCTGTATTTAGTTTTAGTTTAGGCGGAAATGGTACTTTTGTGGTGATAGGAAAAGAGGGTTGCTTTACTTTTCTCTCAAATATCACCAAAACATAAATCCCTGCCAAATATACCATTTATGTATTGTCTAGGATGCTATTTAACAATAACCAGTGGTTGTATGAAGATATCTATTACAGTTCAATTTCTAATGAGATTTTTCTAGAAGTACTCCTCCACTGAAATAGTCATATTAGGACATTCCGAATTGGGGATAGGTGGCTTAATAGCCTATAGTCCAGCAGATATGTGAATGCATTGTGCTTTTTATGATACAAACATGAGCTTTGGCACACTGATAGAGCATGCCCTAAGGAAGATTTTTGGCTATAGGGCCATCGCCAATTTTTCCTATGGCGCCCATGGCGGCCACTTTTAAAAATGGCCACCAGCAGCTCTTATAGTACCAGTAGCTTGGGTTGTAGAGCACCTAGGATCTTGATTATGGTGTCTAATCCTACATTTTCAAGGATGGACAAGGCAGTGGTGCTATTTAAAACATGCTAGAAATTACCCAAATTCATATATCTGGCATTCAGGGAACAAAATTGTGGTAAAACCTCCAAATATTAGCGGAGTTATGCATATTTTCATGAATTACAGAATCAGTTCATGAGTTGTATGCTGACCTTATATTGTAAGCATATAAGGTCAGCATACAACTAAAGTAAATATCTTTTTCAAATCCTGAACAATACATCAGTTTAGCCTGTTTGATAGGTTGATATTTTATCCGTGTAACCCACTCTGAGTAAGTCAACATTGCTCTAGGTACCGAAGGAGCTAAGTGATATAAACAGTTACCACAATGAAAGTACCAGGCAAGGTAAGTTGCAAGCAGTATCTTTTACTCACATAAAGTTGTAGGTAACACCTGTTAGGTTTATCAAACTTGCGTGTAAGACAAGGAACCCAGGTTAGTTCAACCAGACAAATGAGACACAGACACACTGATACACAGAGACAGTCAGCTCAGTTTCTGCAAACTGGGGAGAGGTAAGCTGCTCAGAATCAACTCCGCCGTTCCTCTCTCAAAGTCTGCCTTTTATTCCCATTGAATGTTGGTTACAAGCTTGTGTGTGTGCGTATCTACTAATGATTAATGATACTGGGAAGTTCTTGTTTATCAGCATTCCATGCCTGTTCTGGGAACCGACCGCCTCGGTCAGCCAGGTCATGGCGACCCTTTGGAAAGTACATATTACACAACAACATGTGGTTAATTACGGAGTATAAACAACAAGTGGTTAGATAAGAGCATATGATTACACAATGAAAACATTTTAAACCTTACATAAACCTTAAACACATATGCATATAAATCATTTTACAAAATTGGCCTAATTCTACTTGTACAAGAACGAGGAATGCAGTGGTACTACATGCTAAACTACATACATACTGGCATTCAGGGAATTAAATAACAATAAAACCATCAACACATTTATAATTATTTCTGAAAACACAGTCCACCACAGGGGCAAAGTGCACGGAAGTGCTGCCTTGGCACATTTGCAATGTCCACTGCACCATTTTTGCATCAACAGCAGAGGAGTTTACAACAGGCCTGTATCGATCCTGGTAGTGCGGCCCAGTGAAATTCCCATCTGCCTGTGGCCTTCCACTTCCACCCCCATTCACCTGATGATGGGAGTTCAGGGGCTGAAACCATCATATGTCCCCAACAGTGAACAGCTTGGTAGGCAGCCCTCTTTCTGTGTCACATCAGTGCTGCTTGTGTTGGAAGTCCCTCAATTGATCAATCTTTCTGGGTGAAGAGCTGCTTTCTCTGGTCATATAGCAATACAACAAATCGCTCCAGAGGCTCCATCCAGTTGTCTATGGAGTCAGGTGTGGCAGCAAATGCACAGAAGGCTTTTGTGACATCTTCAATGCTCCTCCATGTATCCCACGCATTTTTCTTACCCCTGCCACCAAAAGATGACATTGTGTCACATCCAGTAAAGGCATGGAACCCCGGCAAGGCGATACATCATTCTGGACCTAGTGCCGTTGCCATCTTGTGTGCTGCTACATGCTGAAAACTCTTTCCAGCTCCAAAGGCAACCCACAACTCATTGATGTTGAGAGAGTGGGCTGCAGTCACTGCCAGTACTAACACATCTGTGTCAACTGTGCATATTGATACACTGTTATACCCTTCCTTCACAGCATCTTCAAGGTGCAGTAGTATGCGGGTATCTGCCTCCTCATGTGTGCATAGTGCAAGAACTTCTACATCTCGAGGCTGAGTGCAGAGGACTTCAGCATGATGGGTGCTAATCACTTGTTTTTCAGTGTTGACGTCTGTCAGGCCCTTCAGGGAGTTCGTAGAAGAGTTGAGCCGTCAAGTGCCATTCCTGAAAAACGGCCAGAGTTTTTGCGCATTGACGACAACAAGGCTGAACTGTTCTCCTTCCTGGCATCTATCTTGCTGCGTGTTTCCGCCTTTAAACTGTCAGGAAAATATTGCTCCCACACAACATCCACTCTGCTGACATGCTCCAGCTTAGACAGGATGTATGGTGAGAACACCTTCTGTGCATATTCAGAAAAGGTCTCAGCAGCACCAGGTCGTAGCATGTTTACGAGCCCCATCAAGTATGTTGACCTGTACAATGGGGTTGGATTTGTTCTCTTGTGATGAAATCAGGTTCGCCAAACAGCCCACCAAGTCTGACTTGGTTCCAGTTCTTAGCTTGCCCATTTGTGACAATGCCAGTGGACATGCCTGGTTTTTCGAGCTAAAAGAAACTCATCCAGACTTCCATCACGTATCTGGGATACAATATAAAGCCTAGAGAACAGGGAGCAGTCACTCTTCAGGGATGAGAGCTGTTGTTAGGACCTGGAATTCTCTCGGACTGGAGGCCGGCTGAATAAAGGGAGGTTGTTCCTTTTGATGTGTTCTTTGATTGGCTATGTCTATATGTATATACCAGGCGTTCACTGACATAGGCCTCATACTGGTCCCGTCCAAGTTTCTCAACCTGGTTGACAGTGTCAATGACTGCTTCATCTGCAATGTCCCTAGTATCTAATACAAGAAGATCTACAGTGCTCTTTTCACAGAATGGATTGCCCATGTCTTCTACACTCTCCGACCACTTTATGAGGTACACCTGTTCAATTGCTTATAAAAACAAAAGACAACATGCTGAAGTTAAAACTGAGCATCAGAATGGGGAAAAAGCGGGTTTAAGCGACTTTTAACATGGCATAGTTGATGGAGCAAGGCAGGATGGATCCATGCTTTCATGTTGTTTACCCCAAATTCTGACCCTACCATCTGACTTTCGCAACCAAATCAAGACTCATCAGACCAGGCAAGACTTTTCTAATCTTTTATTGTCCTGTCTTCTGCTGCTGTAGCCCATTTGCTTCAAGGTTGGTCGCGTTTTGCGTTCAGAGATGGTATTCTGTATACCCTGGTTGTAACGAGTGGTTATTTGAGTTTATGTTGCCTTTCTATCATCTTGAACCAGTATGCCCATCCCCCTCTGACCTCTGACATCAACAAGGCATTTTCATCCACACAAATGTCGCTCACCGGATATATATATATATTTGGGCCATTCTCTGTAAGCCCTAGAGATGGTTGTGCATGAAAATCCCAGTAGATCAGCAGTTTCTGAAATACCCAGACCAGCACTTTTGGCAGTATCAACATTAACATGTTCAAAGTCACTTAAACCTCCTTTCTTCCCCATTCTGATGCTCTGTTTTTAGTTTAATAAGTTGTCCTGTTCAGGTCCTAACTGCATTGTGTTGCTGCTATGCGATTGGCTGCTAAGTTTTATGTGTTAACAAGAAAACCGCTGTACCTAATAAAGTGGCCGGTGAGTGTATAGCGCTAGTTAGTTCTTTAACTTCTCTTGCAAACGCCAATTGTGCACGACATCAGGATGTGTCCTACAAGTGGACTGGTATCCATCTGGCATAGTGGGTGTGTTCCAAAGCAAAGAACCAAAGCACAATCTTGGTCAGGCCATCTATATAGAGTAGGAAGTTGGCCTCTCTTATTGATCGCACATAGATAATTTAATCTATTTCTAGCTGCAGGACAATGGACCAGAAGTGGAACTGGGGACATGACAAAGCTCTTTCACTACACCAGTCTTCTAAGGACAGAGGAGTATTACCCTCCTCCAGGTAATTTATGTATTCGGTGAAAGCCCTCTGCAGGAGAAGATATAGGCTGCTGGCTGTGACCTGATGAGCATGGCAGGGGCGTCACGTGACAGGCTTTCATAAAGGAATCGGCTGTCCCTGTTGAAGCAACTCCAGCTTGCACAAGTGCTCCTGTCCAAATGCTACCTTCCAAGATGACGCCAAGTACCTTGACTGCTGCCATCTCAATGTGGAACCCACCAAACATCACAATAAAGTAGGGTTGGGCGATTAATTGAATTTCGATTTTCGATTCCAGTGCAATTGTTTATTCAGCATAAAGTTAAAACGCTCGTCCAGGATGTTAACACCGAAACACAAAAGCCTTGCGCGATTGAAGCAGCGTTTCACTCGGTGAAACATGGTGTGAGTGAGACACTGTGATGGCGGTGGGTAACGGTGTCATTCACTGTGAGAACTTGCCGGTTACGGGTAAAATGATAGTCGGGGATTCCTGCACGTTAACGCTGTTGAGGGGAAAGGCTTCCGCTTTCTGATTGCATTTCTCGAGCCTGAATATATTGTGCCATGTCGGCAAACTATCTGCGCGACAAGAGCAAATATACCGTGAGACGCACCCCCTCCGTTAGTTTCAGTCTACAGACGAAAAGTTACAACCAGCACCTAAGCATGGACTTCGTTTAAACAAAGCGTCTAATTTTTATGATCAGCGCTCTGATGCAAATTCTGAAGTCTGAACATTACGGTGTCAGCTGTGGTGTAGTTTTTTTTACAGCAACTCAACGTGCACTGCAAAAAAGGCAATAAGTCGATCTTTTTGTAGATTCATAGCCTACCTCCTCTTATAAGTCGAAGTACAAATGAATGGTTCACAATCACATCCCCAGTAAAATATTAATTTTACTCTTATATTCGAAGGTTTTACTGATTATTTATTTTGTGTGGCTTTTTAGTTGTAGGCTATGTTTGAGGAGCACAATTGGGAGTTTTGTTTATGTAATGTTGAAAGAATTGGCTGAATTTTCATTTTGGTGCATCCCTACAATGAATAATCGTCTTTAATAACCGTGATTACAATATCAATCAAAATAATCATGATTATCATTTTTGCCATAATCGAGCAGCCCTACAATAAAGTTATCTTCACCATGAGCTGCTGGCCAAGTCCACTGGATTTGTTTTGCCACTGCATACAGAAGTTGATCCAGAGTGATGATTGGTACCTGACCAGGATTCAGAATATCCACTGCCTTCTTCACCACATTCATAGAATGGCGAATCATGGCAAAAGGTTTTGGCTTGGTCATAGAAAAGGGGAAGTACACACTACATTATGTGGTGTTAACAATGTTGTTATGCTTCAGTATGATTATTGTATAACATTTACACCTAGTGAGATCCACTGTGAAGATCCCTCTCCATTCAGAGCTCCCGGTGTGATCCTTCCAGGACGAGGAACCGACTCATGAAATACTCCACATGTGGTAGGGACGTACCAGTCGCCAGGATACACACATCCATTGGACTGCTACATACATCCTTTCCAAGAACTGTCACAGGACCAGTTACAGACAGTTTAACAGAGAACCACTGACAGTGATTGATTAAACCGAAGGGATCACAAAACATACAGACTAAAAGGACTATTGACAACACTTGTTTATTTTAAATGGCCCATGTTTTTATTTTCAAATAATGAACAGTATGCATATGTGTTTTGGGTGTTACCTACAACTTTATGTGAGTAAAAGTTACTGCTTGCAACTTACCTTGCCTGGTACTTTCATTGTGGTAACTGTTTATATCACTTAGCTCCTTCGGAACCTAAAGCAATATAAGGTCAGCATACAACTCATTCACTGATTCTGTAATTCATGAAAATATGCATAACTCCGCTAATATTTGGAGGTTTTACCACAATTTTGTTCCCTGAATGCCAGATATATGAAGTTGGGTACTTTCTAACATGTTTTAAATAGCACCACTGCCTTGTCCATCCTTGAAAATGTAGGATTAGACACCATAATAAAGATCCTAGGTGCTCTACAACCCAAGCTACTGGTACTATAAGAGCTGCTGGTGGCCATTTTTAAAAGTGGCCGCCGTGGGCGCCATAGGAAAAATTGGCGATGGCCCTATAGCCAAAAATCTTCCTTAGGGCATGCTCTAACAGTGTGCCAAAGCTCATGTTTGTATCATAAAAATCACAATGCATTCACATATCTGCTGGACTATAGGCTATTAAGCCACCTATCCCCCATTCGGAATGTCCTAATATGGCTATTTCAGTGGAGGAGTACTTCTAGAAAAATCTCATTAGAAATTGAACTGTAATAGATATCTTCATACAACCACTGGTTATTGTTAAATAGCATCCTAGACAATACATAAATGGTATATTTGGCCGGGATTTATGTTTTGGTGATATTTGAGAGAAAAGTAAAGGAACCCTCTTTTCCTATCACCACAAAAGTACCATTTCCGCCTAAACTAAAACTAAATACAGGACTCTATTTCAATAAATGTTTTGGTTAATTACATTCTAACTTTTTGGTGATGTGGGACAGACACCTGGTTAGTACCTCAGCAAATCTGGTGAAGAAAAGAGTGAGCATTCCCAAGTTATGGGCTTTTTTGTCACGTATCCCCTATTCGGAATGGCCTAATTTGGCTCTTTTTGAGGGACTGGGGTAGTTCTAAAGAACAACCAAAAAAACATATTTCGCCCAAAGATAAAAGTGCTCAAGAATCAATTTCATGAACAGGACATTCTAAAGATAAAAAAAATCATTGTTGAGGTTTGTTCTACCTCGGGTAGGGGTACCTGAAAATCTGAGGGCCCCTCCTGCTAGTCTATTTGGGCTACTGTACGACACAGCTGAAGGGTGTTTTAATGTTGTTGAACCTTCAGAAGTGGTGATAATGGTGACCTGATAATTTGATCGTAAAATGGCAGCAGAATTCCATGCGTCAATGCAGCGTCCTTGAAGGATAATGGGTGGTTTCTGTTCTGAATGAGCCTATGTTGGTGTGAGGCAATGAGGTCTAACACTTTGAATCTATAAAAGAAATAATTGCTAAGAAAGAAAAAACTGTCTGCTATACGCAGGGCAATGGATAGGTGGCTGTAGTTCTTTTTACATTGTGCCCCTGGCCTAATGTTTATATAGCTGTAGAATTGTAGTGGAATTGGTCATTTAAACAATATATTTCATGCCTCCAACATACAATGTTTCATTGCCTCAGCTCTGAAACCGAAGCCTCAAAGTAGGAATGAAAGATCTTTTGTGAGGACCTTTCAGAGCAGTTTAATAAGCAGAAGCAATTAGCGGAGCTCCACCAGTCTGTTCCATCTTATTGTGAGAGAGGGCAACTGTATCTTTGCAAAGAAAATGACGAGAATACCTGTCAGTTTTGTGGAATGATTTATTTTCACAATTTTTCATGAATGCCAGTGTTGCAAAGGTCATCCTCTGAATATGTCACTACATCGTGCTAATTCCACAAGTTGGCACCCTAATGCTGTGGGAGGTTGCATGAAATGGACAGAGTGCGAATGTTGTAGGCACGAAGGGAGAGACATGGAGAGAGCGAGAGTGAGGACAGGAGGTGAGGACAGGACAGTAGATGGATGATGAGGAGGGGAAGGGGAAGGAAATTTAAGAGAGAGAGAGACAGTAAAAAACAACAAATGTGAGAGTGAGAGAAAGAAAGAGAGAGTCATGGGGGTGACCACAGAGGAGGGGGGTGTACAAAGGTACACAGTATTCCTGGGTGAAACCATCATTACTATGAGCAATGGTAGCAGTCACCGGCCATTACCTTAGCCATCCACTGTCATAAGCAGAACATTTTTCCAGCCTGGCCCGCATGTCAGGGGATCGGGGAAGCAGGCTCCTGCATGCTGAATATGTCCTCTCTCTGCTTTCTCCTCTCCCCTGCACCGGAGACCCAGTCTGCACTCGCTAGGTGGCTACTTCATCATCAGAGGAAGGGACCTGCCAATAGCTTCTTGAATGGGATCAATAAGGTCTTTCAGTGCTTTCTCCCTCCTTGTCCTTTTCATGCCTCCTTCTCTCCTTTCATTTTTCATCCCAAAATGTGAAAAGGATCAGTGAAATATGATGACAATACAGACGCTGTTAGTCCTCATAAATCTGTCTAATGATTTTCCATACTGTAAGGTGAACTGCCCGAGATGGCTCCCATTCACCATCAGGCCGGTATAGAGAGTGACAGTGCGGGTGAAATGGGGGCCAAGTAGCGGGGTTTAGATTAGCCTTTTATAGCAGAGTGAGTTCTCAGGGCTCTCTATCAGAGGGCAGAGTGAGTGACGGGCCATTCTGCTCTGTGAATACTGTCATGATGTGTGCAATGAGACTCACTCCTGGCAGAAAGGTTCACAGCAGTGCCGAATGACTTGAATGAATTTTGCATTGCCAAATTCAACTAACGGGCCCCTGGGGCTGTCATCACAGCATGGTTACTGCTGTCTTTCTCTCTCTGTGTCAGCCTTTTTCAATATCTGCATCGAAATAGCTACTTGTTGAAATCAGTCATCCAAGCTTTCTTTCTACCATACAGAGAAATTCAAAGCACAATTAGACTAGTAGTCAAACACAGATTATATAGTTAGATTAATCCTTTGGGACATTATCCCTCAGTTAGCAATACAGCAGCACTAATCATGTTTACAGTAAATATTTATGTTACTTAATTAAGGCTATTTAAACCGTTGTAAATGTGTAACATCCAAAACGATTGGGGTATTCCATGCCTTCATATTAGCATAAAATGTAAAATGGCGATAAGAGACTGATATATTGGGCCGGCTGTTTTTAATGTTCTGCCCAATATGCTGCTATGCAATAAATATGATAGCCTCTTTTACTGAAGTTTGCAGGATTAACACCATATTCAACATTTAGCACCTATCACCATGTATTAAAATGCTGATTTAGATAAGCAACTGTGTAACTATTCATATAATATTACAATCGCATTACTGTACATTCCATTCTGTGTGTGTGTGTGTGTGTGTGTGTGTGTGTGTGTGTGTGTGTGTGTGTGTGTGTGTGTGTGTGTGTGTGTGTGTGTGTGTGTGTGTGTGTGTGTGTGTGTGTGTGTGTGTGTGTGTGCCTCCTCTGGGTCTAGTCTGTAGCTATCACATAATGTCCCGGTTAGAATAGCAATGTTTCTGGCATCAACACACTCATTGATATGACACAGTTAGAAAAGCTGTCAGGCCCCTGTATGGTCAGATGAGAGAAACTATTATAAATCTGTAAAACACCACGACGGCTGGTAATTGAGTTTAAAATCTGAAAATCACTTGAATCGTGAACTGAATTGATACTTCAACTTGGGAACGTTTAGGCACTATTTTTAAGGAAGAGGCATTTGTGGTATCACTTCATATTTTTTTTAATTCACAAATTTTGGGAGTTAGTCGTCGAATAGAACAGATTAATGTATTCAACCTAAAATTATATAAACTGAATTCCCATATTGTAGATTTAAAGAGGACAGTAGTCTTGGCGAGCATTACCTCCACTGACAGCTCATTTAGAAACTTTGGGAGCTTTGACAGCAAAGGCTCGGCCACCTTTTGTTACCAGGCGAGTTTGTGCAACTAGCAGGGCTGTGCAGATGACCTCCGGCTGTGCCATGGGCTGTGCCCCTGGATGCTCAGGCTGTGCTTATAGTCCTCCTTGTATGTGATTAATACAAGTTGAGAAATAGTAATGCAAAATATTGTTATTATTTAAATAAGAAGTAATAGGTAACATGATTTTACAGCCTTTTCCAGTTGCCTGCAGCAAAAATAGGGAACACTATGAAATCAGTATTAAACAAGAGCACAATCGATATAGGGCACCTTTGGAAAACAAAACAAGGTGAACGACAGTTATTAAAATGACTTTGCTTCCAGCCATAAACGGTTTGCCAAGAATGTCACAAAAAAATCCATAGGACAGTTTCCATCACCTCAAGAGTTTAACTTCATTGATAATGCATGTGTAAAGAATGAGTGATGGCGCCTAATGGCTTCATAAAACCCCTGATGGCAAAGGAGAGGACTGTGAATCTTCTTAAAAGCAGCATTCCTCTGCTGTAACTAGGGAAATGCTCAATTGTCTGTCTGAGCTATGCCGGTCATGCTCCATACTGTCAGAGCAAATGAAGTCAAACGGAGGCTTAATTACAGCGGTAAGTTGTTGCCCTGTGGCTAAAAACATCTTATCACTAAATAGCTGGGAAGCAATTTTTATTATGAATGCATAATTGGGTCTAGGGTGACTGTCAAAGAACATTTTATAGATATATATATATATATTTTTTAACTACAACAAGGCCTCCTTTTCCATATCTTAAGGGCGTGTTTGATTATGTGTTTTTTGCAATGTTATGATTCATCACAGCTTGTAACATCCATGTATATATAAGCTTCAAGAATTCATTAACTCCAGCACGGTTGTGGCATAATGTTATTGTTTTATTCGATCACCACGGTACACACTGTACTACGTATAAAATGTAATGTGCCTTTAT
Organism: Hyperoplus immaculatus; assembly: GCA_949357725.1. NCBI lineage: Eukaryota > Metazoa > Chordata > Actinopteri > Uranoscopiformes > Ammodytidae > Hyperoplus > Hyperoplus immaculatus. Next base: position 15,748,755 of record OX442351.1, read on the forward strand.
ATTGTTTGATTCGCGGCTGATTATGCAGTGAATTTTCTCTACTACGTGAGAAGCTGCCTGAAAGAAAATGGTACGCAACCTCAGAACAATACGTTTTGCTTTTGGCAAAGATATGGTATCCCTTTTTTTCATGTTGCTCTGCACAGAACAAAGGGTTCTTGGTTTACTGGAAGAAGTATTGTATTTTCTCCTATGGAATATTTGCTCCTTTTTTTGAAATACAATGTACAAATGTTTCCTTTGCTAAGAAATGTGAACGGAGGGTTTCAGTTGTTGTCTGCGGAGTAAGTGGTAGCCTTGAACTCTCGAGAGGCTTCCGAAGCACTAGCTTTCGAAGGTAATTGTCGTAATTAGACATACTTAGAGATCTCCAATCCGACAGCAACTCGAGTCCCTTTCTTTCTCTTGACAGTAATGTAAAGACCAACATGAATACGGAGATGCGTTACAAAGATAAAGATATAAAACGAGTACAAATAAGGTCTGAATTAGGCGGTCTGGTAATTCAATTAATTTATTGCAATACACAAACAAAAAGAGAAAAAGAAAGGCACGTACAATACACTCAAAACTTGGAGGATTGAGGTAATTATTTTATTAGTTTCTCTGTTGCTCTCCTTCTCCAATTATCTCTCTCTTTGTCTGTCTTTTCTTTTCTCTTCTTTGTGTCTCCCGTCTGACTCTCCTCTGCTCTTTTTCACACTCTCAAACACACATACAATCCTCAAATGGACCAGATGTCAATAGTTATATGTGCTCAGTGAATGGCCGCTGAGCTGCTCCATCTTCTTATGATTGTCAATATTGATGGAGAGGGGAGAAGTAGAACTAGACCTATAAAGCAATGACTTGTGTTCACCTGCATGTGTTCATGCAGGTGAACACAAGTCTGAGATCACGCCTTTCTTTCCCACTGTGTTGCCAGTTGACTTGCGCATACCTTTATGTCCTTTGATTAGTTTTAACCGAAGTATTCAACTTGTATGACTTGCATTAATATACAGTATGTTGATTCTTTATTATAAATGATTCAGAGAAACAGGGGACACATGAATAACATTGTACTGTATGTAGTGGTAAACACACACACACACACACACACACACACACACACACACACACACACACACACACACACACACACACACACACACTTCCCGTAGTGGCCTCACCTATTATTGGAGCAGAACATGTAATCACCTGCGTCATCTTTTTCAAAAGCATCAGAGGAAAATGTTGATAAACAAAATGCACTTTATCTATTGATTGGATCTATTGGTTGTCTTGGTAGCCCTGTCTCGTATCAACAGGTTTCGCATTTTCTCATTTTACACAGCGGGCCTGCAAGCCTTCCTCACACAACACCCTTGCTGTGTTTCTGTTGGGATCAGAATGCAAAGCTATTACACACTGGAGGGTTTGTCTCAATCACCCCGAATGGCTATGAATTTTAAATGCGGGATTAGGGCCTACCGAGAAGCAGGCACATGGGAGAGACTCAGATGAGTGCTAATTTGATTTTTGAATTTTTTATTTTTTGTAACAAACAGTTCGGAAATCATTGTTAGCGGGGAAGATGCATTTCTCGTGCTTTAGTCCTTTTAGCTGCTCCCCCAAATCTAACGACAGCAGGAACAAATCCTCTAAAGCAAGGGAAATGATTTAACCATGATGAACATCCTGTTTTCCACATGAAAGCAATAACTTAACAGCTCATAGCGGGTTTCCTCAGATGTTGGTCAGCCAGTCCAATACTTGGAAATTACATCATTACACTATAATGTCACATTTAAATCCAAAACATGCTTTCAGTCAACATGTGCTTTGAAAATTCAAGGTTCTGTGTGTCTTCCAAGTTATTGGAGCTTAAACACATTCCCGCAAATGTTTTTCAATGATTATTTATAGCTTATGGTTTTTTCTGTTTTGAGCTCAAATGCTCTGCTCTTGTGGGTAGATAAAGGGAGGAGGAGGCCATCCATGGGAGTGATTATAAATATTTGTCATCCCTGCTGTTGTTTCAGGTGGAGACATGGATGACTCATCTCCTTACGAACCTGTGGCACCAAACCGACACCCCGACGCATTCCGCTTGGCCTCCATCTCTTCAGGTATCGCTGATTTTGATCTCAACTGAACACTTGGCGCTTTATCATATGAGTGGAAATATGACGTAAATATTTGTTCTAGATCGGGTGAATTTCTTCGGAATAAGAAACAATACATTGGTCTGTGTCATCCTTCCTCACTGGCAATCCAGCTGTAAACCGTCCTTGGCCTTTGAATAAATTGGTTGCTTGTATTTTGTTCTGCCTTGTGACATACACAACCGTTGTTGTGGACTACTACAAATTTTTTCCCCAGCTATTGATTTGGTTTCAGTTTGATTTCCTCTTTGGTTTACTAATTAAACAGGCTAGCCCTCAGCAGGGGACCTTGCAGCCTGCTATTTAATTTACTGGTTATTACTGTCATCGTGTCACTAATCAATGCAGATCTTATTATAAGACACAGCCACAATGGTTAATGCAGTGCAAAGAAGCGAGTTGTACAATCGGTGTGATTGGACACAGGGACGCCTGACCTACAGTCTGTAGTCCCTTGAATATTGAACAATTTTTTTCTTTCTTTCTAGTTCTGACAGAGCTTTCCAGGGGATGTTCTTTTCTGTTTGTCTGATTTTTTTTTCTTTTTTGCAAAAAGCAATCTAAAACGCTGCAGACAGAACATTTCCCTTTTATTTTGGCTGATGCATCTTGCTTTGTTTTATAACTGGGAGGTACAGAGAAGACACTTTTTGCATAATCCCCACTGTTTGAAATCAGCAATGTATCACTTGTTTTTGAAATGCGCTTGTTTGATATATTGAAAGAAGGAGATAGGACCAGGATGAACATGAAAAGAGTGGGCTTTGATTTCTTTGGGGTTTGGAGAAATGGTGGCAAATTGCCATCCTTGATTTAAGTGCATATCCACCCAGACAGCATTCAAAAAGCGCATACTTCAAGTTCTGCCAAGGCTGCAGAAGCCACACAATTATTTATTTTAATGATAGAAGATGTTTAGAAATTGCATCTGGATTTGAGATTAGCACCATCAAATATTTGTAGTGAGAAAAAATCATTCAGATTTTTGTTCTTCATATTTGGTTTTATTTGAGCTTTGTACTAGGACAATCTTTCAAGTGATTAAGATTCACAGACTTAAGGCCATTCCATTTAAACCTATGTATAGGGGTTTGAAAGGCGAAATACCGTAAAATATTGCAAAAAGTATCACTGTATATCTCAAAATAATAACGAAAACAAAATGACACATTTCCATTATGATACATTATGAACCGATTTCAGTAAAAGCTGGATGACATTTGTAAAATAAGTGGAGTTTTCGAAATGTTGAAAAATATGTGCCGATAGAAATATGCCTGAAAAGAATCTAGTTCATGAGCGGGAAGTAAAAAATGGGCCCATACATGCCCTAAATGTTATTGACATATGTTTAGCCTATTGGTTTTGAGTTTCCCTGCAAACTAACAATCAAGACGGACAACAATCAAAGAAAACAGTTGCTTCTTTAGCCATCAAGTTTACCAATGGGTGCCCTGGTAGAACAAAGTGTGGGGTAGAGTGTTGGCTGCCTTAGATATATTAAGTTACAACAAGGGACTCATTATTGTATCCATTTTGCTTCAGCTGTTTCCTACATTCTCTCAGAGGTGAAATATTGGATTTACTCTCTGAAATCTGTTTAGCTGCAAGCCTTTTTCATAACTTATCATTTCTGAGGAGAGAGAGATTGATTGTGTCCCTGAAAGAAGACCACAGACAAAAAGATAAGTAATTACGCACTTGTTTTACGTAAATAATTCTCACTTCGATTACTAAACAAAAGTATCCATAATAACGTCCATAAATGTTAAACTGTATAGAGACCAGGGGAATATATGATATCTGGTTGGTTGATGAGGACAGGGAAATGTATACTCTCCTCGGGGAAAAGGTAGGAAATTGAAAAATAATCTCTGTTATTTTAAAAAGCTTTTTGTCTGGAAGGAAGATAAGGGACAAAAGTTGTAAAGAAATGGAAAAGGATTCTACACTTGTGTATGCACTCACACTCTTAAGTGAAACAGACCATATGGAGACTCTGTTTCTGCATCGCCCCAGGTGATACCTGAAAAACTATTTTGCACAGGCGTCTCCTTCTAATGGGACTGTGTAGTCTCAGCCACTCGTTTTTGCATATCTTCAAACTGAAAATTTGCATGCACCGACATGGACAAAAACACAACGCCTTACATCAGGGGGAATGTGGCTGTCCTTTTATGATCACAATATAGCCAAGGATAACTTTGTTACAAAGAAAGCGATGTAGCCTGCCATCACTGGGCTGGCACCAGTACTTGGCAGAGTGTCCTCGTTGACATCTGTGTGCCTTTTTCCAGTGATCCCTTTGCTGGGTCCTGTTCATCTGCTTTTATGAGGCACACCTCTCACCACTCAAAGTGATAGTATATGTAGTTAGTGTTACAAAAAGGTGGACTGCCATCAGTGTGACAACAGTGGCATATTTCTACTGCCATTCTGCTACAAGCATTGACACCCTTTGCTAACCAGAAGCATTTTTCATGTTTCTCCCATCCACAAAGAAATATTGTTTTCCAAAGAGAAGAATGTTGTCGGCATCAGGCTCTCCAAAGCACCACATTAAAACACAGACCATTTGACACAGCACCAGACACCTGGAACACTTAGGCATTTGCTTTCATCTGGTATACATTTGTTCCCCATTCCATCCAAGAAGTGCAGTGTCCGATAGATTCTACCACACTTTGGCCCATAGTCATGAGTTGTGATGCTGCAAACCTGTCCATCTTTATACATTCTGCTCAGGTAGGCTGGTCATTGCCAATTGTTGTTCACTCCTTTGACCTGTGATACACACTGTACCCTGCTGTCAGTGTCAGGGCAGAGGGCATGGTTATCTGATGATATAGATGGACAGAGAGCAGAGGTTATATAGGGCAGCAGACATGTGAATAAGACAATTCAGACAGCTGACTGGAAGTGTGGGTGTGCCCAGATTATCAACAAGTGGGAATACTGTCAAAAGCATTGGTGCTCTAACCTGGGGGTGGTCTTGACAGTTCCAAGGCGCACAATATAGTCAGCGCCCACAAGTACTGACACAAAGCCTGTATCTGAAATACAATGATAAGGAGATTGTAAACATGTAGTTCTCTTAACACAGTCAGGGCTTTGAAGCAAGTCCTCCTCTTGAAAACTCAAAGCTGTCGCACAATGCACTCTGTGGAGAATTGATGTCAATACATAAGACAACATAAAACCAGATCGACATGGAGAAACACAGAGTGAAAAATGTTGTGCAGATGGCACCTCTTCTTCACAAAAACCCAGCTAGTGCTACATGAAATCTAGTGCAGAAATGAAAATACCCTATATCATGTCGGCACCGTATAGAGTGAATTTGCCAGTGTCGACAGATAAGAACTTTGGTGATTATTATCAGTTTGGGTGAGCTGTGTTAGTTAGCTTTTTCTACTGCTGCCCGAAGTTGTTATTTTACCACACATTTTATTTAAGTCTAAGAAAAAATGTATAATGTGTATTTGCCTTCAAGCTTGCAGCTTGCATCATTAATAATACTGACAGATATATATATTATACATACAGTATATTGAAGACTTTCCTGTTACAGCACTACTCTTTTCAAACAGATGCAAACATTTAATTTAGCCTGTCCCTACATGTTTATATAAATAAAAGTATTATCAAGGATGAACTTCCTAAAATTATCTGTCCTTCCTAAAACAAAGCCCGTCTTGTACCACTAAATCAAATCAAATCAAATCAGTTTTATTTGTATAGCCCAAAATCACAAATACATTTGTCTCAGTGGGCTTTACATGTCATACAATATGATATAAGATACAATATGATACAATATGACACCCTGCCCTTACACCCTTAGCTCGGCTGAGAAAAAACTCCCAGTAAAAACCCTTTACCGGGAATAAAAAAAATTGAAGAAATCTCAGGGAGAGTCGACAGAGTAAGGGATCCCTCTCCCAGGACGGACATACTGCAATAGATGTCATAAAAAGAGAAAATCACGAAGGAATTTGATCATTGACCAGGTGATTACATGGTAATACTAAGTAAAGTGTGAATAGTGTGGATGCAGGAAGACTTCAGATACTGCCAGAGGATCCACACCGTCTCGTCTCCACCAGGGAAAACTAAGGTTTCCATCGCCGGGATTACATCCCACGTCTCCAGGTGTCGTCCATAACCACTGCAACATCTTTCGCGTTGATGGTCCATTCTCAGATGTTACCGGAAGGGGGACCAGATCCACACCGTCTCGTCACAACCAGGGAAAACTGGAAGAGGACAGACAGGCAACCAGTGAGCAAAGCAAAAATGAATTTAAAGATTGAACAAGCAAGCGAGTAGAAAGAGTACTATCCTGATGGACGGTGAATCAGTGCTGATGTGAGGCAATAGCAGGCGGGGAGCATCCGTTCCTAGGACAGCTGATTCCGCACAGAACTCGGAGTCAGTCGAGTAGCATGGAGAGTGCTTGGTAGACAGAGGGAGAGAACCCCCGGGGCAATGCTCAGCCAATCATGGAAGATAGACAGAGGAGAACAAATGTCAGAGAAATGGTATCAGTTATGCAATTAGCGTCAGCAGGACAATTTTTCAGTGGGAGGACAACCGGTACTCAGGCCCAGACAAACCGAGACCGAGGCAGCTCCTCATGCTGTTAATAATATCGCTATAACAATGTTAAACAATATGAACACAATTAACATTAAATTACATTGATTTACACTCTACCGTTCCCCACCGACACACAATCGGCACCAGCCCCCCAGACCCAGAGCCTGCCCCCCAGCACCCCGCCCCCAGAGAGCACGCCCCAGTGCGGCACTAGTCCCGAGGAGGACCGGGGCCATAGATAGAGAATAGAGTATAGAATAGGGAAATAGCCAAATGCACCACTGCCACGAGGAGCAACCACAGCCGAAACCCCCGGAGGGGCGGCCCGTGCAGCCCACTATTACCTCTTTACATGGTGGGACAAGTACAGTGACTGCATAGTGTCTGTATAGACTGTGTAGCTGAGGGGAACATTTTGCCTGACGAAAAGCATAGTTTCTTTAAAAGAAATGTGTTATTATTAAATGATAGGGAGTGCTGAGTGAGTCTCTCCCAGAGGAAATCTATTGATAATCAGTTCTCTACCCCAAACTGCTTCAGTTGCTCTAAGAATTGAGGGCAATGAGTAATATCAATGGATATTTTCTCTGTTCTGATCAAATTGGACTAAACAAATCAAAGAAAAGGTGAATTTGTCTTGATTTTCAGCACCCAACCTGCCAATGACAAAAATCTCCACACCACCAAGTATATACCTTTTGTGATCTTGTTTGATGCAGAAAAAATAAATAAAATTGACTGCCTGTTTAAATATTCAGTTTACCAGAGGTGTGGACTCGAGTCACATGACTTGGACTCGAGTCAGACTCGAGTCATGAATTTGATGACTTGAGACTTGACTTGACAAAATGTTAAGAGACTTGCAACTTGACTTGGACTTTAACATCAATGACTCGTGACTTGACTTGGACATGAGCCTTTTGACTTGACAAGACTTGCTACTTTCCCCAAAACCCAAAGATTAAAAAGGAAGCTATATTTTTAAGTACCGCTCTGTATCTTTCATCATGTGTAATGTAGCGGAGGAAACTGCTGGATGTACCGGTACCGCGCTGATCTGCTTATCACTGTTTTCACTTCAGAGGTGTCGGCCAGAACACTACTTAAAGGTGAAGTAAGCGGTTTATTTATGTTAATATAAGTGTAAAATGTATACATGTTTATTCATACAGTGATTGTAGCGGCTCCCCATTAGCCACTAGGCTGCATGTCGTTAGGTGTCTGTACGCGTGAGTATAGCCTACAGTTAACATCTTGAAACTTTGAATGTCCACTCGTTCCATAGGTTTTAAATGCTTCTTTATTCATAGGCTTCAGGTGGCTTGTACATACAACTATCGTTCGATGTTAATCTGAGCTCCATGAGCACGGTCGAAAACAATTTGCCTTCCGGCATGCAAGCACCTGGCTGGTGTGAGTGCACCTGATTAATATCCTTGCATCCGGTTCAGCCCTGCCACCAGCCGGTCGAATTGGGCATAGTACAATACAATACAATACAAACAAGGAAAGGGGTAAATGGCTCTTACATTCCGGCCCCTAATTGTTCATGGCAGGACATAACAATTCTTCAAAATGCAAAAAAAAAGAGCCATAGACAAACGTAAAAAAAAAAATCACAGAATCGGAGGTAACTAGCACATTGACAGTCAATTTAACATCTAAGGCTGCTTGTAATAGGCACAGCTTACAGGGGTTTCAAGCCATTACCCTTTGTCTTTAGGCGAACAGACCAAACAAAACCATTTTGTCAGGAAAAGTTTCCAGTATTCTACCAAGTAACCAAGAGCAACGAGGAGCAGTAGAGTACACCACCAACACAACATCCTCAGGCACAAGGTTTCTTTTGCCTCTAACTAGCATTCTGGTCCTTGCTCTTTGAGCGACCTCTTCTTTCATCTCTCTTGTGCCTGTGACCCTTCTCTCGGTCCTTTGACCTCCTACTCTTTCCTTTGCTTTTACTGCGGCTTTGCGATTTCTCCCTTTTTGTTGCCTTGTGTTTGCTTTGCCTTTCCTTGTCACCAATGTCCTTCTCTTTGCTCTTGGATCCATGCGAGCGGCCTTTCTTGCCTTTTTTCCCGTCGGGTGAGTGTTCATGCTTTGTGTTGGAGGTCCATCGCAGCCTCATCCTTGCCCTCCTCTTCCTCCACAGTGGACTCTTCCTCCCCTCCTGCTCCTCCTCTTTTGGCTTCTGGACAGCCTGAGGACTCCTCATGAGGAATCGATTCTCTGGGATGGTTGGTATTTCTTCAGGATGCACAGTAGATGAAACCAACTTTTCTTGTTCTTTCTCTTCAGTAATTTCAGCTTTGGGCATTTTCTTGTCCTCACAGGTCCTTTCATTGAAGTCATGCATGTATTGGTTGTCCAGTAGTTCGGTCAGTTCGCAAGCAGAGATCCTATTCACAGCCGCTACAGTGAGACCAGATCTTGGGTCAGTTCTTTCGCTTTCTTGCACGGGACCGTTAACCACCCAACCAAGCACAGTTTTCATTGCGTAAGGGCCTCCTCCATGGCTGTTGACAATCTTCCAGGGTTCTAATAACTCTGGGGCATTGCTACCAATCAACAAGTCAACGTTGGCGCCTATGCGAGGGACATAAATGGCTGAGAGGTACGTCCACTTTGCCAGATCTTCTGGTGTGATGATATTGTCCGCTGTAACAGGCATCTTCTTTTGAGTGAGCACATCAGGTAGTAATCAGTGGTAATAGCACTCCTCGTTAAGACCTGACACCTCAAGACCAGTGAGTGTAAATGCTGGAACAACCTTCTCCTGTCCCATGGTGTGTAATAGGAAGTTTTGACGTCTGCCTCCAATACCCAGCTCATGCATCAAACTTTCTGAACAGAAAGTGGCAGAACTGCCAGGATCCAAGAAGGCATAGGTATGCACCACTCTGTCTCCGTTGCTGGATTTCACTTGGACGGGTAGTATGGATAAGGCGCACTCGTCTTTTCCGGCTCCTGTATGTCCACAAGTTTCTTGAGACACCAATACCCCATTGGATGGCGGCCCCTGTGCCTGTTCCAAACCTGAGCTCGATATCTCCCTCTTGATATGAAGCGCAGTGGGGTGGCTACAACCACAACTGTTGCAGGTAAGGCGCATTTCACAATCCCTGCTCATGTGTCCAGTACACAGACAGGCAAAGCAGATTCCTTTCTCCTTTAGGAAGGAGATCTTGTCACAATGTTTCTTATTGCTTAGTTGTGGACACTCATCCAATGGGTGTTCATGAGAGCAGCACACACAGGTGCCGGGATCCCTTGCCTCGCTCATGGTTGGTTTCCGTGGAGCATTTGCATCCACTCCTGGTTCATCTATATAGTCCGCCTGTTGTACTGTGGTAGTGAAGCTATTCCCTCTCACACCGGTCCTGAACAGCGACTTGTTCACGCTCCTCAGGTCAGGTTTCTGAAATGTAGAGTCCTGAATATCACCAAAGACAGGATCAGATTGTATCCTGACTTCACGCTCAGTAAAGGTGACGAAATCAGTGAACCGTGCCCTGTGTTTGTGCTTCTCCAATACATTGTGTGCAGCGGTCCTCTCCCTTAACTTGAACGGCAGTTTTGACATCAGTGTCCTCATGGTAGTTGGTTTCCATTTCGTGCATGTATTGGAGCTCCCCCATCACGTTACAACAACCACGCAGGAACAAAGAGTATGTCTGCAACGCCTTAACGTCCTCTGTTTTGACTGCAGGCCATTCCATTGCTTTCTGTGTGTATGCAGCACCAACCTTGTATTCGTTACCGAAGTGTTCATGTAACAGCTGTTTTGCCAGTGCATAACCAGGTTCAGGAACCAAATGCTGACAGCTGCGTACAAGTTCCCTTGGCTGACCTCTTGTGAACTGCTCCAAAAAATACAAGCAATCAGCTTTGCTGGCTTTAGCTTCCACACCCTGCTCAAAGGCTTGAATGAATGGTTTGTAGTCAAGTGGGTTTCCATTAAACACCGGAATGTCTCTAGGTGGTAAAGACAGTGATTGTTGTTGTTGAACGAGTGCTGCTGTTATCTCATTCTGTCGTTGCATAATGTTGTAGATGCTTTTAACTGATTCCTCGGTTTGCGGTTGTGTGAAATACTGTAGTGTTGGATCAAAGGGAGCATAGTGGGCATGCGTTGTTTCCAGCACCATAAGCTCGGGTTGATAGCATGTGTTCACATTGGCCTCTTGGTTTGGTTGGGATGGGATTTGCTTTCCTTTTCCCTTAGGACGTGCACCCAGTGGTAAGTGATCCATCCATGTTGGCATTTGCTCCTGTGCATGCCTTAGTGCTGCAGTGGGTTCATATTCCGGTGCCATGGGGTTAAGATTGTTCCTTTTTAGGTAGGCATTCATGCCATCCTGGCTTTGAGCCACACTTCTGCTCTCTGAAGCTTAGAGAACTGCTATTTCAGCATTGGAAGCAGTTATTTCTGCTGCTAGCTTCAGTTGTTGCCTTTTTCTCCTTAGCTTGTCTTCTTGCTCCTCAAGCAGATGTGTCTCTTTCAGTGCTGCCGCACAAACAACTAGTGCAGCGTTCTCTGCCTCTGCTTTAATGCGCGCAGATGCTATGGAGCTAGTGCTTCTCCTGCTGCCAGAGCTGTGATTGCTGTTATGCTCACTACTAGCGACATTTGACATACTGTCTTCAGGTAAAACATCATCAACCTCATTTTTGTTAATGTGATATTTGGTTTCAACCTGTGATGACCCCTTTTTGTCATCATTTTTATTTTCACCTTTGACATTTTGTGTCAACCATTGTTGAACTCTGCCAGTGAAATCATTGTTAGCAATCATTTTTGCTTTGAACCATGTTTCTTGTTTTTCTAACTCATCACCATGTAGCAAACCCACAAATGATTTATGCAAAGATTTAGCTTCATTACACAGAGCAGAAAATTTGGCAAAAGTGCATGTTACCTAAGACCCACAATCATGATCTGGCAGTAATTCCTCCACAACCTTTCTTAAATTACTTGCTTTGTTTGATTTAGACACTCGTAGCTTTTCTATTTTTTCACATAATGCCTTGTGAGTCATTTTTATAACCCGTTTTGGTCTGTCTGTGTTGTTTTTACCATTGTCATCACCGTCATTGAACACCCCATTGTCACTCGCGTCACCAGCGGTAGCCTCGTCAGGCAAGTTCGCAACACTGTCAACATTGTTTACATTCTCCATTGAAGCGATCGCGCGCGAGCACGGAAACGAACAAAGTCAAGTCACAGTAATGTTTAGTCTTTTCAGCAACCAAGCTTGGATTTATGCCCCAAATGTGTGCACACAGAGTCAAATGGCCGTTAATTGTTCAGCAGCGCTACTCATACCTCCATAGAGAGAAACAGCTGATCGGCTTCCTTTCACCGGTCCCGAACAAAGGCGGTCGGCGTCCCTCCCCCGATCCCGAACAAAGGAGGCCTGCGTCCTTCCTTACCCACGGCAGGGCAACTCCAATCCGGTAAAGTACCTCGTATCTCGTGCAGCCAGTACATGAAGATGTTAGGTCCATTGAAGCATGTTTTCGACTAATGTAGCGGCTCCCCGTTAGCCACTAGGCTGCATGTCGTTAGGTGTCTGTATGCGTGAGTATAGCCTACAGTTAACATCTTGAAAATTTGAATGTCCACTCGTTCCATAGGTTTTAAATGCTTCTTTATTCATAGGCTTCAGGTGGCTTTTACATACAACTATCGTTCGATGTTAATCTGAACTCCATGAGCATGGTCGAAAACAATTTGCCTTCCGGCATGCAAGCACCTGGCTGGTGTGAGTGCACCTGATTAATAGCCTTGCATCCGGTTCAGCCCCGCCACCAGGCTGTCGAATTGGGCATAGTACAATACAATACAATACAAACAAGGAAAGGAGTAAATGGCTCTTACAGTGATCACTTGCATAATGTGCGCGTTTCATAAAGCCGATCTCCCAGTCAGCTGCTTTGCATGTAATAGGCAAATAAACTTATTGGAGTATCCCGAAATTTTTATCCAATCAGAAGACAGAACGCAACGCCCTGACATCCGTCTCACTCATATATGGTACACTCCATGGTCTCACTGCCGGTGCACGCCAGAGCAACAGATGGGTGAATGTCATAGATAGTATAATAAAGGTGAATGTGTATGCGCCTACAATGGCGGAGCAGGTAAAAATCCTTCCCAATGTCTGTTTTGATGGTTTTTATCATGTTTTATCACACTTATGGATCTGAGATGATGCTTGATAACTTGCTGCTTGAAGACCGCAGTGCATTAATGTGGTGAAGTAGGGATGAGCGAGGGGACTGCTAACTGCAGTAACTGACAGGAAGTTAGCTAAAAGAACCATTCCGCTTACAGCACCTTTAAGGCCAAAAACTTCAGACTATAAGCATGAGACTAGGAGAGGAGTAGTATGGTTTATCCGCTCTTTATTTTCCTTCTTTCACAGGGACAGCAGCATAGATCGCGGGAAAAGAACGAAAGCTTAAGCTTACATTCCGCTCGTGAGGAGACGTTAGAACAGCTGTTGCGACCCGCGAATCGCGTTAATAATATCCATAAACTGTAACTTATAACAGCGATCGGGACTGCATGTACTTAGGCTACTCACACACGGGTGATTCACATAAACTCAAATAAACACGTTTCAACTGTGGAATGATCACTATTGCGGCAACATGCACGCTCACACACCTGACCGAGTGAGAGAGGAAAAGGAAACTTACTAAACAGACCCTTCGGCCGACTGACGTCACGGCCTCTAACTGACAGCTATAATGTCATCCACACTGAACAAAACACATCTTAACACACTATAAGAAATAACAACACTGTAACCTATACACTTTGGGGCCTTTTCTACATGTAGCCTATGCGTGAGTGTCTGTGTGTGTATGTGCTAAATATGAGTTAGATGTTAAAAATCACTAGTAAATAGTACAATTGGGAAGTGCAATGTCCGTACAATTTTTTTTACACAATTTCAATTGCGCTTGTTTTAATAAATAAATATAGATTTTAAAAGCGTAAATGATGTGGGTAAATATATTATTATTTTTTGGTTAAAAGGACTCGAAGCTCAAACTGCAGGACTTGAGACTTGACTTGAGACTTGTCAGCATTGACTTGGGACTTGACTCGGGACTTGCCTGTCTTGACTCGAGACTTGACTCGGGACTTGAGAGTTACTTGTGACTTGCTAAACAACGACTTGGTCCCACCCCTGCAGTTTACTATGGAACATCAAGCCCCAACCACAGCGAGTTCTACCAGGCTCCAATGCGGAAGTGACAAATTGCAGTAGCACCGGGTGGCCACTAAGGGCAGGTTGCAGAGTAATTTCTCTTTGACTCCTATGTTAAATGTGCCGTTTTCACATCATTATTAAACCTACTTAAGGCCTGGTTCAAAAAACCATTCTAGTCTGTATGTTTAGTTCATATCTCCATGACAACACTGATGGGGGTGAATTTTATTCTAGCTGGCTAGTTTTTATTCTATTGGACTTTAAAATATATAAATAATTAGTCCGCGGCCTCTTGAGGGACAGCTAGCCGCCCGTTAGCCCTCACTCAAAAAAATAACATGTATTTTATTTTCTCCTTGCATGCAGAGCCCCACTAGAGGTTTCTGGCTATGTTCATGGAACTATAGTTGTTATTCATAACCATTGGTTTTCTTGGTGTCAAGAGAGTTGTTGTTCGGGTCAGTAGCCTTCTACTCAAATCAATGAAACGGTTTGAAGGATGTGGGAGAGAATCCTTCCTCCACAATGCAGCGGAACCCTTATCAAAGCCCAAATGACTGCTGTATTACGTACAGCATGCAAAAATATCATTGACTGTAATTGTTAATATGCTCCATGCAAAATGTATTCTGTTCTCTTGACCCAGCGCTGAGCTAATTAACTTATTAGGGAATCTTGCCTTCATGGGTCCCTCCAGGAATTAAGTTTAACATCCCTTAGTTAGACCTTCTAACTCTGAGCACTAAGCCTCTCACCTTTCTGCTCAGCGTACCCACCATCCAATTAAATCCAGAAAGCTGTTTCTACAGCTGTGGGGGAAAGGACCAGTGCAACAGCCGTGCTCAGCATGCTGTAGAAATTTTTGACATTTTCACATTGTCCTAATAACAATTGCTATTACTAAGGCAAACACTTAGATTTTTAATTTTTTTTTTGCATGGGTCCTGTGTTTTTTTTTTTGGTTACTAGGGGTCTGAGTCTGTCTGATGCATGTGTTTCTTTGTGCAATTGGTTCATTGGTTTTGTGTATTATTGTACTGTGCCTGCGAGAATATAATACTACTTTGTTTATATGCTTCATTATTCTTCGTGAATTTTCTAAGCGGTGTACCCTTCATCCAGCTTTAGCTTGTCTCTCTATGGGTCAGTAATGAGTTGTTGTTCCAAGCCCACTTATCAGAGACTCTTTGTAATAGTCAGCATTTTTCTAACAAGTCTGAATTAAACAGCAGTGAAATATGCACAGTCAAAGTTTGTTGTACTGTATAGTTAGTGAGTATGTTTAGTTAGTCCCTACTTGCATTCTGCAGTGAACAGGGAAGCAGAGTATTGATACAATATACTATGTACTGCGTAGGTCCACCTGGAACACATACAGCATCCTGTTAGATTATTTCAATACATTATGCATTACTGCCAAAGACGGTTGAAAGTGCTAAACATCATGCATATTATTAAGACTAAGGGGGCCACTGAGGATGCTCCAGCTTTGAATTTCGCTAGAGGAGGCAAAACTCGACGGCAGATGCTCATAAGCAGCTCAAGTATTTAGAAGTGTGTTTACAATTATTTAAGATTCCTTTGGACATTCCCTTCCCACCTCTGCACACATACTGTACATCTATCCTCACATACAAATATTTTGTATCTCCTCTCATCATTTCCTTTCCCCCTCACTCTCTGTCACTCACCCGCTGGCAGCAATAATTCAATGCATGGACGTAAAAAAATAAATAAAAAATTGGGTAACACTTTATAATAACTATCCGTTGTAACTCATTAATAGATCATTAGTAAACTCTTAATGAATGATTATTAATGATTTGTTAAGTGTTTGTTAGCAGTTTGTTAAGGATTTATAACAATGGTAGATAGTTAATAGCTTAATAATTGAATCAGTTCATCTGGGAGGTAATCCGAGATACCGACGAGGCTGAAATAGGCTATAGACTATATACAGTGTATGGGCAACTGAGGGCAGCCCCATTTTCAAATATTTTTAAATAAACTCAATACACACTGTGCATGCCATGGACTTGAACGTGACGTGATCAGTTAATCTCGGATTACCTCCCAGATGAACTGATTCAATTATTAAGCTATTAACTATCTACCATTGTTATAAATCCTTAACAAACTGCTAACAAACACTTAACAAATCATTAATAATCATTAATTAAGAGTTTACTAATGATCTATTAACGAGTTACAACGGATAGTTATTATAAAGTGTTACCAAAAATTGTACTAAATCCGCTGGTCTTCCTGTGACGTCTGTGCGTCTAACTTGCTCAGTAAGGCTTAGGGAGATGATGTCGTAGATCCAGTGCACTCTCTTTGCCCCCCTCCGGAAACCCTGCCGCAACACAGAGTAATGACTGATGAGCCCTTTGACACGCAAATGCTTGACATGCTCCTCGGGGTCCGGACTAAAGACTTCCCTAACAAGCTCTTGTGGCTCACCCAGGGCCGTATTAAATCCAAACTTTGGCACCTTTCCTAATTACTGAGAACAGACCCGGAGCCAAGATCCTCTTGCTAACCTGGGCTGAACTCCCCCACTGCAGCGCAGCGTCCCTTGAGTACGGGATGATATATGAAATGCAGAATTCAAATTAGGCTGACGGAGAGCAATTACTGGGCAAGAAGTTCGCTTACACTTTGGGGGGAAAAAGTATCAGATGAGATACAGTGTACTTGAAATGTGTTATCCGCTTCTTCTCATTCACATGTGCTCTGTCCATCTCCCCCATCCCTCTCTTTCTCTTTATTGCCCCTGTTTAATATTTCTCACTGGAACACGGGTATTTTTCCTTTTCTCCCCCATGCCTTGCTCCCTGTAGGTGTCTCCTATCTCACATATTAGCTCTCTGCTTCTTTCTCTATCTTGCTTTCTGTCTCTATGCATGCTATACTGTTTGTGTGGAAAGAATAGATGGTTATTCCCACTACATTATTATCAGTGCAGTATAATTTATGGTGCCCGTAGAGTGGTGAGCCCTATTAAAAGCCCATTTACAGTCAAATGGCCGGATCACCAAAAGCAATGGCAATGCTTTAACTGGTGTTGCGAGGCTGCATTTTCAGATACCCACCGGGCAGTTGTGAGGGAAGAACACAAGACAATTTGAGGCTCTTTTTCTAAAAGCTATATATTTTGTATTTGCAAAACAAATGAATACGTAACATGCAGACGTAAAGTGTAATTCATTTTCATATTAGTTTATTCCCGCAGTCAAACGGTATCAAGATGTTAAGGGGAAAACAACATTTATGACTTTTCCTGCACTCAATGACACTGATTGCTCTGTGTTCATCACATCCATTAATCAATTAATCCGCTGAATATGTGTTAATTCACGCAGCGCCTCACTTGCTTATTAATGTATAGTACAACACCAGACTAGATGCGTTAATTGATATGTGTAAACTACTGCGATGCTGAGAGTTGTTGATTGGACTGCTGATGGGGCTGGGTTAATTACTCCGGGGTAAGAGTCGCACATCTCTCCTGAATTAGGCTGGGTTAATTGAAAAGTCTCTGTAAGTGGCTGTCCAATCTGTTCATCTGTGTCCTCTCTCATCTCATCCGTCATGATCAGCCACCGCAATCAACTGCTCAAGTTCTCCTCTCCCCCTCTTAAAGCTTTTTCCATTTTTATATGTCTCGTATCATTAGCTTATCAACCCCTTTCCTCCTCACATTATAGCTGCAGAATATGTTCGCTGAAAAACCTTCATTGTAAAGCACTTGGAAAAATCAATTATAAAGCTGTAACACAATACCGTGCATTTCCCCTCCCCATCTCCACTTCTTTGCTTCCTTCCTCTCTTCTGCTCCCTCTCTTGCTTTCATCCTGTTGTGTGTGTAAGCATGTCAGAGCCATCAAGTAGGCTTTGTGTCTTACGTTCAACCCCCCAGGACATCTTTTTGGGTTGAGCACCAAATTCAATCTCAGCTCCCCAATCAGAGGTAGTAAAAACGTGTCCGTCTCTGCAGCCCTCAGAAGCAGCTTCAGCCCTGCTCGGTCAGATAAATCTCAGTAGCTCATCCTTCTCCTATGCTCTTTTCATCTTGGACCCCCCCCAGTGGCCCACATTAGAGCCTGCAGATGGCCAGGGGAGATTTAGGAGCTGCAATCCATCAATGTAATGTAAGCCTGAACCGCTGGACAGCCGCACTGCTCACCTTTCCTCCCAGCCGAACCTATACCGCTGCTCCTTGAGGCCCGCTTCAGACAGGCTTGGCCCACTTTAGCAAAAACTTTGGCCCTGCTTTGGCCTCTTAATGCCTAAGTGCCAGAGTCAGCTCTCTTTTAAATGAACATTGTAATCACAGATCAAGCAATCTGCTCCTGCTACTTGACAAGGTTGGCTAATTGTCTCACATCATGGTTAGATGCCTTGTTACTGTCGCGGAAGTCAATGATCCGAGCTCAATTCTTTCTGCACTTTGCAGTCATGTATACTGAGTTTGTTGTGCTGTTAGTCATGCGTTGAAGAGTGGTTCTCCTCTCCGCTCAGACGTTGATAATAAGGAAGTTGCATTGGAACATTCAATGATGTCTCATTTTAATGAGAGCCATAAAAAGTGAACGCTCCCATTACTCAAACAACTGTGACAAACACTGAAAAAGGGGGCCCTACTTTGAACACATACATCCGTTAGGACGTGTCTCTTTACACCCTACCTGTTTATCAGAACACTGGCAACATTTAACCTTGATACATCGAAATGAAAGCTCTGGTTAACGACAAGCCAGATCGAGTGTTTTCTCTTCTTTCTGTGATACACTCCCAATATTCCGCTTCTGCTATTTTTCAGTGGCAGTGAGTTTTGTTTTATCTGACGTGATCTGAAACTACAAAATCATTCATTTGGGGGGTTTCATTATCCCCCCTCCCATTGTGATGTGATGTGTTCTACGTATCCCCATTTCTAGGATTGATAGCGTGCGATGCACCACTTGGAAACAATAGAGCATCCCCAGCACACCCCTCCAAAATAAATGGTCTTCTTCCTGCTCCGGGCTGTCTGATAGACACAGAGTGAGATTGGTTCTGTTGAATAAGAGATGAATCTCTCTGGGTGTCACCAATGCCGCTACAACCTCTGAAATATCATTATCTACAGGGGAGGGAGGTTAACTTCTCTAATATAGCCTGAATACAAGAGAAGGGGTGCCACAAGTGAACATGATCCTGTTTTATTACCGGTATATTTCACGGAAAGGTGTTGTTTTTGTTCTTGCACTGTCGTATGTGCAGTATCTCAGAACACCCAGAAACACCTAATGACATAATCTGTTTTCCACAAACATGATGTGGAAGCCTGAGGGGTAATTGCAATGTTTCAGTTTTTGATTACACAGAAACAAAAATATGGGAACTTAATCTTGTACGTGAACCATCCAATAAGTGGATCATGCAGCACAGTGTGTGTATCACAGCCTTTGCCAAACCCTTGAGCTGAGCAGAGTTTGGGCAGACATTAGTGTTGTTTCCAACTGACCAGTATTTACATCAATTAGTAGCTGTCTTTTCAGTTTCCAAGGGACTCCTGCTTGCTTTACATTATTTCCATTAAACTAATTAAAGTAAAAAAAGCATTACATCAAGGTAATAAGATAATGTACTTACATTATGATGATCACGTCATAGTTTTACCTGGATATGAACCCTTTCTGAACATCCAATTTGGATCGCGTTTCACTCGAGGTCTGAAACAGACTGGATCAATAATTCAGTTAGAATGGATGAGGGCTAGCTGCAGGCATGCCTACAGTGGCTGACTGTTGGTTGGAGAAACAGAGAAGCATAAATGATATTGAAGAGTCTCCTTCAGCTTTTACAAGGAACTCCCTGACAGGTGAAGATACACAGGTTATTGTTTTGTTTGCCAATCATACGTTGCAGCTGAACCCACTTTGTTGAGTCGGATGGATTAATGGAAAAAAAAAGTATCTACTGTATATGCTGCGATTGTTTATGATCCAGGTGGTGCTTGCCAAAATACTAACAATTTGAAAAATAATTAATGAAATCCCTCAAATTACATACAATCAC
This sequence comes from Hyperoplus immaculatus, assembly GCA_949357725.1. NCBI lineage: Eukaryota > Metazoa > Chordata > Actinopteri > Uranoscopiformes > Ammodytidae > Hyperoplus > Hyperoplus immaculatus. Next base: position 15,768,793 of record OX442351.1, read on the forward strand.
ATTACAATTAAAAAAAGAAAAGTGTCTATGTCTGTTATCCCTGTTAAAGGTGGAGTCAGCAATTCTAGAGAACACTTCAAAATCCCTTTTTGTCAAAATCAGTGAATATCTCCTCATGATCCACTATCTGTATGTACTGTGCCTGAGATTAAAAGAAATCCAGTGTTGATACACATCCTAGGCTCTGTAAATTGGTATGTAAACAAAGGGTATGTAAACAAAGGGCCCCACCCTATCAACATGCCCATTTTCAGAGCCTAGGCTGTGTACTAACACTGGATTTTCTTTCAGCGTGCAAACAGTAAGCACAGGTAGTGAATCCTGATGAAATAGTAACTGAAAAAAGTTTCTGACAACAATCATTCATTCATAATTCCTCATTCCATCTTTAAGTGAAACTGTTCTAAGTTAAAGACTTTGAACTCTTTTTAGGAACCCACTTATGTTCACAAAGTCACTCTGTCCTCTCTCCTCTTCTATCCACTGTCAGGGATGCTCACAGTGCCCCAAAAAGGTTTCCAGTGTCTTGATCCCGAGAGAAACTGCAACCCTTGTCTTGATGCGGCCAAAGCCTGCAACCTCAATGGCAGCTGCAAGAGGCAACGCTCTGCCTACATCGCTACCTGCAGCAAGGAAGACCCCAACAAGGGTGAAACATGCAGCAAGAAGCGCTGCCACAAAGCACTGAGGTTGTTCCTGGACCGTGTGCCCCCCGAGTTCAGCCACAGGCTTCTCTTCTGCCCCTGCCAGACTGAGGGCTGCGCAGAACGACGCAGGCAGACCATCGTGCCTGATTGCTCCTATAAAGATAAGGAGAAACCGCACTGTCTGGAGCTACGGAGGGTCTGCCGCCAAGACTCTCTCTGCAGGTAACGTAAAGGGAAGTGGTGGAGGGTGGGAGGACGTCAAGGGAAAAAATAGGAGTTTTCTTTATTTGGGAATTGTTAATTGTTCCTTCAAGTGCATGCATTTTTGTGTTTGCAGATTATGTTTAGTTGGTTTGATAGACAGATTTGAGTGTTGTGCATATAAAATGAACTACTTCAAAAACATCTGAAGATTTATGATCATACCCTTATATTCATGTGAAATTTCATTTGTGAAATGAAAACGTAATCTGTGCGTTACAGAGTCTCTCTGTTTGACGGCAAATTCCTTCTTCCTATATGGCAAAGTTGTCTATATCTTTTTGATGTAACTTTTTTCAGTGAACTGATTAGACTTTCAGGGAAATGGTGGGTATTAGATGCAAGATGAAGATGTGAGGCTAAGTTGAAGGGACAACGCTCAATTAAGCCAAACAAAACATTAGTGGAACACGATGGCGGCATGGGGCCTCTATTGGATTGAAGCGGCTGGAATCAATTCATACCTACCCAGCCGTGGCATGTTTCCTTGTGCTAGTGCTGCTGAGAGCAGGTGCACAATGGCTCTACTATCAGCCCAATCACCTGTCAAGGTCTTTTTACCCCCCAGAACCCTGGGCTACACATCTAGTCGGTTGAAGAAAATATGCGTTTATTAGTCTAATAGCATAGAGAATGGGGGATATTTGAATAATTCTAACCATTTAAAAGCTCATTTATGAGCCTAATGGAGTTTGAACAAGTGTTACACACTTGAAAGCTCACTACTAAAAACAATACTCATGGTGTGAGGATTGTCAGAAAAGGGGAACTTTTGGCTATGTTCCAGTGTGACGGATGATTAGGCAGCTGATACAGTTGAGCGACAATCAGTGATGGATCTTGACTTAGTTCATGGTTTTTTAATACTCCAAGTGGCTGCCAAGATGATAGCACCTTCTCTGGTTCGTTACTTGCAATAACTGCCTGAAAATTAGACACCAGCCACTTCTTCAGAAAAGTACTTTCAGTTATTATCAATGTTTGCTTTAATGTGACAAGCTTGGTATACTAGTCTATGGAGCGTCACATTTCTCCTGTTTCCATTGAGGTTGGAGCCTTTGAGGCTGAGAGTTAATGGAAAATGCCCAGTCCCTCCACCAACACTATATCCAACCACCATTCTGCTAAAGTGGGGAAATGATATCACCTCTCCTCCGATTTATGATTGCTTTAATAATTACCTGCTTGCCTGCATTGTGTAATCTGTTTTCAGGCTGAGTTGCTTTCTTTGACCTTTGGGCCCCTCAGGTGTCTGCTGTGCACCTCCTTATTGAGAAAGATGAAATAGAACGTTAAAGCTCATTATCTGTGGCTGCGTAATGCCCCACTGAGGTCAACAGCTCGATCAATGGACACACACTGGCCTGCACCCACAACCATTCAGCAGCCACACACACACACACACACACACACACACACACACACACACACACACACACACACACACACACACACACTCGCACACAACCACTTTCATCTTGAATGTGACTCTAATAATCTACTGTTGGGGTGGTGCATTCTCCTGCAGTGAATAAGTGCTGCCATGCAAGAGAATGTCAAGACGATTCAATTAAACTGAGATGTCATTGGTCAGTGCCGAGTTGACAATTTTCTCTTATTGGCTATTTTATCCTGCCTGGAGGTCCGAAATCGCCACCATTCACTGAGAGATATTCTCAGTGTGTCCTCTATCCGTCTTGATGTCTTCTATCTGTAACACGATGTCATGCACCATCAAAGGACAGTCTCATGACTTTCGAAGCAACCTTTTATTTTCCTTAATTTGTTTGGAACCTTCAATGTGTTGTACAAGCAAATTTAATTGAAACATTTTTTGTCATGCTAATGGCGACAAAGTCCACAGATTAGGGTTTGTTTTGTGCAACTTTGGTGATAAATGCAATAGAGCAATCCTCAAAAGAGCCCTCCCGAAAACCTTTTAAACACAAAAGTCCCTGTACACTCAAGTACAACATCAGAGCAAACTTTCTTTGGCTCTACCATCGCCTCTCAAAGATGTGTTGATAAAAGCAAGGGGAAGATCATTCAACGACAGGCCTGTCTCCCCTTGGAACGCTTGTCTGACACCAAACAGGGGAAACACAGCTATCCCGAGCCTATTTCATTTTAACACAAGGGATAGATTGAGCGAGCAGGAGGAGGGCATTGGAGGAGGAAGAGAAGGAAGGAGAGATAATGAGATGGAGAGAGGGAGAAGAGGCACAGACGGCCACAGAATCGATCTGGGCCTTGAAGCTACTGCAGCAGGTTGGAGGTCAGTGGTTTGGTCACACAGCTATGGATCTCTGCAGCAGACTCTGCACACCATCTCATAGACAAGCTTAACTCCCTGCAACACACTCTGATGACGAAAGGGTCACGGCGCAAAACACGCCAAAGTCAATACTGGATTTAAAATGACTATTTTATATTATGCAGGTAATACTCTGAAAGGCCAGGAGTTCCATTGCTTTACGATATGAAAATGTGTTTAAAATACTTTCTTTTGCAAGTTTTACCTTGAGTGTCGGGTGCCAGATTGGCTGGGATTTCAACTTTGGAAACAGAATGTTCCAGGTGGGGCCCAGAGCTCAATCAAACAAAAGGTTTTTCAAAGGATTTCAAATGTATACTTTTGGCTTGGGATTAGGTGGCTTATTGGACTGGAAGAATTCATTCTCCTCCTGGTCTCCATGGAGGCAATTGTTGACACTGTGAGTTCTAGGGACTGTAGATGGACAGAGAACAAGCAGTAAATTGAGCAGCTCTCATTTCTTACACCTGGTTGTCCTTCTGCGGCAGTTATTGCTGCACTAATTTTCTTCTGTAATCCTGAACAAATAGAAGAAAAACAGACATACCTGTGTTTGTTACTCCTCTCCTCTCCTCTCCTCTCAGCTTCTACACTCTGTGTTATCACAATCCTTCCAATGGATCCAACATCCATTCATTTGGGACTGCTGAGTCCACAGAGTCACAATAGGCTTTATTTGGATGGGCTGTTTGGGATAGTGTAGTGTGTGTGTGTGTGTGTGTGTGTGTGTGTGTGTGTGTGTGTGTGTGTGTGTGTGTGTGTGTGTGTGTGTGTGTGTGTGTGTGTGTGTGTGTGAAAGCAGAGAAACCCAATCCATTCCCATACAAGCTCACGCAACACAATCCCAATGAAGCTGCACCTTAAACATTGAGTTGTATATGTGTACTGTATCGATTGTCTTACAGATCAATGCAAGACTTCTATCTTTGAGTTATACCCCCTGGTCTCCAGGCTCACTTGGTGCTCTTTGATTGAGTTCCTTGGCCACTGGTTATCAAAGTGGGAAGCTGAGAGACAATCGATCACTGTACAGGTAACCCAACCCAGTTTGTGCAATATACTGAACCATTTCACCTTACCTTAAAGCAAACTCACGCTCACTACACGCACTCTCTGTTTCACACATACACATGCACACACGCACGCACGCACACACGCACACACACACACACACACACACACACTGCCCTAAATCCACGGTATGCGCTGTTGTATCTGGTCTCTGACAACTCAAGACTCCACTGAGAGGGAACAGAGCAGGGACCGGCCCAGATGGACATTCTGAGATGAAATTTAAAGACATCAGGATGTTGTTTCACTTTTATCATCAGTTTCTCTCTCTCTCACACACATAGGGCTGTTGTACTTGTGAAAACTGTCAGTGTATTCCCTGGCCACCAACCCCAACCTCATGTTCACACGTACAGCCAGTGTCTCTGTGGTATACTGTAAAGTAAATGATAAAAAGACTTGCCTGTGTGGAAACAGATTGTAACTATTACTACTACTCCTGTGCACAGGTATAGTGGCAACAGAGATAGAAGCTAGATTATGTAAATTACATGCTGAAAAGCAAGTTCACCGGAGGTTATAGACTCATGAGGGACATCATACAGCCTATTTAAAAATATGTATGTGTGTGCGTGTCCAGGAACAAAGCAGACCATTGCCTAAACTCAACACTTACCTCGAACATGTTATTTGTCTCTTTTTCTATTTAAGCAGCAGATTGTCGACACATTTTACAAAAAAGGTTGGAGTCAGCGATTATTGAGAATGCTTGTTATCAACCCTCGAACTGGCCATCCTGCAGAAAAATAAATCTGATGTTGATACACAGCCTAAGTTCTATAAACTGGTATGCAATCAAAGGTGGCCCACAGTAGAAACATGTCAGTTTACATGGCCTAAGCTGTGTAGTACATAACACTGTATTTTTTTTAAGCACACACACAGTAAAGCCAGGTAGTGAACCGTGAGGAGATTGACTGATTTTGACAAAAGGTTAATTTGACAACAAGCATGCTCCAAAATCGCTGACTCCACCTTGTAAAATGTTTCAATGATCTGCTGCTTGAGCACTCTCCAGAGTTGCTGACTCCACTTTAAAAATTGTGGATATGTTTACAGATTTAGCCTTCTTTTCTGGACATCCAACACACATAGGCCTAGGCTCTATATTCACTCCTTGCTCTGGTTTGGTCTCCACTGCTGTAAGGTGCTGGGCAGCTACCATACTGTGGTCTTTATAAGTGTCTTTGCTAAAAATGCCTGCTGATGTTGTGGCTGTAAAGCCAAAACAAGGAACTCAAAGACATTTCAATGCTCCAGAAAGCTGAAGGGAACGGCAAAGATAGTGATAATTATTTGTGGGTTCATAACTACTCACAACCCATTACCCAGACTGCTCAGTAGAAGCAGCAAGTTAGCAGAGCAGCAGCAGCTTCAGTCCTTCATCATTGACTGCGATGCCTTCAGGCACGGTATGGTTGTATGCCTGCGTCTTGGCATTGATCAGAAATAAAGTGGAGGAACAAAATACTTGAGGCACAAAAATAGGCTTCAAGCTGGGGTTCCCTGCATATAGATATAGCACAGGGGAAACGTGAGCCTGTATAGACAGCTGTGTTGGTTTAAATAGAGGGCTATATGTTCCAACACACACACGAGAGGGACGATTGAAAAACCTGTCTGAAACGCCTGCTATGTAGACAAGCCTTTAGACATAGTCATTTGATCCATTGTTACTGTAATGTAATATGAACAGATTTGAACCTAGATTCCATCATCAAATGTAAAACCAAGTTTTATTATGAAGACGCAACAACTGGTCAAACTGTACTCACTTTCCTCACTCTCTAGGTGTTAAATTCAAAACGTTCCTCAATCCCTTGCTTACTTTTTAAACTATTTGCTTAATGTAATACCTGGGCTGTTTCTATATCCACGGTTACAATGCAAGCAATTAAAGAGCAGATGGTTTAAAGCCCCCGTTTTGCAAGCAAGGCATGTGTCAATTGGTGAGTCCTTTCTCATACATAGTGCAGTTTGCTGCAGTGTGCGTCTTTAATCAGGCCTCAGCTTCAGCGGAGGAGACGTGCTAGTTTGCTGGCTACACATGAGAGCGACAAACGGGGTGAGAGGAAGCAAAGGAAAGAGAGAGGATGAGAAGTAATGAGAGGGATCGGGCAGGAGCTGTAAAGAAAGAGCCGTGCATTTAATTCCAATATAGGGATTAGTATATGCCCATTTACTTTTCAAACTGTAATCTCTAAGGAAACATGGTATAGCGGGAAACCGCAGTCATTACTGCCTAAAGGCCTCATTCTTTCCTTCACGATCTCCTCCAATGCTTCCGTATCTATTATTAATGCAAACGTTATCAATAGGACTTCTGTCTTATCTTCAGAAGGGTCGATGTGTGGTTTTTGAAAGTGTCAATTAGGGCCTGCTCTTTTACTCTATCATTCTTACTCTGAACTTCTCTTTATAGGAGTTTGAGTGATGGCTGCAGCATGTACATTTCTTTAAACTTTGCCTACATAGTTGTTCGATATGTGACTAAAAGATATTTAATTACTGGTCATAACTTTTCTGCTAACTTTCTTTTTTCCCAGGGACAGTTCATCCATTTGTTTAATGTGTACTCTTTGTCTGAGGGACGGCTATTTGCCTTGATCGGAGAGTGTTTAGGGATTTCAGATAACCTTGAATAATCTACTCACCCCTAACCAAACAGAGAGTACCTGGTTTTGTGTATGGCATGCTTTATTTAGCATTCATCCCACTGACATAACATTCAGTAGGGGGTTGTGAGACATCTACAGTGGGTGGATTAAACAGAAGTAGAGATGGAAAGACCAGAAAATGTTAAAGAAAAACAGAGCTGCAAGCCAATTTTTTTCTTTTTACCAAACAATAAACATTTTAATGCACGATTAAGTGTTTCGAAAAGGAAAAAAAGATGTAACTCACTTTTTGTTTTGTTCTCTTTTCTTGAATGAAAATGCAAGTTCAGACTGACGCTTGTTTCTTTACTTTGGCTGTCTCCTTATCAATTCCAGGGAGGTGGAGTCTCTCCAGCCAGTCTTTGTTGGTCTCAATTCTCTGCTGAGTAAGGGGGCGAAAGGTTGTGTCATGTGACAGCTAAGCTAAACAGCCTCGTGTTTTGACTGAATACCATCTGTCCACATTGCCCTTTTAGAGTATTGACTGTGAATCCCAATGAGTACAGTGCTGCCAAAACAGGCCGCCCTCTGTCCATTCAAGAAAAAATAGCTGTGGGTAAGATGTACAGTCACCTCTGACCAGAGCAATAAAGAGATGGGCTCAGGGTCACCAGCAGAAAATAAGGTGGGAAAGCAGGAGCAAAATGTCACTGTAGCCGACCAAATCCTAGGCCTCTGAGGAGAGATAAAAATAACTCAAAATATATTCATAGCACCCTACCCACAAGGTCAGTGTTGTATTTGTCAAGCTTTTCATAATAATTGATATGACGTAATGAGCTGTGCTGCATAATGCATAGAAAAATAGCAAAAATAACAGCTTTGCTAAGCCTTATTGCTGTCTTTGGCATTTACCATCAACAAACAAAAAATAACACACATGGCATTTGAGTCCTGTCGATTGATTTACAGGGTCAAGTGACATTGAGTTTGAACATGTTCACTTGAGGCCGCAATGACAACCAGTTTATACAGAAGTGACAACAGGTTTTTAATGGGAGGAGGGGGAGATAAGGTCATGAGCAACACAACAGCAGGGGGAAGGAAGAAGAAAAAGCAGAGGAGATAGAAACAACCTTTGTTTTTCTAATTTGCTTCCTCTAACTGCAAGTGTCATGGGTATTGTTATGCTTTCTGTAGAGGAGTGAGAGATATGGTTTCTGTAAAGACTCTCTAGGCTAAAGACTAAGGGAAGTGATAAGGGCGAAGAGCTGCAATTTCCCATTTTACAGAAATTATCATCCATAGAAGAACTCATATTTGTAGACAGAGCACAGAGGGGAAGTCTCTCAATGACTCTCAATAGTCTTTTGTTTTTAATGTAGAAGAGGAGCTATTAGAGGACTTTGGAGTCCCCCTCCCCCTGCATAAGGGAAATGGTTTCCAAGACTGACAGTCATCTGATTTGAGTCACATTGTTTGTCACGGGCATCAAGTGATAGGAATAAGAATCCATGTAAAAAGCCATTAGTTTTCTATTACTGCCAAGCTGGATGGACAGGCACTCAGTGCTCAGCCAAATCACTGTGTTTAAAGTGTCAGGTTTGTTGAAAGAAGTCTACCTCTGTGGGGGCTCCCCTGCCACTTCCCTGGGGGCTGAGTGGCTGAAATGACCATAAAACTCTGTTGAGCTAGACAGCCTGTAATTTCAGCGGCGAGTGGCGCTTTGCCGAGGTATAATGGAAAGCCCATGGAAGCCATGAAATTTGCTTCATACCCGTGTTGGAACACCATTGTCTGAACACTCAGGACACCTCTCTAAACTTTAAATTACTATTTTTAAGACATCATTGTCGGAAAGAGCTCTGCATCTAAAAAGTAACACAGTGCTTTTTTCGGTTTCTTTAATCTTCCATAGTCTTTGCCTTTCCAACAGAAATCTAACGATCAAGTTTTTCGTAAGCAGAAAGTGAAAGACCATTTGCCCTCCCAAAAAATATAAAAATGGTTCCTTTGTATGGGTACAAAATAGTTGTTATCTCTCCCCTCTGTGTTTGGTATCTTGTTCATCATCTGTGGCATGATTGTGGGTACAAGTGCCTCCTCTCACTCAGAACACTAGATGAGAGAGGGCTTTGAGTGAGGAGCACACGTGTGTAGAGGTTTAGTTTAGTTTTGTTTGTGCGTATTTTTGTTTTGGATATAACATCATGTGCTGTTTATAACTACTTGAGTGTGTATGTGTGAGTGTATGTGCACCCGTGTGCATCCATATCAGCCTTTGCAGCCATGCTAGAGCAACCTTATGGTCGGGTATTCTGAGGAGTGGCAATAGATGTGATGTTCGCAGCATGTCACGTCGCGAGGCTCTCTCCGGGTGATTTGATAGGGTGGCGGATGGAGATGGAGTTGGAGTAATGAAGTGAGTCTGAGTAGGGTTTGCTGCTGGAGGCCCAAAGCCCATCACACTACACTGGCTGCATCTCTGCTGTGGTGAGAGAGAGAGAGAGAGAGAGAGAGAGAGAAGAGAGAGAGAGAGAGAGAGAGAGAGAGAGAGAGGGAGAAACAGACAGAGATTGTAACCTCATCACCCAACCACCCCCTTGTACCCTGCTTGTATCCGCCCTGTTTATTCGTCTAAGATACAGCTCAAATGTCTTTAACTCGTTGCTACAACAGAAGAACCCTCTCTCTGATAGATGGTATAATGGTATAAGTGCTCTCTGAGTTTCCCTGAATGACAATGGCCCTCCTGCCGAGAGAAATAGAAACACTGTTTGAAGAGTTGTTAGGTTGTTATTCCGTGAAAATGTGTTTTTTAAAAGTATTGTGGCTGTATAATTCTCCATGACTTTATTATAGCGTGTATTTTGAGACATTGGAATAATAGTTACCTAAAGGAGACTGTGACTATGAGTTTACACATTTTGTCTGAAGTCATCTAGTTTGCCAAATGGAATAGAATATGCAAAGAGATTACTGTTCCTGCAATACAAATGAATTGTTTTATACCTTGTCTATATTGGCTGCACAACAGAAGAGAGATGAAGGAAGAGCAGAAACTAAACCGAGGGCTCAATAACGATAAATTCAAATACTGGTTAAAGTATGTTTAACGGATCTACTCCAGTCTATAAAAATACACCCAGGAGATATTTTAGCTTAGCTTAGCATTAAGACTGGAAATAGGGGTAAAGAACTGGAGTCAAAAATCTGCAATACCAGCACCTATGAAGCTCAATTTATAAACATGTGATGTCAGTTCAAGGCTAGCTCATTTCAAATGTTTCCAGTCTGCATGTTAAAATGTGTCACAATCAATCTGACAATTATGCATTGCAATTAAAAATCCCTCGCATGGCACCCTTCATAAGACACCATAACAAACGACTATATAACAGTTTGAGAAGAGAAGATGAGGCTATCAGAACGTGAAGTCATAAATGTGAAGTTGACTGTCATTTGCCTACACATCAGCAACTAACTGCATACCAGCCTGAAAACACAATCAGTCAACTACCCTCAAAAAACCTGTTTGTGTCTCTGTGTGCACGTGCTCGTTTTGTCTTCACCAAGGACAAGACGAGACAGCCTGAGGACAGTTACATTACCTTTGAACTTAAGGCTCCAAAAAAGGGGTCAATCCATGTTATAGTAAATGAGTCGTGGCAGTGAGAGAGAGAGACAGAGAGAGAGAGAGAGAGAGAAAGAGAAAGGAGAGATGTGATTCACTTAGCGATTGTGATTCACTTAGTGGCCAGCTGTGATGTGAGCAGTACAGACAGAGTAACTTTGCACACGCTACTCCCAATAAACCTACTTAAGTGGATTAGCGATGCCACCCCGGGGGGAACTCCACAGACTTAAAGCTCTTATCGCAAACACACACCGAAACAAAACATACTATTTTATCAGTTCCCATGGTTTGCTGGGAAAGTATATTCCGGAGGCAGCCAAGATTTCGGGGGTATAAGTGTGGAAGCTACGGCCAAACAAGTGATATCATGTGATATCATTCTAGACCTTACACAAATGCACAACCAATGGGTTTATGTTTCAGGCTGTGAAGATAGTGAAGAGCTTGTTGGCACCGAGAGGCACGAGTGACACCTGGTTCCAATTCACCGACACCTGTGGTATAGTCGGTCTTGGTAACAGATGTTGCACATACGTTCCCAGTTTGATGTTGGTCACAATTGGCAGCTGCTCTAAAGTGGAAAAGGTGCCAATAGATTAGGCCATGTGCTGTGAATTTGTGTATGTGTAAATGTGTGTCATCTGTCATGTGCTTGTGACTGATCCCCTGCCCCTCTCTCTCTGTTCTCTGTGCTCCTTGCTTCATGTTTGTTGTGCAGGTCCAGGCTGGCTGATTACATGGGAAACTGCGTGGTGACTGCGCACACATCCAGCACCTGTCCCAACCAAGACAATCACCAAGCCTGCTTGGCCTCCTACGCTAGGCTCATCGGTCAGTACAGACTCTGAGGTGGAAGGGAAAGTGTGTTTGTGTCAGAGAGAAAGAAAAGGGAGCAGTGAGATCACGGGAGACATGCAGAAATGCACATTTACCTCCCAATACCACAATATTTCTTTCTCAAAATTTCAGATACATGGTGGGATAAAGAGTGGTGGTTGTAAACAGTGAGACAGCAGTCTATTCCACATTCACCTTTATCATACGGAGCTGACAGAAGAGTTAAGAAGTAGTAAATGTTTTAATTTCGGTCCATGACCACAAGAGACAACACAAACAAGGTAAACAGCTTTCCTTAAAAGCATCAATGGCCGAAAAAGGGTATAGGACGAAGCCGAGGCTTATTATGCCTACCCTCTTTACATACTGCTATAAAATATACAATGTATCACAAAAACAAAGTATAACATAACATAACTTAACACAATACAATACAACATAACACAAACATAATACAATCAATACAATATAATACAATTCAACACAATATACTATAATATAATTTAACATAATACAATACAATGCAATATAATATACTATAATATAATACAACACAATATTTGAAAAAAAGCAAAAAAAAACTAAAACAAAGCAATAGCCTAAAAATATAAAACAATGCAACTTATAGTTTAGTTGTAGTTAGGTTATTATAATGAATTACACAGTTATAGTTTGATTATACTTATACATTACTATATACTTTCCATACATTCTATTCCATATTACATAGTGCACAGTGTTACCATATAAATATATATCAACATTTTACTGGGGACTCCCTCTGCAAGTGCAATACATTTCCTTGTATTGATTTCCACAGTTAGTTTGATTATAGTTAGTTAGTATTATTACGTTTAGAGTTATTGATAAAAAAGAAGAAGAAGAAGAAGAAGAAGAAGAAGAAGAAGAAGAAGAAGAAGAAGAAGAAGAAGAAGAAGAAGAAGAAGAAGAAGAAGAAAAAAACAACAACAAATAAACAAACAAACAAAAGGAAGCCAAAAAAAAGACAAATTAAAATTAAAAATATAAGTATATATACACATTTCCTCCATACATAAAAAAGCATGTACACAGCTGTCAGATTCACAGCAGCAATATTGGTATTGCTCCTAGTATTGATGTCATAATAATGTTTTATATTTTTCTATTATCTTGTTTTTGAACATTTTTTGAATTTTTTAGTAGAGCTGCACGTTTTTAGTTCGTAGTCTAATTGGTTCCATAGGTTCCATAAGACACTCCGTTGTTTTCCCTCCTGCCCTGATATCCACCCTCCCCCCAGAACTCTGGACATCAGATCACTACTCAGAAGTAATTAAGGAGTAGAGGGACAGGGAGAGAATTTACTTAATTAAAACAGTCTATGGCCATCTGTTTGCTCTAGACTAGGAATAGGACATGCATATTTTTCAGTCCCAGCCAACATGCTGATGTAGTGGCGGCATCACAGTGCTCACAGAAAGTTTCCAATGCAAATTTACATAAAATAACTTCTTCTTTTTTTTAAACCCGCATAGTGGTTGCTGAAGTGTCCATATTTCAGTACCAGTCACAGCTTCCCCACCATGTGTCATAAATTGTGTAGTATGAAGTGGTAATGTGTCATGGTGCTTCCTGGATTTCTCTGGAAAATGCTACACAAAGTGCATCTAACACCCCTGACTCCAGCTGAAAGCATCGACACAGACAGACATTTGAAAAGTAAAATGTTTTGGCACAGCAGTTCTACATTCAAAACCGCACACACAGTTCCTAAAGCACCTACTTTGCAAAATATTCATAGCATAATGGCCTCTTTACATCTAAACTAAAGCATTACAGAATGCTTCACCTTCTCATAAACTCAAACATTGCGAACCCATCTTGTTGTCCATTTTATATACAATTTGCAATAAATGTAGTCCATTATTGTCCATTAGTGACCATAACTGTTTTTCCTAATGTCTGTATGTGTGTTTTTGTCTATGTTTGTGTGTGGATGCCCTCACAGGGACAGACATGACTCCCAACTATGTTGATAACAGCTACTCCAACTGGACCATCTCCCCATGGTGCACCTGTAAGGGCAGTGGAAACCAAGAAGAGGAATGTATGAATTTCCTGCGGCACTTCACCGATAACACATGCCTAAGTGAGCCATACCGACCCACAGACACTGTGCATGCATCTGAAATGTGTTTTGTAACTCATAGTCCAACAGTCATGTAATATTGATAAGAGCACAAGTGTGTGATGTGGTAGTTACTCCTGCTGCCATATAGCGTCAGACATGAACTTTGACCTCATGCAACTTTAATGATTTCATGTCAGTTTCGGTTTTTCAATGTCATATAGCTCTCAAGTGATATGACTATAGATGTGATGCTGTCGAGAAGTGGATGGTAGGACTGAATGTGAAAACAATGAGGGAAGGATCTAGATACTCGAACATCTGAGTATGGAAATGTGAAAGGAAAATAAAGTTAATAGACGGATGGATGGAAAGATGGATGGATAGATGGAACCCCTAAAGAAAATGAGTCTGTTACGTAATGTAATACAATCTATCCATGGACACTCCTTTCCCTACTTATTAAGTTGGAACCAAATGTTCTTAGTTTCTCAGAAAAAACTAGCCATTTCTTATCACTTCTCATCTCTCCCCTAGGCAAGATCTGCCCAGAGTTTAATGCAAAGAAACCATTTGCATGTCATTTTCACATTTAATCTGAGGGGGTTAAAGGGCTTATTCCTTATGGGAGAAAAATGTCATGAAAATGAACAGATCCAGAACAAATGAAATTATATCAGAACCTAAAATACAGTACATATACATCATCTTTACATGTAATACATAACACAAGAGCCTGCAGCATGACAGAGCACTTACTTCAAATATCCTTTTGCTTCTATTCTTTTTTTTTTTACTTTTTAAACTGTATGGCGGAGCAAGCAGTGTCATAAGTGCTACAGGACACCATTGCCTTTAACATGTTCCATTGTGTGGATAATGCTTTCCGACCATTTCAATAGATTGCTGGGTTACCCGTTTAGCTGAGTGTGCAGGATGAGGGATGAGGCTGGGAGCTGAGGAGGCGTCTTAAAAAATAACACAAAATGCAGCATCTCTGCAGTCAAGGGGAACAGGCGATAAACTTCGGCACACCAATGAGGAAAATACACACATAAATACACACACTATAGTAAAATACAGTACTATACACACATTATATAGACATATTTTATATACACTCACATGTTTCTGTCAGATCTTATAAACTCCACAATCTCAACGATATCTTTCCACTTATCCTGTTACTTTCTATGTTTCTGCAGAGTAAATTATTTTTTTTTATTTTTTTTATTGATTGACATCCATATGACAGCACAATTGAAAGGCATGTCCAATGAACAGATATAAAAAAATATTTAGAAAATTGACACACTCTTCCCCACTCTCTCCTTACAACATCAAATAAAAGACTCAATATTTTTTTGAATATGTTTGGAGGCCAAGAGAAAACAAAACTATTCAAGGATTTAATAATTACAGTCCAAACATAGTCTGGACCCCTAATTCCCCTCCTGGTCCTATTGTCGGCTCCTCTGTTATTTCATGCTCCATCTGTCCCTGCAGGTAGGGAAAGGCATGCCCAGGGGTTAAAGGAAAACTTATCCAGAGTCATTAAAACATTGAATTGCTACGGGGCAATGAGCTTAATCACTCAGTGGATCATTTGGGTGCAGTAAAACATCCTGTGTGGAGACCCTCTAGCCAACTAGTTTGATGTATGACTTTATTCCCCCATCTTACAGCATATGTAGGGGGATAGCTAGCAATAGTCGACCCTGACAAACAGATACGTAATATCACATGTCTCAGCAGTACTTTGCAGGTTCTTCACTGCTAGCGTTAAAGATGTTAGGCTTCGCTGGTGAGCTTTGCTCCTCTGTGCTTTCATTTTCATGCAGCAGCCCAAATCACCAGTGTTGAACAAAATGGAAAAAAGGAAGGCTGAATTTGTATGTTTGCAGGCACAAGAGTGCCTCACATGCCTGTGAGTGTTCTGCTGTACAGATGTGTGTGTGTGTGTGTGTGTGTGTGTGTGTGTGTGTGTGTGTGTGTGTGTGTGTGTGTGTGTGTGTGTGTGTGTGTGTGTGTGTGTGTGTGTGTGTGTGTGTGCAACACTGTGTAGGTGGACAGAGGATGCTAAAGACAAATGTATGTGCCCATGCATCTGGTGTACTAGGCACAGTGTATATCTGATTATCCATGTGTGTTCCACAACTATCCTCCTTGTCCTTTGTCCAGTGATGGGGAAATGCCATTTCTCCTTAGTTTCGGAATGTTTTGAATTTGATCAGTCACATAAATCTATTCAAAGTCATCTCTGCATGCTGACCTTAAAATGGAGGTGGCTGCCAAGCAATTACATGCCTTGCCTTCTCTCTGGCTGAACAAAGAGAAACAAGCCTTGTGTTTTAAACGGATGAGCACTGAAAAGGTACTCAGCCCCTATTTTACCATATCTATTTGGAAAGCTGACTGAACGTGGATTTATCACACTTTTGCAGCGACTCAAACATGCACTGTGACAAAAAATGCATGCATACAGTATATCTACAGGCGGATACACATGCATACGCATTCACAGACTGCTGTGCTCAGTTTGAGCTGATTTATTTGCTACTTTTAGAAGATTCCTTTTCTGAGTGTACAACTGCTGGCAAACAAATTGGAGTTCATCATCTCAAGTGCAGACATTATGCCACTATTTGGTCAGCTTGTTGCAATTTGAGAGCGGCTGCTGCAACATAAAAGGTTTTTGTAATGAGCTAGGACATGAACCAAAGTTATTTGTATTTGATAAATGTGTCCATTTTGTCTCCGCAGGATTCCTTATAGTTGGATAATTACTAGCTAAATTGATAGCATAAACATCATAGGCATTCAAAAATAAGGCCCAGCTTAAGATATCAAACATAAGGCAGTATTTTGTAAGACATTGAAATCCTCCCTAGTGATACATTTCACAAACAAACCTCTGATTGCTGTTTATGATTAGTTTGGCGTGCAACCCTGGGGCTCACTGACGTCGCTATAAGACTGGCTGTCCGCACTCTCTTAACTCCGTCGTTCCTCATTCCCTCAGTTGCCAAAGATTGGGCAGGGGACCAAGAAGTTGACTTAAATCTGCCTGTCTGCTAACTGGCTTTTTGCTGGGCTGGAAATCAAAAACAAATAACTTTATATCTCTGTGCCTGCAGGAAATGCTATTCAGGCCTTCGGTTATGGGATAGACAACATGCAGAACAAAAGTGTGTCCGTGCCAGGCCCCTCAGCGTCAACCAAGGCAGGGTCGGATTGGTCGACAGGCACCTCAGAACCCACCTTTGTCACCATCCCAAAGGTAATTGGTTTGAATTTATTGTTCCGTGTCCTTTGACAAATGTTACATTTGCATGCAAAATGTACTGCAGAGTCATTATGCACTGCCTGCTTCTCAATCAGTTAGGGTTTTTGAATAAACGGTTGTAATCCTTGAGGCTATCATATCATATAGGTCACAGCTCATTGTGTCAATTTTGTCTTTTTTTCGCAGCACACATATATTCAAACACTTACAGCAGCTCCGAGCAAATTCTTTGCATATATTTGTTAAAATGGCCCTATTACAAAAAAGGACCTCAAAACCACTCCTCCAGTCCGCTTCAATAAAAGAGGGATTTTTCACATGCATGGGCAAAATGATAAAGCTCAACATGCAGCCTCATTCATATTCACATCACATTCAATCTCTATATGCTTGTTAAAGCAATTGGCACATCAGAATGGAGGCTTTATGATAATACAGTTTATGTTACACCCAAGATGATGACATTTGGTTGAATTATTACACTTCTCTCACACATTGAAATAGTGAAAGAATTGGGAGGTTGGGGTTTTAATCTGGATTAGAGGTTCTAAAATACTGGCTTAGGGCCTGTTCTCTGCTGAATGCCGTCTGCTCGGAACACTGCAGTCGACTGCTAGAACTGAGTTCACTGTCTGGAGCAGAAAAAGAGTCACTGTTTTGCTGCATGCAAGAGTGCATGTGTGCTTGTCTTTTAATAGGACTCTACTTAATTTTTCTTTTCAAATAAAATGTGAAAATTACATTCGGCCAAAGACTCCCCCTCTATCAGTGTCTCTCTTGAACAGGACATAAATATTTCACTGCACTTCACAGACAAGTGGAGTTTTATTTATTTATTTTTTATCCAGTTGTTGAGTGTGATTAGTTTTCACAATGAAATATCGTCCTGTTATACAATGTCTTTTAGCTGTTCTATGTAGCCTTCTGGTGTAAGACTAACTTTTTCACCTTTGCAGCAGACCTAGTTACCAAGCTTGGCTGAATTAGACTCTGTAGTATAAAACCCAAACTTATACAGTACCTATAGTCGTTGCATCTGCTGTTGATGTTATTGTTAATGTCATTTTCATTCCATTGATACAAAATATACAAGCAGTATGCAGTGTTTATGAATGCTAATGTGTGTGCTGAATAATTGACTCCCATTAAGACATCTATTTTGAGTAATTCTAGGGGCTTTCATGGCCATTAAATGGTCACACTGCACCACAGTCGTGCAGTATTGTCCTTTACGCAGAATCTCCAATTGTTGTGAAGACAGCAAATTAAACCCTTAAAAATGTTGCAAAAGGGAGAATTAATGAACAACCACCACTGATAACAATAACAGTGTGTGTAGGTTTGGGGAATGTGGAGGTAAAGAGAGAGAGAGAGGGGGGGGTGGCAGGCAGGGAATGGATTGTGGAATTGCTCTCTCCAAAGCTTGTGTGTGTGTGTCTGTCAGTATTGATGCACTGCTCTGTGCCTGTCTCACTGCAGCGTGGTGTTTAATTTATTGTAAAAATGGTAATTAGGAAACAATAAGACATGTGATTACTCAAGCAGGAAGTTTATAATTAGAGAGGGAGCTGGTAGGGACATTTTGGGCGGCCCTGTGTTCTACAACAACTATGCCTGGCAATTAAAACTTGTCAAACTTCCATGGTAGATAAATTGGGGGAGTTTTGTTATGCTATGAGTCCTCTTGGCAGAAGACTGACTGTCCAACGCTGTAAATCTCACGGTGTCCAGTGTGGGGAACCGTAGTACCCAACACACAAGGGCATGCACACGTGTGCAAATAGTCTGGGTAACGGAATACATTAGGTATGTGATGGATGGAGGTTTGACAAATGACCATGACACCAAACGATAGCCTATAATATGAAGCACACTTCGAGACGAGTGAGTATGAGAGAAACTGAGGTCTATTACTGCGCCTGTTCATGTCATTCATACTGCTCTCTTCTACTGTATGGATTATTTTAATATATAATATAACAGTCTAATTTAGATGCTAATTATTTGAAATGTCACTCTCAGTGGGTTGTGGTCTTTATCCCATGTCAGTGAGTAAACATGTGCCGAGGCTGGGTCCTTTGAGCCTTGTAAATCGGAACGGTATCACAATTCCTGCATTGTTTTTATATGGAGAACATTGTTTTTTAGATTTTAATGATGGCAATTGTAAAATTCCAATGTTGTCTTTGCTAGTTCTAAGGGTTAGTGTGTGTGTGTGTGTGTGTGTGTGTGTGTGTGTGTGTGTGTGTGTGTGTGTGTGTGTGTGTGTGTGTGTGTGTGTGTGTGTATGTGTGTGTCACACAGATAAGATAGATTTTGTTTGACTTATAACTGTGCTCGTGATTTGACTTTTAATGTTCTAACTTGATAGAAGCTTAAACAAGAAATGTTTTTTTAAGTTGAACCGCTTATTGTTTACTGACATTAGACATCGTACGTAATTTAGACCAACTTCTACTTATGAACCTCTCTCCCCCTTCAACCTCGTAACCATTGGGAAGCTGGTGTCATCAGTATTCCCATGTAACACTGTCATGTGTTGATTTTCAGCTCAATTGAATGCAATTGATTGTGGGCAGAAACAATCTAACTCGGGTTACTCGATAATTAGCCTTGGGAAATGCAACCCTACTGCTCTTTAAATTTGACAATATGCTGATAGATAATGAAAATACTCTTCTTCTACATGTGCACTAACCTGTTCAATGGCAAGTGAGATATGTCTTTATCAACAGTTTTATAAATAAAAGTTGTGAATGTTCTCTCCCTCCTGTGCATGCGTTGAAGCAGGAGTAAACCAGTGCGTGTTTTGACATTGTCTGTATTCCGTCACGGTGAATGAATTTGAATGCATGTGTTTGTGCTTTTGGCCGTGTGGTTATTGGTTATTGTGTGTGTGTGTGTGTGTGTGTGTGTGTGTGTGTGTGTTTGATTATGTGTGTGTGATAATGTGTGTGTGTGATTATGTGTGTGTGTACTTCTCACAAGCCAGAGTGTATGTGTGGAAATTGGCTGAAGCCAGAGATCTGGACTCATGTCAACAGGCTGCTGCCACACATCACTGCCCTTGCTAATTAATTGGCTTTTAGTCGCGGATGTGTTTGGTGCATTGTCAAGCTACCCATAGCTTTTTTTTCTCTTTTTCCTGGCAACTGTCATTTAACAATTTTTTTTGTGGAGAGAGATTGCAAAAGCCCAGGTGCTGTGATAACCACAGCTATTTTGGTACCCCTCCCTTCTCTCCACGATTGTCCCTTCTTCCTTCTCTAACTGCACTGGAAAAAAATTGGCCTGTCCTATGTTGATATAATTCAACGGTTTTTCTTGTTTCTTTATTTATTTTCTCTTTTAGATGTCGCCTTGTTCTGTTGGAAGACGAGGTGCCAGTAGATAACATCTGAGTAGATTTTTTTTTTTCCTGTGTACAGGAAAATGGACCAAAGCGCAATCTCTGCAAAGGTTACACTGGTGAAGATGAGTTGAGGGGTGGTGAGGGGGATGGGGATGGGGAGGGGGAGGAGGGGGAGGATAAGAGGAAAATGTTTCATGTTCCTTATGATGTGCTGGACTGAAAATGGTGCCTCTGCAAATTGAGCGAGACTACTTTAACTTGGAGGCAAATGGTTATGCTTTGTGTTACAAGAATTCGAGAAAATTGTAAAAGTATTCAAAATGCTTACAATTTCAGGGCATAGCACATAATTAGGCCATTGTAGTGTGACTATACAGTGGAGCACTGGAGGCCATAGAGTATAATGTAATAATAATATCAGGGCTGATGTGTTCTTACATGCTCTCTGCTATAATGTGAACAGGTTGGTAAACTGCATGGCTTCTCTCTCAGTTTACACATAGGTTTATTCTTCTCTTGTAAAAATAAACATTGTTGTGGTTTGATCGTGCACAGACAAACGGCATACAACGGGTTTTGTGAGTGTTTTATTAGGCCTCTACTTGCTGTAATTTATGCCTGATGAAATATTGAAATAAATCCACAGCTGCTGCTGACTGCTGTCACATGTGTTTGGCTTTGTAGTGTGTTTTCCTTGTAAATAAAGCCTGTAATGATAGCTTTAAAAACTGTTTGGAGACTTGCTGGCGCAACCTAAAAGAGTAGAAAAAGTCCTCACAAGAAGCTATTCTTTGTTGCCAACTTGTTTAAGAAGTGGGGAGCATACTAAGCAGCAGGCACTTGAAATATACTTCACATATCAAAACATTTGGTGGATAAAGCTGCATCACTTACATTTTTGTGCCAAAGTAGCTCTGCCATGGATGCATGTCATTTCTCAATATTACTCTGACTCTTCTGACCATAACCTGCCTCACCTCCCTCCCATCTCTTCCTTTTTTCCCCTCTAGTCAAATGGAAGAACAGAAGTCTAGCCCGAGTGACTGAGTCATGTCTAACCTTTACACGTGTCTCTCCTTCTGTGTGTCCCTCTATCTGTCCAGTATCCTGAACCGAGCCACGGTGGCATGGGCAAAACCTCGGGCCTGCCAGAGGATCACTCTGCATGTCTGTGTGCCAACGTCTGGGCTCTGCTGCCCGGCCTGACTCTGGCGCTGGTCCTGGCCCAGCATGCCTTATAGAAGCGCCAGGAGGAGAAAAAAAGAGGTCATCCACCCACAAGCTGATCCCAAAAGCAGAAGGTGTTATCTGAGACTGATATTAAGAAGGCTGAATCTCTGGGCAGTTGAACATTGATGGAAGTTATGAATGAGAAGAAAAAAGAAAGAAAAATTGAAGAAAGAGGTGGAAAATATTGAAATTTTAAAGTTGTGAGTTTGTTGTTCATTTGATGTTTTGTTAGGTCGCACCACAAGCGTGGTGAAGCAAACGGCTTTAAAAAGGACCCTTGGGAAGAGGCCATGAAGGCCATTTATCTGGGAAACGACTCTGCCTCTGAATGACACACAAAAACCTGGAGGACTGAAGCTGATTGTGTCAAAGACATTTTTCTAACCGAGCGAGGAAGATAGGGAATGGAGGAAGGCTGACGGAAAGGAAATTGTTGCATAGAGAAAGGGAATTAGTAAGAAGTAAATGAGGGAAGAGTGAGAGCGTAAAGGGAAAGAGACATGTTTCTGCTATCAGTCATACTTTTCTTTGTCTCGAAATTGGTTCTCGACTTGGATGAACAGACCACAAATTTAGGGGCGGGGATTGGGGGATGATTACATTCTGTCTCTTCAACACAAGTGTAAACTCTAAACTGTAAAGCCTACTCAGTGTTCTAAATGTTGGTATAGTATCCGTGACCATAATCAATCTAATGTATGGCTCTTTCATTTAGGTGCTACAGTAATGTTATTCAGCGGGCAATGAAAAGAACTAAAGATGGAGACGTAAAACAGTTAATGGTTCTTTGGTCATTTGAGATGTTGTTGTTGATGACTGTGGGTGTGCGCCAAAAATCCACCCGCACATGTGTATATTTCTGTCTCTATGTATATAAACAACACTCTTCTTTAATTTAGCTGAATGATATCTTCAGTACCTTAAATGGACATTACTGTAATTTAAGATGGCTCTGTATTGAGTATTGGTACTAATGGAAGGCCTTCATTATCTGCGTTTATAATATTTGTCTATAAAGGTTTGATCACAAAGAATGTATACAGGGATGAGATTAAATGAGCTCAAACTGCTTGGAAAGCCATAACCTTTGTGTGAGTATCCTACTGTGTTCACTGAGTGTGTGTGGACAATTATTACAGTGTGTGTGTGTGTGTGTGTGTGCGCCTATGTTTACATGCAGGAGAAAAGTAGCTTATAAGGAGCAGTTTATATTGCCAGTGTGGGAGTTCACTGTGCCCCCTTAGAGACCAGAGGTTATGATGCATAGTGTAATTAACTGCAGTATTTTTTAGCGTAACAACGGCCACCAGTTTTAGAAAGTGTTTGTGAGCCAGCCTTTCAACTCGTTGTTCCCCTACTCATAGAATATTATAAATTCCCTGAATTGTAGTAATTCAAAAGTACCCTTAATTCACATACAAAAAATAAGTATCAAAGTGTTCTGTATCAAAGTTTGTTTAAAGTTGCCTTAAAAAAAGTATTAGTGAAAATGCCATTACATAGTTTGACTTAAAAAATACACAAGTATCAAGCTGCAGCTCATCACTTCAGTGTAAGACTGGAAACAGGGCGAAACATTGGCTCCTTTCAAAGGCAGCAAGATCTGTCTACCAGCACCAAAGCTTACCAAATATAACATAATATCTTGTATGTTACGTCTGTAGACAAACAGCTGGTCAAAAATTATACATTACGATTCTAAGTAAATTTTCTTTCATGTGGGATTTTTACCTTTGGGCTAGCTATGGTAACTTTCCCATAAGCACGGACATTTTTTAATTCTAACGACTCTAAGATACTGACTTTTTGCATATAACATAACTGTGGATTTTGTCCCCCTTTCTTGGAGTTATACTAGAAAAAGATGTCTGCCATGCCAGGGTGGACACTAACCAATAACCTATTTAATGTACATTCAATGTACATATTAGTCATGTTAGTTTCATATTAATGATCTTAACCCATCCAACACTAACCTTCTGACTGGACCCCATTGCACATGGACAAATGTAAAGCATTTTTAACAAGAACGTCTTGTGGGAATATTTTTTGAATTAGAGGAGCTTGTCTTCAGCCAATCAGAGGTGTGCATTGTGATTGACTTCATGTGTTTATGTAATTGCTGTAATTCAACATATAATTGGAGCACATTTTATCATGAAGATGTATTTTATAGTATATTGGCAAAAACATCTTAACATTGATCCTTTATTTCAGACACAATATATCATAATATTTATGCACTTATGATGATTTAAACATAATTTAATGCTTTTCTTTTCAAAACATACACCTTCTGACATGCTGCCTTTTACTGGATTGTTTGCCAATGAAATATACATTTTTGCATGCTTATGCGAACATAATTATTTTTCCCAACAGTGAATGAATGTTGACTGTAGCTGACAAACAATCAGTGTTTCCACCAAAGTGTTTATGTCTTCAGGCGGTACATCAAGTATAGTGCTGTGACTTTCATAAATGCAAGCTACTGAACCAAACAGCTCTATATTACAGGCTAATTTAAATTTACAAGTTTACAATCTGTCACAGCAACAGTTGTTAAAATCAAACTCTGCTCAACATGTTATTGTAAACTGAGGTTGCATGCATATACAGTATGGTCAGGTCTTGAAGAAATTACAGTGATTTCACAAACTGGTGACTATACTTCTCTGGGCTTCTGAGAATATAAAATGTCAAACACTTGTATATAATGTATCATTTTTCACCCTGCGCTCCACAGTCCACACATTTGAACAGTGACGATGTGTTTTGATATCAGGGCTCGTTCTTGATTTTGGATGCCAAAAGATATGGTGATTGTGAGGTAAAGGCAGTTCCATTTTAGGGATGTTTCACTAGTCTCATAACAAATGATCACACATTTATTATATAAATCATCAATTCAAACTGCCTCACTATTCTAAAAGATAAAATAATACAAAATGCATTAGTGATGTGTGCTGGCTGTCAATAACCCACATCTCAAGCGTCTTTTTTGATTTCAGGTATTGTTCCTGGCAAATGCTGCAGTTTATTCCAATTATGATGAACCCCTGTTAAAGTATCTGAGCTGCTCTAAATGACTTGCAAGGTATAGAACTAAAAATGCTTCTGAGATATGGTTGTCTAAGAAAAAAAAGAAAGTATTGAAAATAGATCTGGTGTGCTTAACAGTTCAATTCAAACAAATCTATCATATCTGCTATATCTAAAACTTATCTACAACGTCAACAGCAAAAGTCAGACTAGTTTTTTTGAGAATCAAACAGCATCTCACGTCAACATTACAACATTTTACAGTTAGAAATCCATCAAAGATGAGGCAGAGCTGACAAGTCTGCGGCAAGAACAGACCCAGTAGTCCATAATGCAATATAGCTATAATATAGTGCAGACCCAATAACAAACACAACCCAGAGAGCCCACGATTATTTCACAAACTCAAAAAAAATTATATTCTACAGCATAAAAATATATATCATGTGCTCAAATCTCAAATTAAATTAGAAACATAGTTTATTTTAACTTACTATGGCAAGATATGTTGGTCCAGTTTAACGCTTGGGCCCTCTTTACCTGCAGTCACTTACACCTCTATGTATTTTACATTGTGCTTGAATAATTTAGAGCTCAGCTGAGTTCTACAGCAGGATTATTATGGGGAGAAAGTAAAATGCAAACAGACTGCACCATTTGTGGCTGGATGATAACGAGAATGTTTCTGGGTTATGTACTGTGAGGAGTCGATGACTGGCACTTCATGTTCAACCCTTTTGACAACACATAATGTGTTTTTGGCTTTCACTCTATGCGTAGAACCAAATAGTTCTTCATGCCTCCGCGGCTTGCCATAAATTAAAATCTCCACTCTTACCTGTAAGCGGTATAATCAGTTCCATAAATGCAACATGAAAGTGAACTTCTGCCCTGCTGTGTATATTTTACAAGCTGCTCAATCAGAAAATGTACAGCTAAAAGCTCTCATGGGTTTCCTGTTGACACAGCTGTCACCAGAACAATGCTGTATATACCTCCCTGGCTATTAATCAAACTTTGATTTGGTCAGTTTGTCGCTTACTTTTCAGAAAAATTGATGACGCACTGCAAACAATTATATAGTCAGCTTCCCATAAAGGCGATCAAAAATGGCCGATAAATTAAGGCTTTTGACATGCAGAAAATGCAAATAAACTCATCAAAATTCAAACCTCCCCTCTCTGCATTTTACCCTCCCTGGAGTGGGTTTGAGGGCGAAAAGACAGCAGATCAGCATTTCTTGCACAGCCTAAGAGAATGTATATGCAGGAGACCTACACAACACACAACACAACTTAGAAATGTATCAGGGATGCATGCAGATATTACTGGTGCAGGAGCACACAGCAATGGGATAACCTTAAAATAGGCAGAATAAGATCCTGAAAAAAAGTATAGCTGTTGGGTTTGGTATTAGATGTAAAGCCAAAACAACATGGTTATCTGTCCGCATAATCGAAATATAAGCTACTGAGAGAGAAATGCTTGGGGCATCTGTCTCCCTGTGTGTGTGTGTGTGTGTGTGTGTGTGTGTGTGTGTGTGTGTGTGTGTGTGTGTGTGTGTGTGTGTGTTTCTTAAACAAAGTGCTCAGCTGTCCAACTTTAAAGCGCCAACCAGGCTGCAGAGTTGTGGGTGCTCCTTTTACGCCTGTGTCCTTGCAATGCTGTGTTTGAACTGAGTGTGTGTTTACGCTTGTCTCTGTGTGTGAATGCGTGTGAACACAAGGCTGTGTGCATGTGGATATGATTAGGAGGGAGAAAATAATCTTGAAATAGGAAATTCGCTCGGAGAGCATTTTTTTTTTTTTTTGGCTTTTCCTATTTTTCAAATGGAATCCTTGTGGAGTCCAGTTTGTTTCTTCTCTTTACAGACGGGGAGAAGAGGAGAAGCAGAGGGGTTTTGGGGGCACGGGAATAAGAAAGCGGCAGGTAGCTGTACATTTCACAGTTGATTAATGAGTCAGTGGGATGATGGCTCTTATCAACAGTCTGCACATGGCGGGGAGAGAAGAAAGGTTTACTGGTGCTAGGAATGCTCCAATCACAGACGGCTCCCAATGCCATCCCATCATTCCTTTCTGCGCTCACCCACCTGTTTCTGTGGGGCTCTTTTCTTCTCTTCTGCGCAGTCGTTTGCAGCTGATGTAATTGGGCCCTTTACCCCTGTGTCAGGTGAGGTGCCAATGACTTTTGTCTAAGAAATGTGTGATTCATCTGCTACTGTGGAGCAGATAGTGTGTATCAAGGTTCTTTGTTCGGAGATTACCACAGGAATTGATGTAAACGCTTGTAATGAGCTGTTAATGTGGTTTATGTCATCATGCAAGGGGAAAAGTATAATAGGCTGCCTACCGAAAGCCAAAAAGGATCCGACAGTAAAATATCTGGAAATAGTTTCAGATGTGCTTGAAAATATATCACTTTCACGCTTGACAGAATGGGATGTTTGATGTAAAGTCCTTTTTATCAAGTTAGATACGCAGCCCGGATGTGTTGATTCATGATAAATATGTATGGCAAGCGCTAATGGCTCTCACAACCGCTTGGTTATGAGCTGAGAATGATATTTCCTTTAATACATGCAGGAAAAGTCCCAGCCACGTAGCATGTATCCTCAACACTGCCATACACTGTGAAAATGAATCACTGGGAGGGGGGAAATTAGTGTAAAAAAGAGCGCAAATGAAATCAAAGGAATGGAAAGCTGATATTGTTGTATGTAGTGTATATCCTTGTGAGATTAAATATAACTTTAATTCCAGCAAGACATTCTCAGATGTTTTTGTCACGAGCAGTAAGCCAAATTATTTTTTTGTGTGTGCTTTGTTCCAATAAAGGTGTTGTTAATATTTAACTATAATGTGAGAAATCCTTTCCGATGGATTGATTTGCAATGAAATATTAATGGCACTTTAAAGTGATTAAAGTGATTAGCTGCAGTGCCTACCTATAAATCAGAAAAGACAGAATAAGGAAATATAAGAAAGATGGATGTTAAAGCTGAATTGTTGGGATTGAAGCACATCAAAGTAACATAGTGGTGGCTATTCCACAAGTTTATTTTCACTGAAATTTGCATATTCATCATTTACCATGGGAGAAGAAATATTCATACCTATGAATTAACTAGAGCAAATGTCTTACGGTAATCAGGCAACATGAGATGCTTGTTAGGTTCACTTTGCTATTCTAGCTGAAAATACAGATATTTTTAAAAGAAGAATATCTTCCAGTAAACGAGTTTTCCAAACATGCATTAAATAAAATAAAGGGTTGGCCAAGGTAATACCCAAGTGGTTGCAGTTCCAGATGGCAGCCAGAGGTAATTGAAAAATGTTAACTTCAATACCGTGCATTCATGCAACCCAAGTGATGGCTTTACACAAATATTTCTGCCTCTCCAGTAGATTTCTTGCATGACCAGATACATTTGATAAATATAAACGACACAGTTTGATCTTTCTAGTTTTTTTTATTAACAACATTAACCTTGAAAAGCCTTTCATATGTGTAATATGTCTCTCTAGTTTACACCTGTCCCAAAAAATATTTAAAACAAAGTCATATCAACCGTGTCGGGGAAAGGCTAATCCATGAAATAATGACAGCAGTATGAAGTTAGGTGTTTAAAATACCTATGAATTCTAACTAAATATAAAACATATTTTCGTATCTAAACCAAATATTTGATGAATTTTAGATACTTAAAATGGTTTTAAGAAAGTTTCTATTGACTCGACTGTTGTGACAATCACTTCCAAGAGGGATGAGAGACAACTCTGCCAGACACTGCTGTCCCTCCTCCTGTCTGTTGTTTAGTGTCCAGTCAACCGCTCAAGCCAATGGACTGCTGTGTTTTGCCATGCATACAAAATGCTTCCACAAAATGACTCAGTTATTTTTCGGTACAGCTCATTATGAAGATGTAGGAGATACTTGCTTTAGAAGTGAGGGATGACAAACTCCTGTATGATATTGAAAATAAGCAATAAGGGCTGTACCTCCTTTCATGTAGACACACAGTAAATGAGGAAAACACTTGCATATTGATTTTCTTTTCAAAGACAAAAAAAGGCTTTTTTCTTTTCCATTAGATGATGCTGTTTATTTGAATTCATTTCTTAAACTGTCTCTGTAGTTGCTCTATAAAACAAACAATGGTTTTACTTATGACACGCTGTTTGACAAGTGAAAATTGTTTCGGGGAATAGGAGAGAAACACAGTGACAGAGAGAGAGAGAAAGAGAGACTGTAATTGGAAATCAAAACAAGGGCCATATATTTTTTTCAGCAAACATCTTCGTTGGCTGGCGAGGGGAGTGGACAGCAGTATTGAACCAGACCACTTGAGATGTAATTCCTTGCTCCATTGAAGAAAGACTGGACATTTCTATTGTCAAGACAGAAAATAAAGGGAAGGTGAAAAAGTAAGCGAGGGGGACGGAGGGAATGAAAGAGAGGCATCAGCGAGAACAAAGAGACGTCGGAGAAGGATGGAAGAGGACTTAAGCTTATGGAACTGTGAAACACTCCTATATGGATTCTGCCATGGCTGTACGACTTTGACTGCGTTACGCTCAACCATCTGCCTCTCACATGTGGGGTGGTTATTGATGGAGCCGTCATATCCAGGCTGAACATCTGTAATGAAATTCTACTCATCTTATTGAATTTGACAATGGGATCTCTCTCACAGCGTGTAGTCCGGCCCCCTTATTGTACAGCCACACAGCCATCCTGTGGCGGGCACATACATATAAACAACACCATGTGAGTATAGGGATTATGTTGCTGCATGTCACTATTGTTTACCCTCTCTGGATCGGTATGTCAACATTGCACTTTTGCTGTATTTTAATATTTTTTTCCATTCCTCGGAAGAATGTTGGCAATTGAATCAGCAGTAAGACTTTGTTTACGCTTTCTGAAAACACATTATTCCTGCAAAAGAAGAGTCCAGAATGCAAACTTAATGGGCTAAAGGATCCCAAAGAAAAGGGAAAAGAGAGGCAGGAGTGGAAACAAGGACCAGAGTTGGTATCAGCAGTTGCTGCAGGCGGCCTGCAACATTAGGTGGTTGGTGGTAAGAGTTGCGCAAGTGGCATTGTGGGAAAAGGGAGAGGAATGTCCAATAGAAATTCAATAGAAGATAGAACAGATTTGAACAGAATCGAATAAAATAAACGGTATAATACGAAGCACATGTATGAATAATTTATCAGAAATGTGCTAGAATGGAATCTGATTATTACAGTGGACTCATGGTCCATGAAGAGCTGTCATGGCCACTGGAGATGGGAGATGGGTTCATCCCAATTTCCAAGGGAAGGAAAAAAGAGAGAGGCAAGAGAGCAGGAAAGAGGGACACAACAAACAGAGCAAGGAGACAGAGTATAAAATTCACATGACAGCTCTCGTTATCTTGAATGCAAATGCCGGCTGTGCGTTTGCCGGAGTGACACATGGGTTCTTTTATTGATGAATTGAGGGCCCACTATGCTATAATGCTACCAATATACTTTGCAGGGGCCTGGGTAAAGAAGCCACTCTAAAGGCATAGATGATGACAGACTGTTTAGACTGCCTCTCATTACTCTTGCACCTCCCGGCCCAGCGTGTTTACATGTTTATGACGTACACATAGCCAGATTCATTATTCCTGCTGCCTGTGGTGATTTAAAATGGCATTGGTGGATTTTTGGATTACAGGAGCACACAACATTTTTATTTTTATTTTTTTCTCACTACAGGGATATTTAAATTTAGAGCCGATGACCCATCAAGACACCTCCTGCAGATACAACAACACATAAGCAAAACACCAACAATTTTTTGTCTAATTCACTTGACTTTTGCAATCTGCTGTTTTTATGTTTTTTTCTATGGCATGATTACAGTGTTTCCAACATAAGGCGGGAGCGAAGAATTATTTGACAGCAGCAACAGCTTTGAAACTCTACCCGTTACATTTTCTACACGGCTTCTGTGATATAAATTTGTCTTGCCAGCATTTTCCATGATGCAGCATTTCTACATATGCCTTAACTAATCCCACAACCTCAGCCGTCTAAAACTTCAGACTAAATTCATGCAAGACATTGTAAGGTGTGAACATTCTTTATGCTAATATATTCAATCTGTGTGTTTGTGTTGAAGGAGCCAATATAGGAGCTTCCTGGTGCATTCTTTGTGGACTTGCACTCAATGCATATGTGTTATCTGATGTGTGCATGCATGTGTCCTCCAGAATTGTAATCATATTTACATGCACTGTATATATTCCTGCAGGAAAGCTATATGAGATCCAATCACTGGGGGATG
Source organism: Hyperoplus immaculatus (assembly GCA_949357725.1). Lineage (NCBI taxonomy): Eukaryota > Metazoa > Chordata > Actinopteri > Uranoscopiformes > Ammodytidae > Hyperoplus > Hyperoplus immaculatus. The sequence goes on from OX442351.1 coordinate 15,799,498, forward strand.
GTTTAGAATGCTAGATTGAGTAAAACCTCACTTTTACATGTATATATTTAAAAAGTCAGCCAACAAATATTCCGAAAACAAATCACTTGCATTGAAAATTCAGACTCAGGCTCATGCTGCATATCTTAGGGAGATTCACAATTCATCAATTTCTTTCTTCCTTTTCTCTCTCTCTCTCTCTCTGATGTAAGAATTTCCCCACACTGAGGGTGCTGCAGGGTGTCACGACAACTTGCTACCCCTCGACCAATTAGAAAATTACTCAGCATATGAAATACTGTACACCAGTGCTTCATCAATTACTGTAAAACAGAGTATTTCGCTGCTCCAGCAAATCTGCCGCAACTGTGGCAGTGGCTTTATTTTTTTCCTGGTTTTAAAACTCATATCATATCCCACTCCAAATAATATTAATTAATTATAAAATATAAAGTGTGCTGGACAACAAAAAAGCAGGAGGAAAATGTTTAGGTGTGGACCTGTTGGAAAGAAGTGGTCAATATTGGGGATCAATCATCATGACTAAGATGCTATGTCAACCTATTGTATTCATAAAAAATGCATTATTATAATGAATATTAGATTTGTTTGTATCAGCAGCTAATAAATGAGAAAGCCTAAATATTGATGCAGTTTTTCAATATTACAGCCATTAAATTAAAAGGAAAGGGGGAGAGGATGGAGAAAAAAAGATTTTGACATCTAGAACACCTTAATGTTTGATTTGTGGTCCTGCTGAAATGATCAAAAACTGCAGTGAAAGCGCAGACAGAGATTAATTTAGTGGAAAGAAATTCTGGGTAGAGGTGAACACCTCACAAAGCTCAGTGCAATGGTAGACAGCAGTTCTGGGAATCTCACAAGTATGTGTGTGTGTGTGATATTGCGAGTGCATGTACGTGTGTGCGTGCCTCTCGTAAGGGGTGTGTCGAAGCTTGTATTTTTAGGTCTTTGCCCTGGGCCATTGTACTACCCGGAGTCTGTGTACTTTATGTATGCATTGAGGCATGGAGAGAGAGAGACAGAGACAGAGAGAGAGAGAGAGAGAGAGAGAGAGAGAGAGAGAGAGAGAGAGAGAGAGAGAGAGGGAGGAGAGTGACAAAAGAGAGAAACAGAGGACCTGATGGAGGGAGGGATGAATGGAGAGAAGAAGATGTGTGTTGAACACCCCTCTCAGCCCTGCACACACACACACACACACACACACACACCACTCCTTCAGCGGTGGACTCCAACTTTGTATTCTGAATGAGCGTATGGCTGGAGAACCACACTCCACAACCAACAAACGCCAACCCCAGAGGACCCCACAGGGCCTACAGCAGCTGTGGACGGACGTGCTGAACAAACCCAATGTCAGGTCGAAACACCTCCTCTTACAAGCACACATGAGGCAGGGCTTTGATAGAAAGAGAGAGAGATAGAGAGAAAAACTAGAGAAAAGAGGGGGCGGGGGTGCAGGGAGGAACGGTGGAGGAAGAGATGTAGACAGTGAGAAATAACGAGAGTTGGGGAAACGGAGGAAAAAATGAAAGGGGGAGGGGTGATGGTCTTAGAGATAGTGGTGAGAATGGGGAGGCCTAACACTGGCGCTTTTCCACTGCATGGTATCAGCTCGACTCGACTCGACTCAACTCGCATTTTTGGCGTTTCCACCGCAATTTCATGGTACCTGGTAGCGGCTGCTTTTTTGGTATCGCCTCGCTCTAGGTTCCAAGCGAGCTGAGCCGATGCTAAAAGGTGACGTCGGCAGACGGCCGGCTTCTGATTGGCCAGAGACTACCGGCTTCATTCTGTTGTTTATTCTCCCCAACTCTCTGGGACTTTTGACTTTTGAGTGTATTTACGCCGCGTGCAGCCTACTCTGGCTTTCTTTCATTTGATTTGCATCACAGATCCGAATTTTTCTCCATATATTCGCTAAGCTCATCCAGTGTTGGTTGTTGGGGAAGTTACTTTTAACATACGAGAGGAGACATGTAGGGCAGCTAGCAGCTAGGCTAAATAGTAGCCAGCTGGGACAGACATGATAGCGAGCGATTACATTACAAGCCTCGGACTGAACTGATTACCTCAATAAAATATTCAGGCTGAGACACGGCTTGCATTTGAAAACACGTAGCCTATCCTGAAACAAGCACTAAACAGTCAACTTTATCATGCCCGTGTTTACGTGCATATGATGTACGTGACGCATCCCTACAGCTGACTGTGTGGCAGAGTCACACATCGGGACAACAACCCTCCCTTTTAATGGCCCGTAGCAATATTCTTCTACTTCTTTTAGCAAACAGATAGGGGGGTATTTCTTAAACATTTTTCATCCGTGTTTTTGGCGGTTGGTTCAGTTAATAGTGCAACAACTGCTCGTAATTTCTGCTTTGCTACTTTGCTCCGGAGTAGGCTTCAGCCCCTTACGACAACCCCGCCCACGTTCAGGAGGTACTATTTGCGGTGGAAAACGACCCGTGCTGCTACCAAACCAAGTTGAGTCGAGTCGAGTTGAGTCGAGTCGAGCTACATGTGCGGTGGAAAAGCGCCAACACACTGTGTGGGTGTGTTTCGCATACAGCTCGTGTGTGTATGCTGTATTGGAGAGCGGGTGCAAAAGGGCTATAGATATGAGAGAGGGAGAGCAGGGACCTAGAGAAAAAAATACACAAAAAAGTGAGAAATCACAAACCTGGCTGAAGATTTGCTTTTTTTACACCAAGGCAGTTGTCTGTGCTCTCTTTCTCCCACAGCAGCAGTTTTCCTGCACAGACATACACCAAGTGCTGAACTTTGTAGCTGTACGGCTGACAATGAAGTACTGAAGACGGTGCTTAATAATAGGTAATGATTACTCCTTTTGCAGAAAAATGCTGCATGCTGTAAAGAGGCACAGATGGAGGAAGAGGGAACCCTTACTAAACACTATCCTCTCTATAACTTATATGTTATATTTAACTGCAAACTGCCAAGAAATGACTCATAAAAGATGTCCCTGCACTGCCAAAGAAATAGTTTCACATTTTGGGGAATGAGCTTATGGCGGATAGGTAGATGAGACGATCGATTTCACTTTTATATCTGTCCAAAAAATTAAAAGCTGGTTATCTAAGTTTCTATCTAAGAGGGAGGGGGGGGGGAGGGCAGCTGGCAGTTAATGCAAAATCTGTCTACCAGTACCTCTAAAGCTCTCTAATAGACACATCATATCCACTATGTTTAATCTGTACAGAAAAAAACTAAATATAAAACTGAACATTTTTTATTATTATGTTCTAGATTATTTCTTGGCATACTTTAATAGGCGGATTTTGTTAGCCAGCTGCTGGCTGAAGATTTATAATTAAAGGGCAGATATGGGGTTGGTATTGATTTCCTAATCTAACTCTCGGCAAAAAAGTAAATACGCATAATTCCAAAAATATAACTGTCTGGGTTAGATTCATAATGAGTTGGAGCCTTGTGGTACATATCCAAGAAAGCCATATGCCTTCATCATAAATGAATGCTGGCACTCTATCGCCGACAGGATGACTGCTCCATCTTTTACAAAGTCATCACTGGAGACTCCATGAGATGGAAAGAAATGATAGAGATGCAGAGCTGACTAGAGAGAGAGGGGAAGACAGTAAACATTTCATGGAAAAAGCAGGGAGGAGGGGTGATTAATTGAGGAGGTCAAGTGCACTGAAAGAGAAGACGGCTGCTTGTTGATGCTTACAGCTAATGGAGGAAGACAATAAGACAATAATGGACAAACACAAAGCCGATGATTTGTTCTAGTAGAAATGGTTCCTCCAAATGCTTCCTGTCGACTGAAGTGCTGTTGTGCTGGTCTATTGCCTGACGGCAGCATTAAGGCTCATTCTGTTTAACTTTTTTCACATCAAACACACTGCAAGGCTAAGGCATTCAAAACCCTTTCATAATCTTTATTGGCCTTCTGATCTAAATGAATCATTTAAGTGAGTAAAATAACCTTTAGAAATGTGGCGGTTACCTTTATTTAAAAGCGTTGGTATTTTGTGGATCGGAATTTTTGCACAGAGACTCTACTGTAAAGTACGGGTGAGGTATTTGAGGGAACAGTCGCCCTTGTGGGTAGATCTTATTTTCATCTTCAGGAGACTGGGAGAGCCAAACCAATACAGGAATAATGGCACATCTTTGGGAAAGGGATTGAAACTGTGAGGAGGTAAAAAGGGGGTGAAAAAAATCCTAACATCACAGGCTACACTTTTCAAGTGACAGTGACAGGTTTAGTGTGACGGAGCCTAAAATGTATTATGATATTTATTCTCACTCACTGTCTCTTCTAATTTTTCACTCTCCTGCCGGCGTGCACAGATCTGCAAGTTACAATAACAAGTGAGTGAAGCTAAAGTCCACTATGAAGTTTTATGATTTTCATTTTAGAATTTATAGATCTAGACTGGCATGGTTGTTCTAAGATTTGGAGCTCTACGGCTCTCTGCTCCAACCCCCCCCCCCTCCCCCTCCCCCTGCTCCTCACAACAGCACTCAGGTCTAATGAGTTGAAACCAAAAAGGAGCGCGACATGCTGACGGTACACGCTGAGCATTAGCATGAACCAGGCCCTATGCAGACCCACTTATCTGTAAATCACCTGTGTTCTGCAGACCGTATGGTCAATTATATGACGCTAAACCAGTACACCAGAAACCAATCAGAGCACAGTGTTACCATCCGCTTATTCCCCCAGCCAGAGAGAATTCCTGTTATTTTATTTAACCGTTATTAGCTTTCAGAGGATGACAATATTAGGGTATAATGAATTTTCCAAAAATCTGGCTTCTTCCTCACATGCGCGCTATGGTCAATCATCACTGCAACAGAGAATGACTGTGTCTATGTGTGTGTCTGAAGCCGCTCCAAGTCATTAATAATGTTCTTTTGTTCAGATGCGATTGAGTTTTATTTGAAATTACCACACAGAAACAGCTGGGCATCAATTCAATCTCTGCAGGATTTTTCCAACAAGATATGAGGTTCACAGCAGAATATAACGGTTCACAAGGGCATACCGTATGAGGGAACTGAACTTTTCCAAGTACTGTAGGGCCAAACAGCTTTCCAATCCAGGATCTGTTTCAAGCTTGAACCATTACAACGTCCCAGCAAACCCAAATAAATTGACCACAGTATTAGACTGCACTGCATGTAATAGGTAGAAATAAGATTGACTTGACAGTATGTCGAGTAATTCATCTTCTGCCTTGAAAAAATGATTGACAGTAGAGGGGGATTCTTATCATGGCCGAGTAGCCCTCCTATTCATCAAAATTATAAGTCAGGGCATAAAGTGAGAGTGTCTGCAGATAAATGGAATCTCTCCGGGAGTGTTTGATGTTGGACTTAAATATGCTTTCACCAAGGAAGAGACCATTTAAAAACAATTCACTCCCCACTTCCTTTGAAACAAAAGAAAGTTATGTCTGATACCAACTCAACACTGAGCCGTATTCATGACCCACCCCTGATTGACTTTGATTTCCTTTTGGTGCATTTTTCTGTGTATAAGTGTGTGTTTATGTTTATGCACCTGTGTATTTGTGTTTTTGTGTGAACTCCCTTTCTGCCTGTGGTCCACTCAAATTACACTCTCTATTATCTGGTCTTTTCAGCCAGCAAGCTCATTTAGAAATGAGATTTAAAACAGCAATAAATGCAGAATCATATGTGGGAGAAAGTGGGAAGAGGGAGTGATTTTAAAATTGTTTGGTTGGGGGTTGGTCCAACTCTCAACTGGGCGTTTGGAAAAAGGCAAATAGAAAGACGTAATGGCAGTGACAAACTGCTAGCCAGGATTTTTGTGTATTCAGGGCATTCAGGCCCCCTTGCTGAAAGCAGTGTTTTCTCCACAGTTTGAAATCCTTTTCCCTGGATAATTATCCATTGTAGATGCCCGTCCTCTGATAATGACTGCCTTGCCACTGAGATAGGAAATTAACAGGGACCCAGTGTACTGCAAGCACAATGGAGGGACTGCCCACCGAATCACTCAGCTAATTTTAACCAAGGCGAGAAAGGGGGAAGCTGTTGTTAATACTCCCTTCCTGCGTATAAGGAATAACATAATTTCATTTCATGTATGATATCATCTAGACGGAACATAAAATTAAAAATGTCTGAGGAGCACTTGGCCCATGAAGTGAATGACAACAGTGCCCCCTTGTGAAGCAGATAAGAAATTCCTAAGCATTCAGTGACAGTATACAGCAAAGGATTTCCAATGGCTTCACATTTTTTCTTTTCTCTCATATATTAAGAAGCGGATTTCTGTGGTTCAGCCTCATACTGTCAACACACCTAAGTTACTTTAGCCATGCTAAAAAGGATTAAGTGATCAGGATAGATCCGGGCTGACAAAATGGCTGGGGAAAATGGGTTATATGAAGGTGGGTTATTTTAAGGTACCCGCTCATGAGCAGTCTGTGGCACAGGATAAAAGACGGATAAAATGACAGAATGAATAAAGTGCAATCACAGGCTTGTATTATGTCTGTAGCAGGATTTTTTATAAGTGCATTAGTGCAGTGGGGCCTCAGTTTTAATTAGTGTAGCACGTATTAACACATTTGTTTAGTGCTGTGCTAGGGTTCACAGAGGCTTAATTATATGATAGTGAAGGCCATTTTTCACCAGCTTGGCCTCTTTGTAAAGTAATAACTACAGACCGCTTTTTTCGCGATTCAATTGAGGCATTTGTTGAGAGCTGGCATTAGCCCCAAAAGTCATTTATAGGTTAGCCATTATCGCAATTTACATATTTTACACCATCCATCCTTAGAAGAAACTACACAACCCAATGGTATTGTCTCAAGCTCAAATAACCTGACTATGCTCTATGACGTTAACTGAACTTGAAGGAAGTTGGTGTTTGGTGTACTTGGTTGCTATTCTGTTCACGCTACATGGACGTGCACCTTTGCTACAATTTATAGTTTAGTTACGCCTCATATAATCCCTATTAGCAGAGGCTTAAGACTTCTCAAAGCAGTTAACTGTTAACCACAGGGATAGATGGATGACTTAATTTGTAAAATTCATATAACGCCCGCAACACCTGGGGGTCAAAAACAGATGGATCAGGTTGACTTTGGCAGTGATCCATCGGTAGTGCGTATAGGCCTGCGCCTCTGCCCCCCTTGCATCAAAAACTTAAATCATCAGCAACACTTTTACTATTAAACCCACAACTTAATAGGATTATGTGCAAATCTTGTCTGAAAGATAAAATGAGGGTGAAACAGCAGCTGTGAGCTCCAAACAGAGATTTGGAGAGCATCAGATGAATCCCTATCCTACAATTTACCTCTCACTTACACACATTTCCATGGGGTCAAGATGTATATTGATGAGAAGATATATATGTGTTTGGCCCCTACACTTTCATCTGAAGACGATTAATCTTTGTAAGTCTATGAAGACAACACTTGCCCTGTCCCTACGCCCAAGGGGAGAGTGTGTTGATGAACTAAATCCTTATCAAACAGTGTCTTAGTAGGGTTAAGCAAGTTACATTCAATCAATAATAATAAACTCAGTATGTGTTGGTGTGAATGTCTTAGTGACAACAGCAGTATCTGGGTGTTAAACGCATGCTAAACTCTCAACTTGTGCCGCTCATCAGGTGCGTGGGACAGACAGACAACTTTATTGTCCTCATCTAACCTGACAGGCTGTTACTGTGTGCTCTGACTGCTCAGTGCCAGGCTTATTTATATGCTGCCTGTGCGAGATCTTGGGGAGAGCAAATTACCTTGCACAGAGAGAGACAGACATCTCTTCTTTGAAGTGTGTGTATGTGTGTGTGTGTGTGTGTGTGTGTGTGTGTGCGTGTGTGCGTGTGTGTGTGTGTGTGTGTGTGTGTGTGTGTGTGTGTGTGTGTGTGTGTGTGTGTGTGTGTGTGTTTGTGTGTTGTGTGTCTACGTGCATAGCCTCACTGCATCTCTTGCAACCGGCAGGACAAGTTGTACATATTTATGCCAGGGGGAAATTCTAATCTGTGCGTAGATTTTATTTATTGATGACAAGTTTATGTTGTGTGTTGTCTGGCGGTGAGTCGGAGGAGATTTATCAAGTTCAGCGCCAAGTCATGCTCTCACAGGTCAACAAGCAGGTGAACATCTCTCTTGGTCTCCCCAGCTCTCAGCGGAGCAGTGATGTACGTGGCTAGCAGGGCTGCTCTGCCCCTGCTGTACCAGCAGCGTAACATAAGGTACCTGTAGTGCCTGACTCCCTGACTCCTGTCCCTTGCTGCGGCAGCATAGGATGAAGAAGCCATACATCATAAGCCAACTGTGTTCTCTGGGGCGGTGACAGACCAAGCCAACAGAATCAATAAAGCCTTATGGCTCAAGCCCTACTTCAGTGCACGCAGCCCTCGCCTCGGCCCCTTTAGATCCTTTTCTTACTCAAATCCCATTTCTTTTCCTCCCTTACTTTTGCACTTTTACACTTTTCTCCCCTGTTCTGTCTTTTTCAGGCTGACATCATTTATCTGTGTCTGACTCCAACTTCTGTCAATATTATCTCTATCTGCCCTTCTGCTCAGCCCCAGGTGAACATGCTGATACACAGTGGAGCTGTCAGCCTTGACAAGAGCTGGGAAAAAAAGATAGAAGCACTTCAGAAAGAAAGAAAAGACCAAGGTCTGAGTATTACCGAAGGCCATTCAGCTTGTTAGTGCAGCATCAGACAAATTCATACTTAATTTTTTTTCAGAGGGGCCGAGTGTTTCATTCTTTGTACGGCCAAACGTTACCCAAAAAGACAGTTTAAATGATGGAGGGCCCTGTGTAGTACCCACAAACCATTTCAGACAGCAGTGGAAATGCTATTACAGAGATAGAAGGAGCACTGGGGAGTAGTTTGTGGTAATTAAACTGGAGCGTCAATGTCACTGCTACCTGTTTACGACCCAAAGGGGTTGCAGTTTGCCAGTGGTTAAGAGGTTAGGCTTTCATTTATTATTGTTGATTACCATGATAATCCTTCCACAAAGGACTTGGATTTTTATATTGGGAGATAGTACTTCTCATTATGCATTCTCTCTTGGAAATATTTACCCCCCCAAAAAAAGATTCTTCAGAAATAACAATCGTGTTAGGCTTGTAAAGTACTGATGAAGGGTTCAATAACTTGAAATCTATTACAGAATGATAATGCCAATTCTTTTTTACAGTAAAACCATTGTACTCTGTCTTTGAAATAAAATAAAAAATAAAAATGCGGGTACACATGTGAGACCACTGTAATAGGATGGTGCTTTGCTTTAATGCCTGTTATCATTTTGTAAGAGTAGGCATGTTTTACTCCTCTTTTATCTCACTTGGTATTAGATGAAGAAGATCAACCTTATGGTTCTCTCTTTGCTAAACAACAACGTAATTTTTAGAATAATGTTTCAGACCAACAGAGCTTCTGTAAGAAATGTTTGTATAAAACTTTACACCAAGTGTCAATATTTATAACTTCAATATAAAAATACATGTGTGCTACTGTATATGTTTGCTCCATGTGTAATACTGTTGTGAATTACAGTGTCTACATAATAGTGTATTTGGATTCATATTGGATACAGCTGCCTACATCCAGCATTCTGCCGAAAGAAAAAAGGCATATGTGCAAACATAGAACAGGCTTACATAAGAAATTGGATTTGGAGACTGGCAGTGTGTGTACTGTATGTGTGGCTTTTTTGTGTTTGTTAAAGCAATGGTTCCTTTAAATCTAGAGGGTTTAAATGCATGCGTATATGTAACTATGTGTATTTAAGGTTATGTGTGAGTACATTGAGGATGTTTATATGTCTGTGTATGTATAATTGTGAAATACATGCATTTAGTGTATATATGCGAGCGTGTGTGTGTGTGTGTGTGTGTGTGTGCCTGTGTACGTGTGTGCGCGCGTGCATGTGCGTGTGTGTTTCTGGCCACCCGACATTGACTTGGTTCAGTTTCTGGGGGCCAGCTGGGTCAACAACATTATGCTGGGTCTTTCTTATTAAACAAGGTATTGATCCTCCTCCATGTGTTTATTTCTGTGTCTGTCGGAGGGGGGCGAGTTGAAGATAAGCAGGGAGATGGGGCCAGGCCAAGAAAAGGAGGCACGTTCTGGAAGAGCAAATTTTACATCAAATCCAATCAATTGCTGCAGCCCATTCCCAGTCTGACAGCCTGAGCTGCTCCTTCAAGTACAGAAAACACCAAACGCAAAACTCATATGAGTAATCACACCATTCACTTTGGCAGAAAACACAAACATCTCCTAATTGTTTTCCTGTAATGCAATCTTTAGAGACCTGCCAAAAGATATACGTCAGTGTAAACACTTTCAGAGTGTAAATATACAAAGAACGATACACACATCCAATTATTGCGATCTCGACTTTCAAAGTCTGATCTATAATGAAAAGCTAGTATCAAAAGTTTATTAGTTATATCCTATCAAACCCATATTAACCAACTTGTAGCACAATGCTTTAATCGTTTATTATTCCTTCATAAAGAAGACTCTCCTCTCACCCCGTGTTCTGCAAAAGACGCACACCCAAGCCTCTTTGTCTAATAACGCTGGATTTACCCTCTTTACCACCTGAGTTTTACGTCTAAATAAAGTACAATATTCAATATATAACACCGTGTTTAAAGTTCCTATCTTATCAGAGCCCCCTCATCCTTTATGATGATTCCGATCTCCGCTAAACTATAAACCCTTTCTAATATTGTTTCAGAAAATCCTTTTCCTGTGTTCACGGAAGGTTTCAATTCACAAGTTATTGCTTAGAAGTTGTGCGTAATTTAGTTTGTAAACCACCCTTCTAGTAAAATAGAACAGATATACTATTTTCAATTTTTTTTTTTTTTTTGTATAATTCTTTTTATTTTGTTTTTTTTGTAACAATAATCAAACAAACAAACAAACAACACCAGACAATACATACAAACTAAGAAAAGAGAGAAAAAAATAAAAATAAAAATAAGAAAAAGGTAAAAATAAGAAAAAGGACAAATGTGTATGTTGTTCATTATTGCATGATCACACACACACACACACACACACACACACACACACACACACACACACACACACACACACACACACACACACATACACGTAACATTTAAAGACACACAAAAAGAAAAATCCATGTCCTGTGATCTCCACCGTAGTTCCCCCCTCCCTTCTCAGCAATGCTACAAGCTTTATTACTCATAGTGCCTCATAGAAGCGTTTCCATACTTCATTAAATTGATTTGTTTTGTTGTTGTCTTCGGATAATGTATTTTCTATGGTCAGATAATATTTCATAAGTTCTTTCCAGTTCTTTAATGTAGGGGCCTCTGCATCTTTCCATTATTTTAAAATTAGTTTCTTGTAAACAAGGGAGGAAAACATAATTTGCCATCCCATAGGGTACCTTACACCCTCGGGGTTCTGAAAAATGCACAGCTGAGCTGAGAACTGCATTTTTGTTTTACAAATGGTTGATATCCATTCTTGGATTTCATTCCAACCCTTGTTCACTTTCATACAATGCCAAAAGGCGTGTGTGTCTTGAGAGCCACACTTCACACACTGGTCAGAGGAGTCAGCATAAAACTTATGTAATTTATCTCTAGTATAATATATTCTTGTCATCAGTTTATATTGTATTAACCTAAGATTTTCATTTGTGGTAATTTTATTTGTAAGATACAAGCATTTCTTCCATTTTATATTGGCTTCTTTGAATTGGAGATCTTTATTCCATTTTTCATAGAGCTTATGCATTGAGTAGTGTTTAGATTCTTCCTTCAAAAGAATATTATATATGCTACCAATTAACTGTTTCTTCTTTCCTTTTTTAAACATAACCTCCTCAAATGGTCCTTGAACCAAATCATATTGTAAATTAAAGTTTTCCATTATCCAGTTTTTTAACTGTAAATATCTAAACGATTCTTGGTTTGACAGTTTGAATTCATTCTGAAGTTCTGTGAATGGTTGAACCCTATTGTGCGAAATTAGATCTGACAATTGATTAATTCCTCTTGTACTCCAAAAACTCCAATTGAGCTCTTTATTCTGGATTTTAATTGATGGATTATTCCAAAATTCTGTGTTCCTAGGGATACTAATCTGCGCTCCAAGTATTTTTCCAATTTTGTTCCATGATTTTAAAGTGCTATTTGTAACAAAGTTTGATACTTTTATATTGTGTTTTGTAAACAAAGCTGTGAACAGGTTTTGGGGTTTTAAATGGTTACTTTCTACATCAATCCAGGGTTCTTCAGCTGTATTATTGATTATCCGATCTATGTAAAACATCTGTGATGCATAGAAGTACAGTTCTAAATTTGGAAGTTTAAGACCACCTTCTGTTCTTAAATTTTGAAGAAGAGTTCTACTCAGTCGATGTGCTTTATTAGACCAGACAAACGAGGTGAGTAAAGAGTTTAGTTGTGTGAAGAATTTTTTTGGAGGAATTAAAGGTATTGTTTGGAAGATAAAGAGAAATTTTGGTAACCACATCATTTTAAAAAGATGTATCCTTCCAATTATATTTATGGGCAGGTCTGACCATTTCTTAATACTAATTTTTAATTCATTTATTAGAGAGATAAAGTTATCTTTGTATAATTGTGTTTTTTCAGGGCTTATGATGCAACCTAAGTACTTTAACTTTTTTTTCCACTGAAGGTTCTTTAAATCTTCTGGGATGCATGTTCCTTTATTAATTTGCATCAGTTCAGTTTTTTCAATATTCATTTTATAACCAGATATTTTAGAAAATTCGTCTATGATCTTCATTACCTTTGGAAGAGATGTTTTAATATTAGTTAAATATAACAATAAATCATCAGCAAATAGACTCAGTTTATATTTTTGTTTATCTACCCTAATACCACTCACTTCTTCTGTTTGTCTAATTTTCTGAGGCAAGGGTTCAATGGCCAACGCAAATAAGGAGGGGGATAATGGGCATCCTTGTCTAGTGCCTCTTTCTAACCTAAATATTTCAGATAAAGTCCCATTAACATAAACCTGTGATGTTGGTAATTTATAAATCGTCTTTATCATGGTAATTATTTCATCAGGAAATCCAAATAATTCTAATACTTTAAAAAGATATACCCATTCTAAACGGTCAAAGGCTTTCTCTGCATCCACAGCCATCAATGTCAGATCAATCTTTTGCCTTTTAGCATATTGAATTAATGATATACAAGTTCTAATAATAGTTTTGAGACTCCTATTTTGTATAAAGCCAGTTTGATTATGGTGGATTATATCAGGTAATAATTTGGCTATACGATTATTTAGGACTTTGGTAATAATCTTATTATCACTATTTATTAAACTTATAGGTAGAAAATCAGATGGTTTGTTGCACTCCCGTCCTGGTTTTGGTATCACGTTAATAATTGTTTGATACATTGTTTGTGGAAGAGCCTGGTGCTTCCATGCATTATTAATAACTTTCAATAATAGTGGGTTAATCTGTGTCCAGAATATAGAATAGAATTCAATTGGGAAACCATCATTTCCTGATGCCTTTTTTGGGAGAAAACCATCAATTGCACTTTTGACTTCTGATATTGTTATTTCCTTTTTTAGGTCTTCTTTTTGTTCATCAGAGAGACATTTAAGTTTAACTGACTTTAGTAAGGGCATTGGGTCAGATGTCTCAGTTATATCAGATTTATATAAATTTCCATAGAATGTTGCAAATTTCTTATTAATTATTTCATTGTCTATAATTAGCTTGTTGGAAGTGTCCTTTAATGCTACGTTGTGCCTTTTAACTACTCTTTTAACTAAGGCGCTCAGTTGTTTACCCGTTTTATTAGCCGTTATATACGATATTTTATTTGAGTTATGCTTAATGTCTTGAACCTTTTTAAGTAGAAGATTATCATATTCTAATTTTAATTTTTGCAGTTTTTCTAAGTCTTCTTTCGCATGTGTTTGTTTATGGATATTACAAAGAGAATGCATTGCTTTTTCTACTCTGTCAATCTCTTTATCTAGTTCTTTCTTCTTTCTAACTGAAAATTATATCATTATCCCTCTTATATACGCCTTAAATGTATCCCATATAATATCTATTGGAGGACTATCAGTAGAAGAAGCGTTATCTATATTCGTGCTTTTAAATATGTCAATATGCTTTTTTATGTAATTAAGAAATTGATTATCAGTCAAATATTTTTGATTCATTCTCCAAATTTTATGAGAAAACGTATTTGTTGGTGGTGTCGTTACACACGTAACTGCTGCATGATCTGAGATAACTATGTCATGGATCTTTGTAAATATAACATTGCTGAGCCCTATATCCGATATGAAAATGTAGTCTATTCGACTATACGATTTATGAGCATGTGAGTAATGTGTGTAATCCCTACCTTTGGGGTGCATTACCCTCCACATATCATGTAATTCATTTGTAGAAAGAAATTCTAAAAGTTGTGTTGGTGGTTTTGCTTATCTACTTTTACATGAGCTGTCATGTGTGCTAAAGATGTTGTTAAAGTCACCGCCTAATATAATTATTCCTGTTGGAGTCATATCAAGAACTTTCTGAATTTTATTTAGGAATAACCCATCAGATGATGGTGGGACATAAATATTGATTAGTGTATATCTACTTCCAAAAATATCACATTTAATAACTAAGAATCTACCTTCTGAGTCTGCATATTCTGATATTAGGTTAAAGGGAATATTCTTACTTATAAGTATGCCAACACCTCTGCTACCAGAAGTGAAGGTAGACTCAAACACCTCCCCCACCCACTGTCTCTTAAGAAATTGTATTTCCCCGGGTTTGAAATGGAGCTCTTGAAGAAAGACTATGTCAGAGGACATTTTTTTTAACTGACCTAGAACTTTATGTTTTTTGCACCTTCTTTTAACCCGTTAATGTTCCAGGTACAAATGGTAAATTTGTTGGGTATGGTTTCTAACGATTTATTTAGTACCATTTCTACTTGTAATCTTACTTGTGGGACACATAGCTGCTTCAAAGCGAGGGGAAACCACCGTGGAGATCACAGAGCACAGACACATTTGACACAGACAATAAAAGACTGATATACATGAAAAGAAAAGAAAAAATACACCTACCCTTGAAAACTTCTCATCTCTAAACATGCTTTCCTGAGCTAATTAATTTGCTCCCTCCCCTGGTGTATAGCAATGGTCATAAAGAATAACAATGTTTTCACTTTAACAAAGCAATATTGTACCTCCTCGGTCATATCATCATAATTTGATAAATAATCAAAATAAATATTGGTATCAAGGAGAGAAGGGAAGAGGAAAGAAGAATAGAAGAGTGGAGGAGATGCAGCAGCGGGCCTGAAAGGAGGATGCAAATTAGTTACAGAGAGGAAAGGAAAAGGAGAGCAAAAAATTAAAATTGAAATAAATAAATAAATAAATACTATAATTCCTTCAATATTCCTCTAGGATAGGCCTACAAGAGGATGCACATAGGGTTAAAGGATAAAGGTAGAGAAAAGAAAGAAAAAAAACACTACTCCCCTTATACATCATTCAAACCTCCTCGAACTGCCCATAGCCTTTTTTCCCCCCACACGTTACCTCAGCGTCCTCACGCATCCGCCACGTCCTCCACTCCTACACACGATCACATTCATTCCTAGCACATACTTCCATCCCCCCCCTATTTTCAGAATTTAAACATCCTCGTTTAAACCTGGGAAGGTATTTATAACCTATTCTTTTATTTTTAAAGATTAGGGGTATCAACATATTCTCTCCTTACAGAGAGGTTAGTTGTATGAGGTTGTGTGTGTTTTAAATCAGTAAAGGCTGTTACATACTCCGCGAGAAGAAAGAACAAAGTTCTCGGTGACAGAGCTGCGAGAAGTTCTTTCTGGTCTGACATTACATACTTCACGAGAACTCAACTGCCGAACCCCTCACCGCGGCGCATTGTTACCATGGTAATTGACTCAGTAGCGCCAGCTGATTTCACTTCGCTTTCCTCATTGACTTCAGACTGACCAATCACACAATAGTTCTCGGACAACCTGCGAGAAGAAAGTTCGGCCCGGGTGATGTGTCGAGAACAAGCTACGAGAACAGCTAAACAAGAGCTGAGAGAAGAAAATTACGTCATTTTCTTCTCGCAGCTCTATCACCGAGAACTTTGTTCTTTCTTCTCGCGGAGTATGTAACAGCCTTAATGTGCCGTTGTGTGGAATCAAATTGTACTTACCTCCCTGAGGACGGAACCATCTCTTTGAAGAAAAACCCTATACCTAAAGTCCATCTGTTCCAGTTATAAACTAATTCACAACTGAGGCTTTACAACATTTAAGGGATTTTATTTACAAAATACAAGAGAGTATAGGTATAATACATAAAATGAACAAGAACGGAAAAGAAAAGAGGTTGTATGCCTATAACTCATTCAATAGAGTTATTTTTCCCCTATTATCTGTTGACTTGATCGCGTTTCTAAATTTGTTGTAAAACTTGAAACAATACCCAGACATATACATGCATGCATAGTAAGTACCGTCTAAAGCTTTACGAAATCTTATTAAATGACAAGGACTTAGACAGGTATTTCTCAATAATATCCTGCTACTTCCAAACCATTCTGTCCGATTTCCTATTCTAATAATATTTAACCAAGTCATTCTGTGTCAAGAGTTTCAAAGATGTGTTTTTAAAAGACTTTGCCTCTAAGTACTTCGATGTCCGAAAATCTTTCAGAGTATTTTGGACTCACAAAGTTTTTCTAAGTTTTTCTTCTGCCTCCATGGTTGAAGGGAGAGATAGAGTGTGCTGGAACAGAGAGTGACAAACTATAGGAGTATGTAGTAATGCCCGCAAAAAGCGGCCCAAAAGAGCCTTGTCCTGCTCCAAACGTGCTGTTATATAGTGAACTGAAAACCAATGAGACTTGGGAGAGGGAGGAGTGAAAAAAGGCACAGCTGTGTGGGGGAACCCCGGTAGCCCCCTCCCTCTACTCCTTACTACTGTATGGCCATATAAGGTCCTTCCCCCTATTACTTCCTGTGACCCTATGGTCCTCCCCCTTCCTCTGGTCAACTTTAACCTGATGAGCCTTCACATTCTATTCTGTTTCATTAAACATTTCTTACTTTTACTTCTGACAAAAAGAAATACAAATGTCACAAGATATGCACAAGTAAAAAGTTACATCATGTTCAATTATCACATCACAATACACGTACACACACAGACACACACACACACACACACACACACACACACACACACACACACACACACACACACACACACACAAACATACACACACACACACACACACACACACACACACACACACACACACACAACCACACACACACACATAACCACAAAAACACACACACACACACAAAAGCACACACGCACATGCCCAGGAAGGTACTGAGGTATACATAAATTATAGATAACTATATTAACAATCAAGCACACCATTGTTGTTACCTTTTGCAGTAAGTAATGAGAAAATACATTGTAAAGTACATAGGCCTTTGAGATATCCATGAATTTACATGTTCACATACACATACACTTACCAATTGCACATTCCTGCCCACACATGCACTAATGCACACACAAGCATATGTTAATGTGAGGGCAAACAGGATGCTTGACAGATTCAGGGTATTCAAAGCGCGGGCCGACAAAAACACACTTAATAGCACACTGTGGCATGACAGTTGTTTTGTCATTATCATCAACACGGGCACAAACTATAACTTTGATGTGGTCAGCTATAGCAATAATGAAAGGGGGGGAAACGTAACTGTCAGGAATCGAAATGAGATCATTCAAAAACACCTTGGTCACAACCAATATCAAAGGCCTGTATTAAGCGCCCCAAACACACAATTCCACACATCTCTGTCACCCGCTGAGTGAAAAGGCAACCTCCCCGACTGTGAGACTGGCTGCTGATTACTCAAGGGGGAATATCATTTTAAGACAAATTGGCTCACCAGCAAATATGTTAGAAAGTCGGCAAAAAAAAATTATATCTCCACATAACATGCCCATTGCCCAGACAAAAAAAGACGATTATTATGCATTTTGTTCAAAGCCAGCAAAGTTAGCTCAAACTTTATTTATCATTTATTATATTATTAGTGAAAGAGACTGTACATTTGGATTATGATTCAGCAGTTGTCGAGAGATTTGGGGTGAAAGATTAAAATTGAAATAAGGAGGGTAGACTGTAATGAGAAAATAAGGAAGAAAGAGGGAGATAACAAGGACAAGAAAGACATTCAGACAGACATGCAGGAAAATAATGGAAACAGTCCAGAAAGGCAAAACAGAGAGATGGAAAGCATGTCTTCATCCAAGAGTGTATGTGGGGCTGTAACCTGCACAGTTTTTATCCTGATCATTTATTCAACTCATCTGATACATAAATAAACCAAAACACAGCAGATCTTCCCCTGGCGTCCTACGTGTGTATGTATGAGAGCCAATGGAGTCAGTCGGACCAGTAAAGCAGGTTAAATCTACAGCAGCAGAGCATGGTGGGTAATAGCATGGATGAGTCATCAGCCCAGCAGCCACTTACTTGGAGGTGCAAGCACATGGACATACAGAGGCTGCAAAGGTTAAGATGAACATACACTCACAAAAATGGACACACAATTCAAGGGAACTTTTGAAGCATGCACACACTAGCTATTTTAGACCACTCAAATATATTGTGCGTGGCTTGGGAGTGTGGGTAGGGATGATGTGCTGCTGTATGTGGGCATGCTGAGGCAGTGAAGAAGTGAATAGCAGAGGCACTGGGCATAATGGAAGGATTACAGAAAAATAGAGTGAGAAGCAAGGCGAATGCAGGGATGAAAGGGTAAAAATACCAAATAAATATTGCACATGGAAAGCAGCGGAGGTATGGGAGGGAGGGTGGGAGCGAGAGTTGGAGGTTCTGAGTGAAGAGGTAGAGTGGGAGGGAGTTCAGAAGGGAGGTAACAAAAATAAACTGTAAGGAGAAGGAGGGAAGAGAGAGGAAAAGAGTGTGTTTCTAGAGGAATGTGACTGTATTCAGTGTATGGGAGATGGGACGGAGTGATTGCTCCATAACAGGTGTTGAAGAGGGGTGACAGGGGGACCTAGAGAGATAAGCCAACAAACGCAGACATCTCTTTCTCTCCATACCAGCAGTACTGGCTGGCAATCTCGCTGGAAGTGGTTCTGTCCACAGAGATCCACACAGCTTTGGGGAGCAGAGCAGCAGAGGCAGTGAATGTGACTGTGGGGGGCAAGCAGGCTTTAATGGAGGTAAGTCACTTCCAGCCAGACTTGAAGAAAGGCTTTTGGGCTGTTTGACTGAATGTGACAGGGGACAAATGGTGTTACAGACTCAGTCGGCGCTCTTGAAACTTCAAACAGGAGGGAGCATGGGTGGTGCTACCACCAGATCCCACACATTTGAGTGTGTGTGATTTGCTAAGTTGAGCTGTTTTATCGTTGCTTACATGACGTTTTGGGGATATGTTTGTAATAAATCAAATAGTATACATACTAGGTTTATTTTAGTTGCACACTGAATTATGCCTGTGTTGTTTCACATAGTTAAACATTCTGACTGGAACGAAAGTTTTGCAGCTTTGAGGCAGTTCAAGGCTTCTGCTACTTTTAATATGCAAGCTAAATTTCAAAGTCAAAGCATCTCGGCTTTTGAAGACATTTCTGCTTTCAACTTCTTTTTTTTCTTTGGTGAAAACTGCAAATCACGTTCTTTCAATACAGTCATTAGTGGACAAACCACTGTTTTAAAACTGTTGAAATGATAGGGAGCAGCATAGTGCAGTATTTAAACGTTACACTATACACAGCAATTCACAGGAAATAAATGGCATTTGACAACGAGCCGGTTGTTATAGGATAAGCAGTAAATAAGTGGGTTATTCTACGTATGTTCAACACTATATTTCCCTAAAGTAATTGGCCCAACCGTTCTGACATAGTCCTATGATTTTGCAATATATATACTGTATATATTTAGCAACACAGGGATGAGATTTATGTGGGAATAATTTGACCTTAGCACAACCTTCCATTTTACCCCGTGTGACACATGTAATGTATGTGTTGAGACCTGTGGGGATCATGAATAACAGTGCTCCGATCTGGTGACAAAGTGAACGCATATTAGGGCACCCGTTCAGGCATGTTCAGCTCTGCTTTGTACTGTAACTTATTGTGCAGGGGGAAGACCCAGAACCACAAGAGGAGGGTGTGGAGGATAAAAGTAGCAAAGTCAGTTTTCTGGGAGAAAAGTTGCTATTTGTTTTCCTCATGTGAGGTGACATATCTTGACTTCACAGATTGTTTTATACCTTTTGTAATGTATTTTGTGTGGGGATTTATGCAGCTCAGTTCCAAATCAGTAGTGTGTAATAAAAAAACCCCATTGGAGCTGTCATGACCTGCTAAAGAAGACACTCCTCAATATAACTGTCCCAGATACTCAAATATACTATCCTATTATGAGGCAAGCCTCTGTGTCAGAGAAGTACTGCATCTCAACATCTCCGTGCGTCTCGGCTCATGGTAAGACTTTTTAGCTTTTCATATAAATGTCCTTAAAATAGAACTATATAATGCTGGTTTATAATACTATGACTTTGGTTAGTTATTATGACACCTCAAGCTATCGAAAGAGCGATGTAGAGTTTTCCTGATTTAGCATTACAAGGTCAGTGGGCTTTTATTTTTGCAGCGGAGAACAGGTATCGCCTGCAGCATACATTTTCCAGCCGCTTTCAGAATGATATAGACCCATGAAAGTGAACTCATTGTGTCTTCTCTTACTCCCACATTTTGACATCCACAAACGCACACACAGCCACAGCAGATTAGGAGGATGGGAGGATAGTTATGCTCCAGAATGACAAATTTATCACTCAGTCTTCAGCTTGCAGGGTCAATGGGCCCCCGGTGCCAGGAAAGGCCTCATTCTTTTCCACCTACCTATGCACATCATCTCCCACTGTGATACTGTATCAAACTACAATATATTTAAGACAGACATTTAAGAAATGTTGTTGTGATAATGTGCCTTCATGTAAGTGAGAAATGCAATAAGTGACTGGGTTTATATAAAGATTTCATTCACTGTTAATACCCAGTTTTATAATTTTGTTTTTATGAGAATCTATCAAATTCAAATATCCTATTTATGCAGCTGTCATATCATGCGCACATGACACCGCCTGTTCAAAACCAGTGATGGATAATTGGAAAGTTTAATATTTATGGGCATGGCGTGCGACAATTCCAAACATCTAAAAATAATTCCACTTGTTACAATACATTTTCACTTTCTTCTTTTAGAGTGGGATAAAAGCTCTAGGCGTAAATATTTCATGCCCCTGGAGCTGGCTGGTGATCTGCCGTTTCTAACTGAAGACACATACAACTCTTTGAAACCATTCTTGGACATATTCCAGGTCATTGCATAGGTTTGAATCACTAAAGAAAGGTGCAGCGACATATTGCAAGCCAATAATCAATCTACTATGGATGGATGCCGTTTAATAAAGAGATATAAAAGGAAATTTCAGGATATTCAATTTTAGGATTCCCTAAATTCATGAGCATCAATTCCCATCCACATCGCAGCACTTAAGGCTTCCATTTAGACTCCATTAAAAATAAATTTTCCTCTATACCCCGGCTGCCAAGGTTATGCAAATGCCAGTAAGACAGGCACAGTAGTTGGCCAGCCATTCAAACCCAGTGAGCAGTGCAGACAACCTCCTTATCTATTAAGAACCCAAGGAGGTTGATTGTTTGGTTGACCTAATGTCTCAGTTGGATACACATAATAGCATCTGAATGCAATCTAATTCCAATAGGGGGTCCTTCCTTAAAAGCTGCCCTCTAGCTGGTCCAAAGTATGGCCACATACTGCTGCCTATACGACACACTGAGATTGAAGTGAATGTGTGATAAAAGTTTGCTTAGATGACAAGGGTCAAGTGAACAGGTAGCTCTTAAGCCTTTCTCTCCATCAAAAGCTGTCAAACTTTGAATAGAGCAGACACTGATTTGGTCAATGCTGGACAATACAACAGTCATCAATGTATAATGCGATGTTGGCTCCACAGAATATAAATCCCTCTATCGCACACTCTTGCCTCTCTCTCCGTGCCTGGTATTCCATCTCCTCACTCTGGGGCTGTAATGAGTGTCTGGTATTCTGCTCTTCAGCATTGTATCCCTATTCATGCTCAATCTCCTTTACAATGCACTAAAAGGATTACCCAATTAGCTACTATTGGATGCCATTGTGTTTGTATGCGGGAGTGTGTGTGTGCCCGTGCTTGGTCAGTAGATAGATGGGTTAGCAGTGTAAGTGAAAGATGGATGGCTGTCTAAACCCCACACTTCATTCCCATTTGATGCTCTGCTAGAGGCCACATTACTCATTCCCAAAACTCAGCCACAGTGAGTAAGACACAGGCTGAGGCAGTGTGTTTGTGTGTGTGTGTGTGTGTGTGTGTGTGTGTGTGTGTGTGTGTGTGTGTGACTGGGGCCCTGACAGGCCACAGAGGATGACAGAGAAAGAGAAGGAGTATAACTTCTCAATAATTCAACCTACCAGCCTATCATTCTCTGGAAATATACTCTCTGCTGTGTCATGTTCCACTCTGGGGAATGCTTGTTGTCAAAATCAGTGAATCTCTCCTCCCTGATCTGCTACCTATATGTGCATTGTGTGTGCTGAAAAAGAATCCACTGTTAATACACTGCGTAGGCTCTGTAAACGGGCAAGTTGCAAGCTACAGTGGGCCCCCTTTGTTTACATACCTTTTATTTACATACAAATATAAAGAGCCTATGGCTGTGTATTAACATCAGATTTATTTTTCAGCACACACACAGTACGGACAGCTAGCAGATCATGAGCAGATGATTCACCGATTTTGACTAAAAGTGCTTTTGTCAACAAGCATTGTCCACAATCGCTGAATCCACCTTTGATTTCCACTGTGTCATGTCGGGATCATGGGAAATGCCTGCCTCATTATGTGTGAATCATCATGCACTCTGTGTCAACTGTGGATCGATTCCGCTTATGTAACGCGTTACATAACACTGGGAGCAATAATATGTTCAGTTCTAAAGTATCGAAGCGCATAATAAAGATTATTTTAGTTTAGTTTATCCGCCAGGATTAGAGATACAGTCCAGAATTTGTATTAGACAATGTTAAATATTGTTACTGATCTTTATTATTTATTATTATATACCTGGTACTGAATGAGAATGTTCTGAAACAGCATGTGTGCCATGCATAGGAAAATATGTGAACACACTGCTGCCTTTTAAAGATTGATTTGATCTTCTTAAAATTAACAACAATGTCTCTGGAACGACTCAAACGAGTATGAATTGGCAATACAAATAAACATAAAGCTTAGTTTAGTCCACATGTTGATGAGTCAACATTGATGTGGAAATTATGGCGTAAATTTATTTGGCTATTGAACCGTTATTCTTCAGTCCACTTTTACTATAAGTGTTTGAAGTGAGAGATCCCTGCGAGCACTTGAACACAACACACTGGAAACAAACTGTGCTGTCATCTCCATTATCTCAAAACAAAGCTTAACTTTGACAAAAAAAAGAAGAGAAATACTCACTTTGAGGGATTACCTGCCTCAATAAAGTTTTAAATCTACACAATGCTTGTGCTGACATTAGTCACACGTATTTGCTGTCTGTATAATATGAATATAAAACACAGAAACATTTTGATATTTTTTAAATGAAAATTACTTGGAGTTATGTCATAAGGGAAGTTTTAAGAGAATATTATGTGTTGTATTCTGTGGCTCTGGAAGGATCATACCAAAGTCAGAAAATAAATCCCGGTCATGTCCTGAGGGTTCTCCTGGGCTTTGAGACTTTGGATTTTTACCAGAAATCCTGCAGGCATGGACTTGAAAGGACATGGTCATTTTCTTGGCATGGAGAGTTTTAAGATTTAAATTGAATTAGGGAAAGTATCAAAGGACTAAAAGTCGAGATATCTCAGCCTCTGCTGATTAGTTTTTGACCACTGACGGGCTTCCCTTATAAGTCCTGCAGCATAATGTAGTTGATATATTACAATATACAGCTCTGGAAAAAATTAAGAGACCACTCCAAATATTCAGTGTCTCTTGTTTTACTATGCATAGGCATACGTTTGAGTAAAATGAACATTCTGGTTTTATAATACAAACTACTGACAACATTTCTACCAAATTCCCACAAAAAAAAAATATGAGCATTTTCAATAAGTAATGTGAAGATGAAGATTTGAGAAATATCCAGACTGGTTTCTTAATTTTTTTCCGGAGCTGTATATATGTACATACATACTGTATTTATTAAATGGTGTTAAGCAGAAAATCTAGTGTAACTGTCTCAGCAGGTCGGGTCTAATCATAAAGATGTGTGTGATTACTGGAAGATCGCTCACATAAACAAAGAACAAAGCTGTCTGAGACTGACCTAAAAAAACAGACACATTGAACTAGATAGATTACACATGCATCTGTTAGAAATTACCATATAGACAGTGAGAATTAAAGTGATGCCATCTGGCACCATGGCAGTGTAGAGGTACATTGAGAACAGAGCAGAGTTTCATGGTCATTGTGGTATACAGGTATAAATCCTGAACCTTTATAGCACACTGCTGCCTTCCACTGGCTGTGGTAATGGATTGGCTATGCTCTTAAAGTGTGTGTCTCAGTGTGCGCGCATGTCTTCTTGTGTGTACGGGGTGTATTGTCTGCTGGCCTTGTGAAGGAAAGGGCTTTGTGTCAGGCAGGTCAGCTGGGGCTCGAAAGCTAGGACGACACCCCTTCCATACACCCCACCAGCAGACACACAAAACACACAAGTGCACACACTCTTTTGTGCAGACACAGAGAAAACATGCAGCCAATCAGATATAAGATTAGATGTATGCATTCATCCACACACACACACACACACACACACACACACACACACACACACACACACACACACACACACACACACACACACACACACACACACACACACACACACACACACACACACACACACACACACACACACACACACACCATCCACTCTTACCAAAGGTCTTAAATCACACTGTTTACTCAAAGGCTGTGAGGTCAAACCATTTCTACTGCTTTTTCAAATTTGTAACGATAGACTAATAAAAAAAAATTTAAAATCACATTAATATTTGCATCAAATAATAGTGAACATACATCACTCTAGCATGTGGAATGGGACTTCAACGTGAATTGGCAGGATCATTCAGCATTCAAACAGGCTCGGGGGGCTGAATGGGACTAATCGAAGAACAATCGTTGTCAGCTGAAAGGCAGAGTGAGCAAAGCTGCTCCATAAGATACAACTATATCTACACAGATACAGTATATTTTTTATTTTATTAGTAGGTCAAAATAATTTGTGTTAACATTTTATGGTGGAAAAGTTTCAGACAGTATCATTGATCATTTACAGCAATTCTGTCTAAATATTTTGAAACATCACAGTATAGAGTTATGCTGATGCCCACGTTTTTTTCATTTATTCAATTTTAACAAACTGACTTCTTCATTGATTTTTTTCGTGATAACATCAATGAATCAGTGGAGCTCTATCGGTAGATATGTGGTAAAGCTGTCTGTTTTCTTCCCATTAAGAGAATGTATACCTTTACTTGTGACAAAAATGGGGTGTAAGATTTAGACTTGTTTTGTCAGCTGCAGGGCTAAGGGGCCGTATCTTTCCTGTTGTTGGTGTTCGTTCATTTGGAACACAGTACCTTGTATATTTTCCTGTCGCTATGTGTAAAAGTATTTCATCCACAAGGTGTTTTGTCAACAGCGTGTACTCTCTGTGGGATGCTGAACGCTCCACTGCCTGAGAGAGTCTTGCACTCCAGCAATAGGACTGTGTGTAAGTGAGTGTTATTCGTGTGGATGTGGAAAGGTGTGTGTGAGAGAGTGAGTATGTGTGTACATGTGTGTATGTTTGAACAAACAACAGAAAAGGCAGGATGGTGCTAAATCACTATAAAACTGAAGCTCTCCAGCCCTCTCATAGTGAGGACCAGTCATTTATTTAACACTCAAATATGGTCCTGGGCTGTTTGGGGAGAATACATCAACCGGGCACACAGAAGTCCACACAAAGAGAGGCACACTTCAACAGACAAAGAGCGAAAAGAGAGAGAGCAAGCGCCTTTTTTTCTCCTCCAGTTAAAGTGTTGTTTGTTCAGGGTGGGTGCAGGGCACCGAGTGGGACGGATGGAGGGAGGGATGGATGGGGGGAGGGGGAGGGAGGGAAGGAGGGAGTGGGGTGAACGGTTATTACACAGTGAATCGATGCACAAATGGAGGGTGTCTGTGGGTGATAGTGGGAAGAGGAGGGGTGCACGGGGGGTGTAAAAGATCTTTTGTGAAGGCAGGGAGTTAATCACTTGAGCGGCACACGCCAGTTCTATGGGCGCACATGTTGTACACAGGCTCCCCTGGGGGGAGTGGGAGGTCCTGAAACACACACACACACACACACACACACACACACACACACACACACACACACACACACACACACACACACACACACACACACACACACACACAGAGTTGAATTTACATTTCAGTTATAATACAAAGCGGAGCACAGGCCGACTAGGATAGCAGAAGACCCACCCCCTCTAACAGTTAGCAGATCCTCCTGGCCGTGGTGATAGTGTGAGGACTTACATTTGCCGCTGGTTCATTCAAGGGCAGACACACAGAGACATACACACAGAGACATACACATGTCTGGCTGTTGACTTTCTCAAGGACTGGATAGATGACTCTAAAGGAAACGTTGTAGAGATTGATGCTTAGTTTGACCTGGCA
Source organism: Hyperoplus immaculatus (assembly GCA_949357725.1). NCBI lineage: Eukaryota > Metazoa > Chordata > Actinopteri > Uranoscopiformes > Ammodytidae > Hyperoplus > Hyperoplus immaculatus. The sequence goes on from OX442351.1 coordinate 15,826,455, forward strand.
GTAAGTACAATCTTTTGTTTCATTACTTCAGTGATATGTCAGTGGTGGATGCTAATATCTGAGAGTGATAGTGAAGGCTGGAGTTTGGATTTAGGGGGAGTCATTCAGGCAGAGTAGAATAGAGGCAGCCACAGTCATGTCACAGTCTGTTTTCATCAGTGGCACAGGGCAGGGGACTCCTGTGCTTTGTACTATTAACGGTACAAATCTAACATCAAACCATCGTCAACTTTTTCACTGCGGCTGCTTACTATGTAGGGTACATTTTGAATTTCTTTACAAATAAAAAGGAAAATCAAACCCAATGCCTTGCTGGAAGACCTCCAACTTACTATGTGATTATTTAATTATTTAAAGCCTTCTTGCTATTTAGGATTATCTCTCCTGCAGTCACTTTCAACAGACTATAATTAGGTTTTTTATTCTGCCATAGAAACCCATCAAACTTTCCCTTTTCTTTCTGTATGCATGCTACTCTGTCTCACTGGCTGCCTGCCTCTGATGCTCCTATTATTCTCCCCATATTTTGTACATGTCTCATCTCGCATATCTTTGTTGTCTTGACGATGAAAAGTGACACTTTGGATCAGCCCCCCCACCTTCATTCAGCATTTCCCTCTTTGAGCTTACCCATCAAACTCTTCAGGAAAATGACTCTGACAGCTATGTGTATCCATACAAACATCACTGTGCGACCAATAATTATGAATTAGCCTCAAGCTAAATGCAATGTACACTAATAAGTGACTTATGGCAGGACATTAGCTCCATGCTTTGTTGGAGTGGCAGTTATAAAATGCTTAAAAGCTGAGGACCAGGTGGTTAGGGGAGCCCAGAGATGTGATCAGCCAGCATGGAGCCCTTTGGTAAGTCACTAGTGAGGGGACTTTTCCCCTGTGGGTTAGAGATCATCACTAGTAACATCTGGGGTCTGCTTTTCTTTCAAGGTGGAGGCGGAGACAGTGAAAAGATAGAATCACTACAACCTCTATGAATAAATGTCATTATTTTGTATATATATATAAGTGAGAATGTTCAAGCCACAAATCCCTTCATGTTCTGTATATTTGAGCCAATCTTTATTTCATCATTCCAGCCAATGGCATTATTAAAACCTTAATATTTCTAATATCACAATATGTTGTTGTGTTTTTCAGGTGGCTGCACCAGCCAAGTGTTGAGTGTAAGTAGCGTAATTGCCAGTTTGTTTAGAGGAAGGGCGCCCAAAGGGTTATTTGTCAAATTCAACGGCCGAGTCATAAATCTAGATACACAAAGCCAGGCACACAGCCAAGACACACACTTTTTTCACTTTGTTTGTTTTGCAAATGTGAACACTCCTGCTTCAACACTGCATGTCTTGAACAAGTGACAATGGAATTAAACAACAATGAACAACTGATAAGCGTCAAAGGAGGCTATGACACCTTTGTCCTTGATGAAGAAAAATAAGCTCCTGCTCGAGAATCAACAGCTACATCCTCTGTGTTTGATGTGTATTACTGCTTTCTTGTCTTGCAGATGAAGCCACTGAGAGCACTTGTCTGGGGTCATGAGTTGTGTCTTCCCTTCACTTATGTGTAACTTGCCCACCTGGATTTCAGCCCCGCGCTCCCCTCACCTATGCCTGCAGGACCATGGGTAGCGTCAGCAGCCTCGTCAACAGCAACAGCCTCAACAGCAAACACTGCAAGGCGTCCGACTACAGGTTAAAAAAGGGAACCGACCCCCATAGAAAGAGTGGTGGCTGCAGCATTGACGCGTTACTGAAGTGCGGCTTCATTCAGGGCCCCTCGTCCACTCATCACTCCAAAGGCCTGTCCCACTCACGGTCGGGACGAAGTGAAGATTTTTTTTACATCAAGGTAAACTCATGTCCCATCGGATACCATCAAAACTTTGGTTTTAATTCATAAGAAATGTATTGCACATATATTACAAATACAATTAAGCACCTCTTAGATTAAAAACGAACAATAAAATGTTTTTCTTTCTCCATATAAGGTGAGCCATAAACCGAGATCAGTGTACTACAGAGAAGGACCAATGGAAGATCACTGCAGTGGAAAGAACAGAGATGGGGAATCGGAAGAGAGACAGCAACCAAAACTGCTGCTCATGTCAGGAAATGTTATGAAAAGGGTGAGCCAACTGTCCATTATTTCTTCTATCATGCTTTACCCAAAAGATAAGATTACATTTTAAAGGAATAGTTAAACATTTTTAGGAAATATCTATATATTTGCTTGAGCAGACCCAAATCTGCATGGTAAACTTGTTGTTGGGGCAGGCAAATGGTAGCTATACTGTATCTTAGAATAAAGACTGGCGACAGCAAGCCTGCCTCTGTGCAAAGGTACCAAAAGTATGAATCAGTCAGTCAGTTGTAAATTATTTGTTTAATAACAAAGTGGTATACAAAATGATATTTATCAGGCTACTTTACATCCGGATACATCTGGCTGTACCTCGAAAATTTAGCGTGCAGAAATGAGAACGATTTTAGCCATCGGAGGAGTAACGTCCTAATTATGTAACCTGCTTTGTCATATTGTCCCTAAAACACCTTAAAAATGCTCAATTTGGATATTAACTGAGATTTGGATTTGACGTCCACGTTCATTGCCTCATAAACCATAGCTTTCTGCATTACCTGACTGGATCCCCCTGCTCTAGCTATTCTTACAAGCATTAATAAGTCCTACTGCATAACTGCAGTCGACTTTTAAAAACCTCACAGGCAAGTTGAGGATAAAACATGCACAGCGGGTCGTTTAATTGGTGGCAGCAATTCCTCATAACCTGTGTTGAACCTTCCCAGCTTATTAATCACCCCTCCCAGATTAATGACCTAAGAATGCCTTGATCTTCTCAGAGAAGTAATTTATGTGCCAAGAATACGTAGGATATCTGAGTCTCATTCAATAGGTCTTTATTCCTCAGGGGGCAAGGAGGGGAGAAAGGAGGGAAATAGGAAGCAGTTTTAAAAGAGACAGAGAAAGAGGGAGTAAAGAGAGAGAGCCAGAGACAGGGATAGAAGGAGAGGAAAAAAATGAGGAACGGCATCCCAGTCATGAAGTCAGTGAGAAGGAATGCTGAGCTCACAAGCTTTACCTCTTACACTTCAGCAGGAGCTCATATTATTAATATCACAGAGAAAGGCTATTCATCTTCCCCCAGACAGCACACAGGGGAGAGGGGTGGGATGCAGAGGGGCGGGAGGGGAGGACAGAAAGTAAGGGAGGCATGGTACAGCTTGTGACGTTCTTGGACAGCAGATGGGGCATTTGAGAGTATATAAGTTCATCTTTTAAAATGTTTTCTTCTTCTGTGACAGGCCAGAGAATTGGACTCGTAACTATACTGCTGTATGGCTTTTTAATGCCACCAGCGTGTAGTGAAGCAGTTCCGCTTTGCGTACTTCACTGATTTAATCCCTGATAAGAAAAGATATGAATGGAAAGTTGTCCATTCTTTTTTATTCTGTAAGGATGTCCAGCATGTGACAAATATGTATTTCTGTGAAAGCCTGTATTGATGTGACTTTCCAGTTTCTGAATGTGACCCATCCTCCAAATCTCAGGACTTTCTTCTTCGCCATGCATGCTGTCAGCTAAGAGGAGCCACAGAATACAAAAACTAAAAAATAGAGAAGCGCAACCCTGACAGTGTTTCATTTCACTCATGTAGACCTCTGCTGAGAAGTCACTGGTCCGTTCCACTGCCTTCAAGCCTGTGAATCCCAAGAGCACATCCTCTACAGAGCCAGGCCACAACAGCCTGGACCACAGCCTTTGTCCTCCGGTGAAAGCTAGGAGTCCAGACCTTAGGCACAAGCAAGACACCTTCACAGGTCTTTATCTATGTCATATTGATGAACATTTTGCTGTCTTAATATGACAATAATACAGGTTGAATGAGAAATTACAGCAATATAAAAATTTCATCTCTTCCCCTCCTTAAGGAACTCTCTCCGACTCCGGACGCAACTCTATGTCTAGCCTGCCAACCCACAGCACCAGCGGCAGCCTAAGTGCTTCCACAGCAGGCCCCGTCAGTCACAGTGAGGGCAGCTCCACTCCCGCAAACTGCCTGGGCAATGGAGTACAACCCAATTTCCCTCCATGGGTCAACGGGAATAGCGCTAACCTCGACTGCAGCTCCAGGGCTGGTTTAAACCACCGCGCTGGGCTGCCATCCAAGGTTAATGGGGATGCCGGCTCCCCAGTTTCTGCAGATGAGCCAAGCCCTCTCTCTGAAACGGCAGGAGGGATTCGGTCCCCTATTACTACGGATGAGTCACTGATTGAGCGCTTGGAACAAAGGCTGCTGGAGCGAGAGAGTGAACTGCAGGAGCTACAGGTACCAAGCTGTCGCGTTACAAAGAGAAACAGCATGTTGCTCTTAATCATCATCAGTACCACTCATTAGTAGTTTCCACTGCACAACTTGTCTTCACTGAAATGTCTTTGCCTGACGACAGGTGAGTTTTGAGGAGAAGGAAACAGACACCTGCCAGCTGTTTGAGGAAAGACAAAGGTACTGTGCTGAGGAGATGGAGGGGCTGAAGCAGCGATGCTCCACAAAGCTAAGACAGGTGTCCCAAATGACAGCCAAAACCCATCAAGCACTCCAGATGCAAGTCAGCCAGCTCCAGGTCAGCCCAACTTTTCATTTCTGCTTCATCATCGTAAGCAAATGTCACACCTTGCACACATATGTGAATAAACTAAAAAGGAATTCAACTCTTGTACAGGCAGACAAAGAGAGGCTTCAGGAGGATGTCTCAAAGCTGACCCGAGAGAAGGATTTTGTTGAGCTCAGACTGAGGTCGTATGAGAGTGAGAGCTCACAGCTTGCGCCGACACTCGAGGAAACTCAATGGGAGGTGAGTCATGAGTCATATGTGTGATGTCAGTTGGTTTATTTTGAAACCTTGCTGCACATAACACACAATTTGGCACAACCTTGAAGGCTGCTGCCTAGCTGTGGTAACATGAAGTTCTCCCATTACTAGAGAAATAAATCCATCAATTTGCATCATGTTTAATGTGAAAAAGAAACAACAACAACAACAGCAAAAAGTCAGAGGTACAACCTTTCCTTTTAATGTTTCCTCAGATTAAAATGTTGGCTTTAACGTCAGGCAAATTCTGTGATTTTTCTTAAATCCAAAACATCTTGCTTTTTTATCACTAAAGCTCTCTTCACCCACATATGTATATTATCCCCAGCCGCAGTTTTTGAATAATTTGTGAGATGAGCTTATTGATTGTTTTCCCCTCTAGCATCTTTCAGCTCATTGTTTATGACCCACATCTTTATTACCACTTGAATCAGACACATATCCAGCTGTTTTTAGCAAACAGGCACTGACAAACCATCTGTACACTACTTGCCCAACATAAAAATGGCAGACAAACAAAGTTATAGAGACTAATAGCTAGTGAACATGGTGACGCATTTAGAGCCAGCAGGAGTCGGTGGAGACCTAATGAGAGTGAAAATTCGACATTTGTCAGGTGGCTAGAAACATGACCAATGTTGCTCTGTTTCTGAAGGATATAAATAGGCAACTATCTGCTAAAACATTTGCCAACCATTTTATAGGATGATCATTTGTCGATATGTGTTTCCAATATTGTCATGTGATAATTTAGAAGGGAATATTATTTGCTAATACCTTAATGCCCAATACAATTATCCAGTGTATTCAGTGGTTGTGTTAATTATACAGACTTTTATGGCACACTGTGAACAAACAAATTCAATAAGTTCCCAGCCATTTTCTAAGAGCTTTAAATATGGGAAAGTCAATAAAAATGTTAAAATGAGAATAACTTCTCGAAAGAATGGCTAATCTTTACAATTGTCTCTGTCTTAATGTAGGTATGCCAGAAGTCAGGGGAGATCTCATTGTTGAAGCAGCAACTGAGAGACAGCAAGGCGGACGTCAACCACAAGCTGAATGAGATCGTCACCCTCAGGGCCTCGCTGAGGGAAAACACGGCGCAGATGGAGATGTTCAAGAAACAAAATAAAGAACACAAGGACAAACTTTACTCTTGCACCATAGATGTGGAGGTTAGTCTGTTGATGGTGAAATGGGAATTAATTTTCTCAAGGGCAATCCGAATACGGACCTATGAATTTAATGCTCACACAGCGCTTACGATATGAATGCACTTCTAGTTTTATAGGAAGAATACACCAAACTGTGACCTTCAGACTGTTTCCAATATCTGATGTTTTAGCAGAGTTACATGATACCAGTCACAGTCTCAATAATAGGTTAGCGTTTTTAACTCTTCACATGATTAGACTTATCATATCAGTCTAAAGAGCTATTTCCTCATATCTACCCACGTCTGAATATTTCCTTTAATTTTTATATTCAGGTGTGCCAAAACGAACTCCAGCGCAAGAAGAACGAGGCTGATCTGCTGAGAGAGAAAGTGGGCAAACTTGAGACGGACATTCAGGGAATGAAACAGGACCTGACCATGGCCAAAGAGCAGACACTGCAGCACAGATTGCAATATGAGGCCCAGACTCAAGCATTGGAAAGAATAATCCAAGTCCCAGATCCCTCTGCCCAGGGCCAGGAGGACCAGGGGAACAGTGAACCCATCTCCACAGAATCACTCCAAAAGGAAGTGGAGGGACTAAAGCAGCAGCTCACGGAGGAGAAGGAAGCCCAAGAGAGGCAGGCCAAGAGCTTTGAGCAGGAGAGGAGAACATGGAACAGGGAGAAGGACAGGGTCATCAAGTACCAGAAGCAGCTCCAGATCAACTACCTGCAGATGCACAAGAAGAACCAGGACCTGGAGAGGATCCTGAAGGAGCTGACCGCCGAGCTGGAGAGCCGCACAGAGCTGGGCATGGACATCAACGGTTACAACTCAGGCTTACAAACATATGACGACGTTATTGCCACAGAGATTTGACATGGGAGCACTCACCCACTCACACACATTCCGAAAAAAAATTAAAAAGTGAACCAAGCACTTGACTATTGTTTTTTCACCACAGATATTTATGATATGAGAACACGTGGAGATCATTCACTGCAAAGGAGTTTTTGATAGAATGTGTCTAATCTAGTGTATTTTGTGGCCAGGCCACACAAACAATAACAATAAAATTAAGAATGTATTTTCTTGTGAGTACTTTCTAAGTTATTGAATGTTCAAGTGAGATTTTTATTTTATTACATTTTGTTGTGGTGGGGTTTCCATGTTGTCACACAGCACCACTCATTGTCCAAATCAATACCAATCATATAGCTGAAACACTATTTATTAATTGGTCATTGACACATACCAGACAATAGAGGATTAATCTGTTTCATGATTAATGTTCGATGGTAACACGTGATACGCATGGTAGTGGCCTAGCAGCTGTCCCTTCCAGCAAGAAAATGGCAGTGATATATTATCTATTGTGTCTGGGTTTCCAATCATTAAATACGCTTTGCCTAGTGTGTCCATTACTGTATGCTGCCAAACTGTCCATTCATTAAGGTGTGTGTGTGGGGGGGGGGGGGGAGGGTTAGGTGTAGACTATTACACAAGTCATTTCAAAACAATCCACACCAATGTGAACAAGAAAGTGTTTTGCACCGCAAAATACAATTGTAAAATCATGTCAAGCTGTCACGCATTTTGCATCCATAAATTCATTTCAACAGTGAAGAGTCTGAGGTTTACATTTGTATTATGTCATCTGTGTGTTTTTCTCATTATTTGGATCTTGTAAGACATTTCAGTGATCTGTAAATTCATCTTGTAAGGTAATGCCTTTGAATGTGTCAATTCAGGTGCCATAATACCACTCACACTCCACTAAAGAGATATTGATGTGTGAAAAGATTTATTTTCTTTATAAACACAACTTCAGGCTCACTGCGATGATGCAATCTTACAGTAGTAGTCTTTTTAATTACATTTTTCTTCGGCTCCATGTACAAAGTTATGGCATAGCTAAGGAAGATTTTGGTCCAGTGGACAATGACACTGCATGGGCGGCTTGTGCATAACAACTTTGTAACAGAATATCTTATGCTTGAACAATGCAGAGAATGGACTGTTTTTTACACTACCATTATACCGCGTCAGTTCCTGCTATAGAAATGGCCATAATACAGAATATACAAGAGAACACATCTGAAAGACATCAAGGGCAAATGCTAATTTGGGGATGTACTTGGCGTTCTGCGTGTTTACAGAGAGAGAGATTAAAGGATAGAATAGAATAAAAGTAAATATTTTCAGAGAAAAACACAGGAAAAAAACTGTGATCCCCAGTAATGTTCTATCTCTCTCCCTATGTTGTACATCGAAATGTGTGAGAGTTTGCTGGCAATGCTCCACTTGGAGACAAACAATCCTTCCTAGCAGCAGCAGCGCCGGTCATTTGGCTCTTCTGTTGTGGAGCTATTCCGCTTCCCACAAGGGCAGAGTAGTTTGTAAATCAAAAGTTTAACTACTCCCCCCACTCAAAACCCTGGGGCTCACATGGACTATCAGGCAGAAATATATGCACACACTGGGCTGGTCAGGAATGTGTGGCAGTGTAATGAGGCTGCATGAGATTACTCAGCTACCGACCATTACATTACATTACCGGGGCTGGAGAGATTTGGAGGAGAGATTTGAGGACAGGCTAAGTGGAATTGTAAGGCGAGGTGCTGTACCCATTACAACTCAAACTCAAGTGGCTGATAAGTGTTTTACAGCTCCACACAGAAAATTGGACAAATAGGGAAGAAGCAAAAGGGCAGTAAATACTGCAGCTCTGATACCGGTGAATATTTTTGGCGAATTCAATACACAAAATCAGATGTAGAGCAACTTGCACACCTCTGGCAATAATGCCTCAGTGAAATAGTCAGTGTGCTAAGATAGAATTGGAAATAAGCACCAACAAACAAGCCTGGACGCTTCCATGGTCAATTTTAAGAAAGCAGCTTAAAGGTGCTTCGAGGAACTTTCAGTTTTTGTTACTTTAAAAAAAAAAAGGAAAAAAAAGAAAATGGCATTCTTTGCACTGATGGTCCCGTTTGCTGTAATTTATGATAATCAGAGTAAAAATTAGACTGTTTCAGAAATATTTCAAAGTTCCTCGTAGCACCTTTCATGTTTGTCATTTTTGCCCCAGTGTTCATTCTAACACAGTTTGCTTATTTATTTTACTGTAATTTTCTGAAATTATGTTCATCTAAAAAGCACCTTTTACATCAAACTCAGTTGTCTTCTTTTTGCCAGAAGAAGACAGCAAAAATATTTTACATCAACAGACATACTGTACAGTATTACTGGAATAATCGGCATTATGTTTGCTTTTAATGCCTACTGGAACAACAAAAGCACAATAAGGATAGACAAGGGAATTGGAAACCTTTGATTAAGTCCATCACACTATTGTGGATAAAATTGTGACAATAAATGTATCAACGTATTATAGGGAAAAACATTTTTTTCAACAATACTTATTACTATTTTGCATAACTTCACAAGTAAATGCTTATTTAAAAAAATAATGAACACTGTTGATTTATATTCAAAGCTGTCAACGGCACTCTTTGTCAATCCCTCATTATCATTCGCCATTCCTCTTGGACTTAAATAATGAGAAGATTGTGTTCCTCTCCCGTCTTATCATCTCATTTTGGCCTTTATATTGTTTCCTTCCTCAAGTATAGCAGCTCTTTCCATCTCAGCCTCTCTCATAGCCAACCTGATTGGACCAAATCAAAACTGAAATCAAATTAATGCCCATTGTCAGAGTGTGTGGCTCCGTTACCGGCATGAAAGGAGGGCCCTACCAAAGAGATAACAAGAAATTCAAAGTTGCTTGTTTGACATGAGAGAAAATAACAAAGCTGGGTGTGGGTAAAGGGACTCCTCACTCAAATCACCTACACATACACGATTATTGTTTGCAAAAGAAAACGTACATTATTGCTGAAATGTTCCCATGGGCCGCATGATAAAATTATGAAGCCATTTCAAATGTACTTCAACAGCAGAATAGTTTTAGATAATGGCAGATCATGAGTATTACACATATTAAATTCTAGCTTTCAATGTTTCTTTTTCATCAAATCGACCATTTAGAATTATGGCATGTAGTGGCAGGGAGATTTTTTTTAGAAAGATTATGATACCCATCTCTTTGTATGGACTCAGCTGAACATACAGAGGTTTGGTCCAGCAGATGTCTTGGTGAGATTGGACAGCAGTTAGGCAGCCGTCAGTAGACCCCGGGTGATAATTTAGCCCTGCCCCGCAGTGACATGATAATAATGCACTCATATCCTGCTGTGATTCTCCTGATCGGCTGACAGTCAGGCACAAAGGGGCCTGAATTCATTAGAAATGGGGAGAATCGTTTGCAAACCTGATCCACATACTAAAAACATTGATCTCTAGTTAAACATCTAACATTCTAAGCAAAACAAAACAAAAATTAATACATTCACAATTTGAATTATTGTTGAAAAGAGACGAGTTTGAACTTTATGGCCCAGTCCTCACCGCCAACATTATAGTAAACATTCCATACCAATAAATATTAAATGAGTCAATAGCACTATATCAGCTTTTACCTTGCCCTCATTACTCATTACACACACACGTACTCAAATGTGCTATATCTAAGCCATACCCCTTAGCAATTAGTTGAAGTAAAATATCACGGGGCTAGTTATCCAGGCATGTATTTCATATTTCTATTGGTTTGTATTCAGAGCCCTGCATGCAGTCCAAGCTACAGCAAACACAGCCTCAGCAAATCCCCAAGCTCCTACGCAGTCAGCAAAGTAATTGGGGTGGGAGTCCCAAAGGGTCCTTGTACGCTGCTGAACACTTTGCTACCGACAAGTTGAAATGGCAGTGGAGGTAGATAGAAGTCTGTGTTAATGTGCTAGTGTGTGCGGGTCTGGGTGTGTGTGGATCATATATAGATAGAGGAGGTGGCTTAAATATGTTGTGTGAATAGGCCCGCAGTCTTTAGAGAATCGCTGGTTGGCCGGGAAACCATCTGGTTCCCCCCAACACCCTCAGCTGCATCGCCCATGGTTCCTGATTTCTTTGGGGATGTGGGAGGGGAGTGTGGGGGGTTGTACGGATGCCAATTTAACCCCCCGCTGCTCAAAATTAGTTAATTAACTCTATCTCTCACACAGACAGAAACTTCCTTTGAAAGTTATTCTACCATTCATCACAATCCAACTATTTTATTCTAAAGTGTTGCCAACTATCAGCTTGTGAAATTAGCAGAGAACAGTTGAATGTGGGGTAAAAACCCCACAAGTGAATCTCTACAACATTAAATAAGCCCCAAAAAAAAGAAAATGGGTTCAAGCTAATTTGAGATCTCGAGGCCAGATTTTAAAATGCACCACACAGCTGTCAACCACATGCTTTGTATGCAGTTGCAACTTCAATGAGATAAAGATGATGTTGTTGTTTTTTCCATACATACATTATATTTAAGAGATATTCCACACCTCACATATTCATGGTATTATCGGCTCATCAGATTCCCCCTTACTGTTACAGCTGTGTGCACCGAGAGGGAGAAGATGTCAGTATGCATGTTCTTTAAAACAGACTGAGCACATGATGAGATCTGCTCATATTCACATGAACAAATAATTGCATTAAGGCAGAAATATACAGAAATAGAACAGGGGTCTTTAATTCACAACAATCAAGTGTCAATGTTGTACACCAACTCTGTGCACTGAGACAAAGTGATCATATCCTGAAGTGATGATAAAACGTAGGTGTGTTGTTGCGCTGCTTCCATTTAGCTGAAAGTGAAAAATAAAAGAAGTCGTTAGATCAGGTCATTGTATGCAAGTTATGCGTTTATACAGTATATGCTACAATATAATATTTTAGTAGACTTACCGAAATAGCATTTGCCTGAAGATGTCCCTCTGTTTGCTCAAAGTCTATTAGACAATTATCTTGTTAATCTCAGTTTAAATGATGGCATTTAAAGCAAATTAGCAATCAGATTCTGTAGGTGGATGCTTCCCTTACCTTTCTCTGTAACAGACTCAAACTCAGAGGCATTTTGTGAGGTATTCCTTTCTATCTTTAGATTCTTGACTGCAAAATAAAAAAACACAACCAAAATCAATTAATGTTTTTTCAAAGGAAACAAACACTGACACAACACAAAAAAGGAACATTTCACTTTGAAGAAAATCATATAATGTAAGGATTTCCAAAAAAAATTACTAACTGCCAACTTTTGGTTCGTCTTCAATGCATTACAAATTAATTTTGACAAAGAGCAAGTTAAATGTGTTAAAATGTGGAACAATTACATTATATTCTATGCTAGCCAATTGTCTGTAGGGGTTCATAACTGTGTTTTTGAGTGAATCTTAACAACAATATGGATTGGCAGTGAAATTTGCTACACAGTTTGCTACAGTAAAAACTGTACTTTGTTTGGTTATCCCCTTACGTTCCATCTAGCGCCACTATCAGGTCAAACCCAGTTTTTACAGTAGGATACTTTTTGGCAACAACCAAATATTAGCTAAACTAAGGATATGCCTATCAACTTTGTCAGAAACTTGTTTTCTGTTATTAGTGAATACTTGCTTGTTTTAATGCTCAACTATGATTGTGAGCAAGGTACCTGCATAAAATCAGCACATTAACATTATCATTGTGAGCATATAAAAATAGCATTTAGTTCAAAGCACCAGCTCACTGTCGGTAGCATGGCTATAAGTCCTCTCTTACTGAACATTATTTGTGTTTTTACTTCTTCAAATGACTACACAGGCAGCCCTTCCTCATTTTTAGAACTTGGTCAGTTGAAATGTGCATGTTTTCAAAGGCACTTTTATTTATTGTGTTATGTGTTTCAGAGCTGGGAAAATGGAGCCAACGTCAGATTGGTAAGGAGGGCCCATACTTTGAAAAAGTTGTCAATGGTGTGAAATGTAACCCTAGTTCACTGAGTCATTGACAAATACACAATGACTATTACTTTATTATCAGAATGAGTAATACTACATACAAGGTATGTCTAAAATATAGGGGAGAGTGGCTTAAGTTGTGCAACTTTTTACTCAAAGTGATTTTAAAGTGAGGCCTTGACAGTTATGTCTCCAACTCAAATATGTACATATATTTCAGGATGTTGTGCATCCCTGGCAATAAAAACTTTGGATCTGGAATAAACTGTTTAAGAAATATAGCTTTCGGAAGAAAAGTTATCTTGTGGCACAACTTGCCCCAGTGTGGTGTAAGTTGTGCCACAAGAGAGAATACCATGGGGTAAATTGTGCCATTGATATACAGTATCTCACAAAAGTGAGTACACCCCTAACATTTCTTCAAATATTTCATTATATCTTTCCATGCGACAACACTGAATAAATGACACTTTGATACAATGTCAAGTAGTCAGTGTACAGCTTGTATAACAGTGTAAATTTACTGTCCCCTCAAAATAACTCGACACACAGCCATTAATGTCTAAACTGCTGGCAACAAAAGTGAGTACACCCCTAAGAAAAAATGTCCAAATTGGGCCCAAAGTGTCAATATTTTGTTTTGCCATCATTATTTTCTAGCACTGCCTTAACCCTCTTGGGCATGTAGTTCACTAGAGCTTCACAGGTTGCAACTGGAACCCTCTTCTACCCATTCATGACGACATCAAGGAGCTGGTGGATATTAGAGTCCTTGCGCTCCTCCATCTCCCGTTTTAGGATGCCCCAAAGATGCTCAATAGGGTTTAAGACTGGAGACATGCTTGGCCAGTCCATAACCTTTACCCTCAGCTTCTTTAACAAGCCAGTGGTCGTTCGGAGGGGTGTTTGGGGTCGTTATCATGTTGCAGTACTGCCCTGCGGCCCAGTTTATGAAGGGAGGGGATCATGCTCTGCTTCAGTATGTCACAGTACATGTTAGAATTCAATGAACTGTAGATCCCCAGTGCTGGCAGCACTCATGCAGCCCCAGACCATGACACTCCAACCACCATGCTTGACTCTAGGCAAGACACACTTGTCTTTGTACTCCTCACCTGGTTGCCGCTCCACACTCTTAACACCATCTGAACCAAATAAATGTATTTTGGTCTCATCAGACCACAGGACATGGTTGCAGTAATCCATGTCCGTAGTCTGTTTGTCTTCAGCAAACTTTTTGTGGGGTTTCTTGTGCATCATCTTTAGAATAGGCTTCCTTCTGGGATGACAACCATGCAGACCAGTATGATGCAGAGTGCGGCGTATGGTCTGAGCACTGACAGGTTGACCCCCCACCCCTTCAAGCCCTTCAGCAATGCTGGCAGCACTCATACGTCTATTTTCCAAAGCCAACCTCTGTGTACGACGCTGACCATGTGCACTCAACCTTCGTAAACTGGGCCGCAGGGTGGTATTGCAACATGATAACGACCCCAAACACACCTCCAAGACGACCAGTGGCTTGCTAAAAAAGCTGAGGGTAAAGGTTATGGCCTGGCCAAGCATGTCTCCAGACCTAAACCCTATTGAGCATCTTTGGGGCATCCTCAAATGGAAGGTGGAGGAACGCAAGGTCTTTAATATCCACCAGCTCTGTGATGCTGTCATAAATGGGTGGAAGAGGGTTCCAGTTGCAACCTGTGAAGCTCTAGTGAACTACATGCCCAAGAAGGTTAAGGCAGTGCTGGAAAATAATGGTGGCCACACAAAATATTTACACTTTGGGCCCAATTTGTAAATTTTTTCTAAGGGGTGTACTCACTTTTGTTGCCAGCAGTTTAGACATTAATGGTTGTGTGTCGAGTTATTTTGAGGGGACAGTAAATTTTCACTGTTATACAAGCTGTACACTGACTACTTTACATTGTATTAAAGTGTCATTTATTCAGTGTTGTCCCATGGAAAGATATAAAGAAAAATGTGAAGAAATGTGAGGGGTGTACTCACTTTTGTGAGATACTGTACATCTCATAAACTGTAATGCAATACAAATCCATAAGACAATTACTTATATAAGGTTTATTTAAAGTAAATAAAGTAAATATTGTACAAAGATTGAAGGTCAATTTTCTTAAACAAGGCCTAGCAGATCGAGGTGGTTTTGCCTGAAAAGCTCGCAATGACAAAGTCACCATTATCATCTTTCTGGCCATCTGAACTCTCATCAGTGGTGTCGTTAAGTGGAATGGAGATGTCAGTCTCTTCTGAGCTACTGTAGACAATCACTTTCTTTTTGGTGACCAGCGTATACAGCCATGCCACTGGCACAACTCTCAGAAATGTACTTCGCACTAGTTGCTCCGTGCTTGTGACTGCCACCTGACAAATGTGATTCCCCTCCATTTCTGCCTTTAAATCAAGGCTCAAAACCCATCTTTACACCCTGGTTTTTCCTCCCCATTAACTATCTTACCTCTGCACTACTATCTTTGTTTATATTTGTGGATGTATGGGCTTTATGTCTTTTATTTTTGTTATTGTTATTTTATCTTCATTGTTCATCTACTGAATGCACTATGTACAGCACTTTGGACAGTGCAAACTGTCATAAATGTGCTTTTATAAATATATTTTACTTACTTACTTACTTACTTACTTACTTACTTACTTACTTACTTACTTACTTACTTACTTATAACTCACATAGGCCCTTTGGCACAAATCACCCCAACCCCAGATTTTTGGATAATAGGCATGATGCAGCAGTTTAGGGCTGACATCGTGCTAACTATATAGACACAAAGTGTAGCATACTAAAGCACTAAAACATGTGTCAAATGTTTTCAAACGTGTCTATAATTGTTCAGACACAATAATCATGATCATGGAAATTTTACTTTGAAAGGCAAAAAAATGTTTTTTGAGCTTAAATGTGCTTATATCTTATTCCATGTTTCTCCCTTCTTTACAGGATGAGTCAAATGGATGGCTCTTCTTAAATATGTGGTCACATTTCCAATTTCTTCTATGGTTTTCTAGAAACAAGGGATGGCACACTTCCCAAACCGCACAACTTAGGCCACTCTCCCCTATAGGCTATTTAATATCTATTTTAGACAAGCTTGTATCGATTAATGTATTTAGGAAAATTACGCAACCTCTGTCTACAATAGTTCCTTGGAGACTTCTCTTTATGTCTGACTTCTCAAACAATTGATTTTTGACATTAACAGTAGGCCTATGTATGATCACCATCACAGCTTACGCACCACTGAAGCTGTCCACTGTCACAGCAGAAATGTTCGTGGGCTCAGCAAAGCGGATGATGAACTCCTGAGGAAACATCCCGGTGGACATCCAAAACGTTTTAGTGTTTCTGGGTGAACGGGGCAAACAGCACAAAGTGAACACCGGGAAATAACCATAGATAGTATAATAAATAACGCAGAATGTAGCGAAATAACATTATTTCAGAGAGAAGCAGCCAACACTCACCCGTCAGTGATGTTTTCTGGAGGGTGATGCTCGTCGCCGGATGAGGCCACAACAACTTGAGCACCCAAAGCACTTAGAGACGGATCAATCATCTTCACTGATGCGCACAACGACGATAATAATGTGCTGTCTGGTTGAGAAGAGTAAGTTGTTGCACCGATAACACTCAACAATGGTATGTGTTTGTAGCATGGACCTACAAAGAGGTTTTGTAGCTGGTTGTAGGTGTCGACAAGTAGCTGCCGTCGTTGCCAAGCCAACCACTGCGTCGCAACATATATACGTCAATGCTGATTTACTACGTCACCATTTCCGACGCACGTTGTTCGTTAGTTATTTTTTTTAGCAATTAGCACTTTGCAGCGAAACCTACACATCTGCTCATGGCGAATGGATGCAATGATGTGTTATTTACTCGCGGAACTGGACAGGTTAGTTACGAAGCAGTACCGAGCACGAGAAGGCAACACATGCGAACCTTTGTAGGCTGCGATAGCTTTGGTTGAGATGGTGAGCTAGGAAGCTAAGCAGCAAAACAACGCCGAGTTTGGATAAGTTGGGGAAACAAAGAGGAGAGGACCCGAAAAAATAATGAAACTAGTAATAAACAGTGTAGCTGACGTGTGTCACGATAATGCCTTATTGTAAGACTTGGACAGACGACCCGTGAATTAGCTTTAGCTGCAAAACGGATGTTGCACACTGATAGTAGCATCCACTCCTCAGTGAGGGGGTACAAAGACAAACATATCGGGTCAAGTGCGAACACTAGCTGGACTGTAAAATTATCTGAGAGGATTAAAACATGTAGTCAACAACACTATACTTTTGTTGCATCTGTCCAGATGTGTGATGGTATGATGTAAAGGCTTAAGGTCATAAGATTCATCTTTCATTTGTTTTCTTCTCTAGAGTGATGATTCGGATATTTGGGATGACACAGCTTTGATAAAGGCCTATGACAAGGCAGTTGCCTCATTTAAGGTAATGTGTGTGTGTGTGTGTGTGTGTGTGGGGCGGGGGGTGGTTGCCACTTATGTTTTGATTTTGCCACTCGTGTTTCTGGTCTTGCTTTTTGTATTGCAGACTGCCCTAAAGGGGGAAGATGAGCCTGAGGTCTCCAAGAAGAACCAAGCAGGAAAAAGACGCAAGAACAA
The DNA here is from genome assembly GCA_949357725.1 of Hyperoplus immaculatus. Classification (NCBI taxonomy): domain Eukaryota; kingdom Metazoa; phylum Chordata; class Actinopteri; order Uranoscopiformes; family Ammodytidae; genus Hyperoplus; species Hyperoplus immaculatus. The sequence goes on from OX442351.1 coordinate 15,844,056, forward strand.
CAAAAAGAACCAGAGCAGGAAAAGAAGCAATGCACCACCAGACAGAGATGTGAGTAGAACGGTAAAAAACACGGTTTGAGTGGTCTCAGTGAGTTTCAGTGATCTTAACTTGTGTTGTACCCACTACCCTGTTTATTATTCTGGGTTTGGTTTGGACAGTATGGTTACACTTTAATCTTACTTTCAATTTTTGTTGTGTCACAGTGGCAGGTTGGGGACTCGTGCTGTGCGTACTGGTCGGAGGATGGCCAGCTCTATGCAGCCACCATCTCCTCCATAGACGAGGAGAAGGCCACTTGTGTAGTTGTTTTTACAGAATACGGCAACGAGGAAGAGCAGAGCCTTGAAGACTTACTCTCAGAGATTTCTGAGGGTGATGTGGAAACAAATACCAAGGTATAGCAGTACAAATTCAATATTTTTTTTAAATAATGTAATATCATGTCATATTTGGCTTTTTTCCCATCTTACCTGTTTATTTTACAGTTTAAATATGATAATGCACATTGCATCTCTTGAGTCCATTTTGTTAGGTGGTGTATACTCTCTCGACAAATGCAAAATGAATGTCATGTCCAAACAGCAACATTTGATAATCTGACTGAAATTTCTTCTTATAGTCAGAATCACAAGAAAAGCTGCTTCTTCCCAGGCTGAACATTTACATTTTAACTTTGAAAAACCCCTTCCACACAAGTACTTTAATTTGTATCGCTCACCAACTTCGTATTTGTTCAGTATGAAGAGGGCCTCGAGTCATTTTACTTTTAGGAAATCATTCTGGATATGAGCCAACTCAAATATGGTTATATGTCTGTACGGATAAAAGAAAGGCACCTAACCCGATGTAATTCACACAAGGTTGTGTCTTTCACTCTGCAAATATGCACTCCAAGAATGAGAAATTAACCAAATGACCAACATGTGTGTAAAATGGTATTCGATCGTAGCCAAGGTACCTTTGACATACTTCCTATCTTAAATCAAATGACTCCTGGAATCCAATGAACATTACACATTTTTAACTCGCAGCCCCATCAGTTTTTATTCATTATTTATCATTATTTTGTTACAAATCACATTTAAAGATATGTTCCCTTTGTGTAGTCACCAATGAATGGTGGGAAATAAGACAAATTGAGGCTAAAGCAATATATCCCCATAATTAAGGTAAATGAGCCAGAATCGTCAACTGAAGAGAGTGACCGGTCAACCACACCGAGCCAACACAAACAACAGCCACACAGTAAACCACACAAGTCCAAGCCCCACAAAGATGCTCCACCTTCATGGGCTCCTGGTTTCCCTGGGTTTCCTCCAGGTCCACCTCCCACGCATGCTTTCAGACAGGTAAGAAGAACAACGTGATTATTATGCAGTGAAGATCTTTTTTTTTTTAAAATGTATTAACCAGCAAACTTAACAAACTTGTAGTGGACTATTTCCATTCATGTTGCTTGAGATTTTAATATTGAAATTATGAGATAATGAATAGTTTAGACTTGAAATTCTGTGAGAGGGTCAGCTCTTTTACTGAAGAAAAACTATTGGTAAAATGAAATATAAACAGTGTTGCACTGTGAACAATAACACAATATATACATTTATAGCCGAGTAATTGTAACAGATTGCAATACATTTAACTGATGTTAATGTCAATAGGTCTACCTCTGTTTTGATTTTGTTCCATTATATATAAGTCGTAAAAGGAGGAAAATAAAAATGTGATCCAAAAAGAATATACTGTATATCAACTTAAGCATTCCTTGCACGCTGCACTTGATACACTTGGAAGTTGCTGAGATTACAACAACTGAATGAACCAGGACTGCACTTATTTTATGACAAGTTGAGTTCTGGAGTTTAGGCAATCAACCTCCTTTTCAAGCCAAATTATCGGGCGGGGGGGATTTTTTGGGTATTTCTGAGATCACGGTGTGTTTTTAACCCTTATTTTTGCCTGTCCTCTTAACAGGGACGAGGCGGACGATCCGCTGGTCATGGGCCTGTTCCTCCTTCCTGGCCACCCATGATGCCTTTTGGTCCACCAGTGAGTTTGAATATATTGTACATCTTTCACTAATTACAAATGCGAAGGTCACAGCAGATTATTTTGACAATGGGGAACTGCATTCTGCATCCTACACAAACCCCTCTGTTGATGTCTCTGCTTCAGATGATCCCTCCACCTCCACCGATGAGCCCTGACATGGTGGATGACGAGGCCTTGGGCAGCGTGCTCATATCCTGGTACATGAGTGGATATCACACTGGATACTACTTGGTATGTGCACTCAAGCTAACCGACTTATTATGAACCCATAAATATATAAATGTACAGCTTTTATTAACAGGGTAGCAGAGTAGTTGGCCCCTGATAATGTGGACACTGTTCTGCCTTTTTGATGAAGAGCCTTATCATCAAATGCCTCCAGCTTTTTAGGTGGTGTCCTTGAATTTTAACAGGGGGACATTTATTTACATCGAATTGTTCTCTTTTTAACAGGGGTTGAAGCAAGGACGCAAAGAAGCTGCCAGTATGACAAAACTGCACCACAAATGACCAACTCGAGATTTCAGTTTCTGTTAACTCAGGGTGTCACCTGGATCAGCAGCCACATCCCTGTTGTGCCTGATATGTGCCCTTCTTGTTTATTGAAATGTGATAAATAAAGAGAGTTTTGTATTCTTTGTAAATAGATTTAAATAAAGCCTTCCAGAGCACAGTCGATAACTCGCTTATTTTTTATTATTATTATTGCACTGTACCATAGACACTGTTGTAAAACGAACAGTAGGAGTGTGTAATTATATACATGAGAAACAAATTCTCATTTATTTTACTATTTAGCAAAAGAGGGAATTGAGATTACTTATCCAAATATTACATATACAGAAGCTTCATAAAGTATTTTCGGACCCATTCACTTGTGTTGCAGATTTAATTTTAAACAGATAAAATAGGAATTTTTACCCATCAATCTACACTCAACAGCACATAGTCAATTCATGTTCCTACTTCCTAGAAATCTTTCCAAAGATCAAATCAAACTTTAATAATTGATTGTTCATTCAATTCACTACTTTGTAGCCTCTTTAGCTGATAACAGCTTGGCTTCTTCTTGGCTATACAAGCGTTGCACACCTGGATTGGGGAAGTGTATCCCTCTGTTCCTGGCCGATCTACTTAAACTCTGGTTGCGTTCCGAATCGCATACTCTTTCTTTTTTCTATTCTACATACTACATCTGACGATAAAAATAATCTAGTTAGGATACTACTAGTAGGCATACTATTGGGATATACTTTACTCTCTTATTTCATCTTAACATTGCGCCTTGATCTTGCCTCTTGCTTTTATATCCGTCGCATCCCCGTTTGTTTTCATATGGAGGCTTTGTCTGTGACGTCACTTCACGTGCGCACTGGATTGTGGGTCAGAATCGCCCAAATAGGATGCAGTTTTCAACACTAACAATCTTGGCCGCATGAAGTAGGACATCCGGGTACTTCTAACCATCCTAAATCTGGCCACAAGGATCGGGACATCCTAAATCTTTTTTCTACATTTTATATAGTAGAAAGTATGCGATTCGGAACGCAAGCTCTGTCAGATTGGATGGGAAGTGACTGCAAAATGTCATCTTCAGGTCCCTCCACAGATATTCCATGGGGTTTATATCTGGGCTTTTTTAGGACAGTCAGGCTTGTCCCAAAGCTACTGCAGCTTGGTCTTGGCTGCATGCTTTTGGTCATTGGCCTGCATGAAGTTGACACCCCTATGCTTAACCATGGAGATGGTATTTGCAAGCTGATGAGCAGTGCCTTGTGTTTGCTACATAAAGTGGTTGCAGTTCTACCCAAAGAGATAACATTTACACCAGACAAGAATATTGTTTCTCAGTCCTTTGAATGCTGTTCGACCATCTCCACTTACCGATGGAGCGCTGCCGATATGTGCGTCCTTCCGGCAGGTTTACAGAGAGTTTCCTTGACTTCATGGCTTGATTTTGGTCCATACAGTGTGAACTGTGGGAGCTGAGTCTAGATTGGTCGTTGGTAGTTTAAAATAAAATCTGCACAAAGTGTGCAAAAAGTAAAGGGGTCTGAATACTTTCTGCAGTCAATGAATACGTGATGGACTCGTTGACGAGTGCCTGTAATGGCACCTTTTGTCCAGTAGAAGTCAGACTAGTATAATGTCTTCACATTATAAATGTGCCATGAATACATAATAGCTTAGGTTTTTAAACCTGTTCATAATCGCTGCAATACAGAGAAAGACTCTCCACTTTTAATCTTGTGTCTGCGGTATACACTTGTTTCTCTTGGCATGCAATAATTTGATTGCAAGCCAGACTTGAGTCCTGCTCTGGTCCCTCTGCTGCTTTTCCCAAAGTTAATTCAGAAAATCCTTCCAGTGTAGGTCTTGCATTTGAGCTCAGTGTTTTTCCCTGAGGTGTTCCCTCATCTACCACCAAATATAGAATCCCATCCATCATAATGTTGTTTAACTTGCATCAGATGGGTGCATGTTCCAGGGTGATAGTGAGCAAGGTTTCAACTACACACAATATGACACATCGGGCCAGCTGTGCAGATAAAGATACATTCTCAAATATCAAAGTCACTGAGACATCTAGATCATTGAAATACATTTTTGTCTAAAGATTCTTGATACTTGACAAGCTCATACTTGCAAGCTTAAAAAACATACACACAGGCCTTTATAGGTGTGAGAAAGACCACTTACAAGTTAAAATATCATTTGAATAGATGATATATAATTCCATATAGAATGCATGTGTGGTCCTTTACTATCTTAAAGGTGCTGTATGCGGAATGGTTCTTTTAGCTAACTTCCTGTCAGTTACTGCAGTTAGCAGTCCCCTCACTCGTCCCTACGTCACCACATTAATGCACTGCGGTCTTCAAGCAGCGAGTTATCTAGCATCATCTCAGATCCATAAGTGTGATCAAACATGATAAAAACCATCAAAACAGACATTGGAAAGGATTTGTACCTGCTCCGCCATTGTAGGCGCATAAACATTCACCCATCTGTTGCTCTGGCGTGCACCAGCAGTGAGACCATGAGTGAGACGGGTGTCGGTCTGTAGTGTTCTCTCTTGTGATTGGATAAAAATTTCGGGATCCTCCAATAAGTTTATTGGCCGATTACATACAGAGCAGCTGACTGAGAGATCGGCTTTATGAAACGCGCACATTATGTAAGTAATCACTGTATAACATAAATAAACCTCTTACTTCACCTTTAATAACTTTGGCCCATTTTTCCCCGTAAGTTGTCCTGAAAACCGATCTGGAATGCTTTTGGTTTAACAATATAAGAACATTCAGGGAGGTAGGGCAGCGGTTGCAAATACTGTATGCGAGTGTATATTTAGAATATAGAAAAACACATGCAATTACAGTAGGAATAGCCACAATCATTCTGCTGAGAGCCTGTTACACTTTCATTCTATGAAAAGGAAGTCAAGCAGATTTCCCATATTTCCTATAGTGGTGATTTTCTGCATGCTTGTTTGCACCCATTCCTCCGGTCCAATTGATCATACACTCTTTGTGTGGGTGAGAGAGAGAGGGAGAAACAGAGTAGGATTTTGTTGTAAAAATGTAACAGCATGATTGTCTCCTGTTTTTTCAACCATGTGATCGTCCTCCAGCTGTTTCATGGCCATTGCTTTCTGAGTGAAGAGCAGTCCCTTTGTTTGTGTACTAACTGTGGTCGGCACTTTGTAGCCCACTGTGCCTGTGCGAGTGTTGACTGCTCTGTTGGATTCTCGCTGTAGCAGCCACTTTTGCTTTTTGCCTCTTTGTGTGCATTTTGTATGGACCAAAGAGAGAAAAGAGGGACGGAAAACAGGAGAAAATGTAGCTTGTGGGATTTACAAATAGAGTTTGCACTATAAACGAAGGGTGATAAACCAGACCTATCTTTCCCCCACAGAGGGGTTTAAAATCTGCCACGGCAAAGCCTGCCCATAAACCCATTGCTTGCCTCAGTCTGCAGCTAACTGAGCTGCCTGAAGGGCTCCATAGAGCACAGCGAGGAGTTAAAAGGGGGTCAGGCCTAGCTTGGGAAAGCACTGTTCCCCTCTGTGACTGTCTACCCCCTACTGACCAGAGCAGCAAGAGGCATGTAACCATAATCTGCATTTCACATAGTCCCTTCTAGGAAACGGACAGACATCCAAGTGAGATCACATTTCTGCATGAGTTACGGCGCCTACAGCTGTTTACTCTAGCTCACAACATCAACAAATATCCTGCTTTTGAATAAGAGACTCTGGGGGAGATTAGAGAAACGGGGTTTGCAAAAGCCCCCTTCCCTTTTTATCCACAGAGAATAAAAACCAATCACTGTCACTAGTCCATTTAGGACTGCGGCACACATAGCATTAACCCCAACGGAGGAGAGTAAGTGATTCTAGTGATAGGAAAATATATATTTGGACCATAAGAAAGTAATTGGTATGAGTTTGCTCTGTGCTGAATCACTGGATTAAAGTGTTTCTGAAACTTTGTTTTGACAGCAAATACAGAGCACAAAACTGTAAGGAAGTAATCTGATTAAAATAGCATGGGAAATACAACACTGTATTTCTCCTCTTCCACCGAACTCAAACACTTAATGTGGATTTTATGATCTGCAAACAACAGATTGAAGTATCAAGGCTGTTTATGGTTCAGACAAAAATGAACGAAATGTGCTTGCCATCACAACATGATGCCGTGATGCCAGACAGTGAATTGCAAGTTAATTGCCATCCCAATGTTAATTAAAGCAGTTATGTTGTAAACAGTAGGAAAATCACTGACAATGGCTGGCAATCATAAACCCTGATGTAGACAATATCTTAATGCACCCTTGGATCACTAAAGGTTTTTTCATTTTATTTATTTTTTATACTTGTTGTTTCTGGCATTTGGGTACAGTTTGATTCTACCACTGTATTTGGATAGTTTCAGGTGTTATACAGTAGGTCATGGATGGGGGTTACACGGTGTCTGAATGTGAGGAAAATTAATTAAAAGAGCTTTCGTCACACACTGGCTTTTTGCCACCAAATAGTTCTCACTGACCTGCCCTTGATATCACGAGAAGGGGGAAGAAAGGAAAGATTTCAGGCAAGAAGTAGAAATTATCCGTCTTTACAAGGCTGCATGCGAAGATACGGTTGTATATGCTTATACTTGAAACTGCCTGGGTGGACTGTTCAAAACTCTAAGGGTCCTGAGTCTCAGGGTGTATTCACACATGCCGTGTTTAGTTCGGTTGAAACGAACTCAGATGCACTTCCGCCTTTGGTGCGCATCTTTCAGACATGTGTGAATACAGCAATCGCACTCGGGGGCGGACCAAACAAACGCTCCGAGACCCAGCTGAAGAGGTAGGGTGTATTCACACATGGAAAGTCTGTTAGTTCACTTGCTTTGGTCCAGACCAAATAGAATTTAGATTTGTTTTGTTTGGTGTGGTCCACTTTCATATTGCCCCTTTTGCAAGTGAACCAGCATTACGAAGCAAAACCACACGTGATCTGAGGTCATTCATTCATTGGACAGACATTCTGGGGTGGAGAGAAGCAGGAAGAACGAAGTGCGAATTTATCATTGATATAATATGGGGTTAAAAATAATAAAAAGGCCTACATCTACCCTATAAATAAAGAAGAAAAACATCAAATTATTGTTGTTTCATATGGTTATACTAATATGTAGCCCCATGTCAATGTCACGTTATGTGGCTTATAGCCAACGATGTGATAATTTTTACTGTATTTTTGCTGCTGGACGCGCGGCTCGCGAGGAATAGGCTCAAACTGACACACAGCTGATTAAGCTGTATCGGCTGGGTGTCGGCGCAGTTCAGCTCCAAACTGACACGGGGACAGTATTGACAGTCCCGTAGGGAAGACAAATAAAAACACACTTCATGCAAAGCGCAGCGTGAACCTGTTGGCACTGTAGGCTACGGGAGACGCTCCTCTCCATCTGATCGCTGAACACATCAGCATGTGTACGCGTCATTATCAACTGTAATATTTTCGCTCGGGGCTCCCGGTCAAACCACAACTAATCTTCCTAACAATGGCGACAACAACACTTTCCCAAAATGTGAAGCTGATGGCGATTTATTAAAAAAGAAAATAAAGAAAAGGCGCAGTGCTTCCCGCAATTGGGTCGGATCGAGTCCGGCCAAATTCACACCACATACGAACTGCAGCAGAGTGCGTTTTGAAGCGCATCGAGACCACCTCTTCAGCTGGGTCTCGGACCGCTTGTTTGGTCCGCCCCCGAGTGCGATTGCTGTATTCACACATGTCTGAAAGATGCGCACCAAAGGCGGAAGTGCATCTGAGTTCGTTTCAACCGAACTAAACACGGCATGTGTGAATACACCCGTAGTCTCGATGCGGTTCCATACGCACTCTGCTGCAGTTCGTTTGTGGTGTGAATTTGTCCGGACTCGATCCTACCCAATTGCAGGAAGCACTGTGATTTTTCTTTTTTAATAAATCACCGTCAGCTTCACATTATGGGAAAGTGTTGCCTTTGTTGGGAAGATTAGTTGTGGTTTGACCGGGAGCCCCGAGCAAATATATTACATTTGATAGACAGGACGCGTAAACATGCTGATGTGTTCAGCGATCAGATTAAGGAGAGGGGAGCATCCCCCGCACAGTGCCAACAGGTTCACGCTGCGCTTTGTATGAAGTGCGTGTTTTTATTTTGCTTCCCATGTTACGGGACCGTCAATACTATCCCCGTGTCAGTTTGGAGCTGAGCTGCGCCGAACTCACACAGCTGACACACGGCAGCTGTGTGTCAGCATGAGCCTATTCCTCGCGAGCCGCACGTCCAGCAGCAAAAATACAGTAAATATTATGTTTCACATCGTAGGCTACAAGCCACACATTGACACAGGCCTACATATTATAACCATATGAAACAACAATAATTTTATGTTTTTTTATTTTATTTAAAGGCTAGATGTAGGCCTGTTTATTTATTTATTATTTTTAACCCCATATCGTATCAGTTATATATTTCGCAGTTTTAACTTCGTGCTTCCTGTTTCTCTCCACCCCTGAATGTCTGTCCAATGAATGAATGACTTCAGATCACGTGTGGTTTTGCTTCGTAATGCTGGTTCACTTGCAAAAGGGGCAATATGAAAGTGGACCACACCAAACAAAAAAAATCAAACCTCTATTTGGTCTGGACCAAAGCAAGTGAACTAGCGGACTTTCCCAGTGTGAATACACCCTCAGTATCTTGATAGAATGGGCCTTTCCTATGTACAGTAACTGAACTTAGCTGGTAAGTTGGGGTATCACCTTGTATCATTGGGCTGGGACTTTCCCTCTATATGATTGTGACCTCTGCCTCAGACTGACCCCTCCATGACCTTCTGACCTTTCAGAATTCCCCGCACAGCAGGTTCCAGTAAAGTTCCACAGATTGTGATACACATTCCTGCTGGATCTTTCTTCGTGCTCTGCTGTCGTAAATAAAAGGAGATATAATGAAGGCAGGCCCATCCCATCCCATCCCCCTCTGCTCCTCCTTGGCCCCCCTACATAGGCAGCATTATTGGTATTAATAAGGAAATGGGTATTCTCAGAGGCCAAAGAGAAGTCTGAAGTGTGCATTTCAAAGGAAAGACCTTAAAGGCCTACTTCACCGGTTTGAATATGAAGGTGTATTGAATTCTGAGATCCTATGTAGTATAAATGTGCGAAAAAAATTGAAATCGGTTCATCCTAGCCTGAGAAAAGGCAGAAAGAGTGTTTTTTTTAACCCTATATTTCTCTTTCTCGTGACATCACAGAAAGAGAAATATAGGGTTAAAAAAAACTTACTTTGTAAATATTACTGTGATGTCTTTTACTGTGACATCACAGTAATATTTACAAAGTACGTTTTTTTTTAACCCTATATTTCTCTTTCTGTGATGTCACGAGAAAGAGAAATATAGGGTTAAAAAAAACACTCTTTCTGCCTTTTCTCAGGCTAGGATGAACCGATTTCAATTTTTTTTGCACATTTATACTACATAGGATCTCAGAATTCAATACACCTTCATATTCAAACCGGTGAAGTAGGCCTTTAAGCTTTCAAACAACACCAAACATGTCAGGTTGAACTCCACAGAAATCTAGAAGACATAAAAAATAAAGAAATTGCACTAGCTTGAATGTCACACAATTGGCCCTAGGAAATATGTGTTCTTTCTAAAGTAGCAATTACCTTCGATGCATACATACATACATCAAAATGGGATATACAACTTAAATTAAGTATAGCCTATGGACATTGTCCTTTATTTAAGGATAATGAAAATACTTAAATGAAATTTTACAAAATTTTTACATTTACATTGGAGCGCTAGGTTAAAAATAAGTTGTGGTAAATGCATAAACAGCAGTGGGGGGAAATCAGGCCATAACATTGAAACATGTCAGTTTAAAGACAACATACATTCATATAAAAGCAACCTGCTTTTAATGAATTGTTTTCCAACGTAGCCCTTTTGGACATAAAAAGTAGGCTACTTGCCAGAATGAAACAATTTGGCTACACACTTCTTTTTTATGCTTCATCCATCCCTGCTGGTGCTGGATGACTTGCACAAACACAGGCCCACATCTGGCACTTGAGATAGGCAGGCTACTACTGCAACAGTAAATCTGAGCAGAGCAAACGTCATTCATCGCCGGTAGAGGTCTCCGGATACAGGACAGGGCAAAGTTAGGTCTCAATTCTGCGGCACCACATGGGGTGTCACCGTCGGACGCGCAAGGCAGGGGAAGTATTTGGAAAAGTGAAAAGTCGGAGGTGAAGGAATACGCCGTGGATCTGTCTCGGCCCCTATCTTCAGAAGAAACGACAGTGTTTGATTTTTTTTCTTTCTTTCTCTCTCTCGTTTTTTTATCCAGTGGGGACGTTTTTGTGAGCTGTTAGCCAGTTTTTCTCGAAGCGAGTCCTCCGTTTGCGCTCACTTCAGGTTCATCAAATACGCTCTACTGAGGATTATCTGTGAAGTTTCCTGAAGGCAGAGACGATGTTTTGCCGAAATCAAACAGCGAGAGCAACCGTTGCCCGCGGCTCTGCCCTTGAAATGGAGATACGCCGAGGGAAGTTCAGAAAGAGTGTTTTCCTGGACACATCACAGGTAGACGCTGATTGTCCGCCAGTTATCACCACCGTCTCACCCCACACACACACACACACACACACACACACACACACACACACACACACACACACACACACACACACACACACACACACACACACACACACACACACACACACACACCAAACAAACAAACAAACACGCACATATACGCACACACTAGGGAATTCTCTGTTTACATGCTGGACTGATCTCTCTCCCTCTACCAACTAACTTATTTGGCACACTTTTAATCTTAAGAGCGTGTAGCCTACCTTGCTTTGTGCAATATTGGAACGACATCGCACCAGGGAGCAGTGCTGTTGCTTTCAAATTAAACCCCTTAATTGCAACATTCCTAAACTACTTTGTATATTACTCGACTCTACACAGGAACCCATAATAACCCAATAGAGAGTTTAAACTTAAAAGTGTGCCTGGTAGTGGGTTAATTGTAACCTAAATGTGCTGTTCCATCTCCCATGATATTGCTTTAATGTTTTCTTCGTGGTTTAATATTGTATGGTTTTGTTGTGGTCCTGGGTTATTATTGCATGGCGTTTGTTTTTCACAGTGGCTCGTTTTTTAATTGTGTACAATGCATTACTTGTGTAAGGTTCTTCTCAAGAGAGGTGTGCTGCCCTTCATATGCACTTTCTTTGATTAACATTGCGCAATTTCAGCCATAACTGCTCT